>VXBH01007355.1:145337-155747 GCA_013400035.1 Rynchops niger
AAAAAAACCTCTCCTTTCTTACAGTCTTTTTTTAAAATTCTTGATCTTTATACACCTTTTTTCTCCTCATCAAACTCAGCAAGAAAACACTTATAAAAATCTTTTATTACTTACTCCCTCATAAAATCCTTTCAGGTAGACTCTCTCCTTGGCTTCAGCAAGTTTCTCTCTGTCATTCTGGCTCTGGATTTTGAGCTCGTCACAGACTGACGGAGCACAAAGGTTGCCATAGCCTGGGATTTCAATGATGGGCACCTGGGAATTAACAAAACAGTCTTAGATATTCCATTGAAATTATCTCAGTGTAATAAAATCTGCACAAAGATTTGTTTCCTGGATTTCACAAGCTTCACTAGAAGTGACACACTGAATGAGACAGACAAGTATCTTTTGCTTGGTTTGCAGTCCCAGGGGTGACATGGGAGTCTGAACCAGAGGTTATGAAGGGGAAAAAAGGCAGTTATTACTTGTTACCTGGAAGTGTCTGTGCTGCATGGTATCTTGGCCAAAAGCAACATTAAAGAAAGAACCCCAATGGCAGCAGAAGCAGGTATTAGAGCTAATGTTGAACTTGTACTGTACTGTCCTACTCTGCGTGTAAGTTGACAGCATCTATTACTAACGAAGTTACGTAGGACTTGCAAAGTCTTAGTGCAATTCCACTCATCAAATCAAAAATTCCTGGCAGTCCACAGTGTGACTCCTGATCCGCCCTCCCACAAGCAGTAACACCAGTCCCCAGCTGCGCCAGTACTGAGGCTAGCGAGCAGAGGCAAGGGGAAATGCAGAACACTGGGGAGGCTTTACCTGTAACCTATGTTTTCTAATGAAAACGGATTCAGCCATTAGCCTGCATCAATAGCAAGGGACTTGAGCTCTTTGCATAGAACAATAATGATCTGGCCATTACGGCCAGATGAACATAACAATGCAATCCATTCTTCAAAATAGTAATTCCCACAAAAATTAATACTTTTCTTTATCTCTGAAGTATAGCATCGAATAACAAATCTTGGTTGCAACCCCTAACACACCAAATAGTACAACACTAGCAAAACATGAAAACCTTACTCTCAACTTTTCAGCTCTTTCAGCCGAGGACAACTTTAAATAGAAATTCTGGAAAAGACAGGCACAGTTCTTGGCACATTTCTCATCAGTGAATATAAAGTCATGCGTACTGCAGGTGGACACGTTTGGGTGTGCTTACCGGTTCAAACGGCAGGACCATTTCATCTTTGATGCCATACTTCACCCTCAAAGCCTTTGGAAGTTAAAGGAAAAACAATGCAATATGGTTAGAAGAAAAATCTTCTAGATTTAAACATTTTTATCTACCCGTAGGGTCTTTCTTGTACATAACTATTTCTTATAAAGCAGACACAGTCACTTCCCTTGCTTTCTCACCAGTTCTCACACCTGTGTTTAATCCCTGTCCCACTTCCAGGTGATAACTGTCCACATTTTAAAGAGAGAAAAATCCACTATTGCTCTACCCTGAAAACAAGTGGGACAAAAACTCAATAGTCAGGGATAACTGTTTAGACACTGATGTTCTCTTGAACCTGTAACAGCAACAGCTACTTTAAGTCTCATCTGAAATTCATACAGAGGTCTTAATCTCACCTCTGGAAGTCATTTCCACAACAAGAATTTATTTTGATTTCACTGGTAGTCTTGTATACCTTAACATACAGCAGAAGTTGACCGATTCTTGACCAAAACTCTTGAAGTTTGAGAACAAAAAACCCGTCGCAACCCAACTGGTCTTACCTTCATTTATTTTTAAATACTTTGATTTAAAGTTAGAGATGGCAAAAATCCAACTAAAGGGAGTTTCATTTTACCCATCAGACATCCACTTTTGACCTGCCACACTATGGAAAGGAAAGAGAAACACAAACAATTCGGTTACCAGACTGACCTGTTTTTTTTTCAAATCTCTCAGGGCTGCAATGTCATCCGGAGAATCAGAGGGAACACTTGTTACCACTCCAGTTCCTTGACAAAGAGATACAATAGAAAAAAAGATTAGTCAACACGTATTGAATGCACGGTACACATCAAACAGGCTTTGGCAAGACACTACTGCAAGGTTACCTTTATCTTCCTTGATCGTGAGCATGGGAAGAGCATATATAACTTTGTAGGCAGTGAGAGGTGCTGAAAGCGCAGCGCCAAGAATCTCCTATGCAGGACAAAGGAATATCATTACAATAAGTAGCACTTTTTCAGCCTAGCTTAATAAGCTCTCCTGGCTGATATTCTTCAAATTTCCTGGCACTCCCTACATACTACAAACAAATACATTAGAAGAAAAATTATACCTATAATTAGAGAAGGAGAAAGTACATATGAAAAAGCATGCACGTACCATTTGAGACAGTGTATGGACTATTTACTGGTAGAAAAGTCAAATCCCAGATAACATAGACAAAGTAATTCAGAGAAAGCAAAACTACTGAAGTGTGGAGCTGGAAAAAGATAGTAAGCAGGAGAACAGTCTGCCTCCAAATATCTGAAACACATCAGCATCAAGACAAGAATGAATTAGGAAGCCAGTGTCAAGAGCTGGATTAAAAAAGGCAGGAAAAGCACATTGTCAAGAGTATTTATGCACTGACGGGGGTAGTCTATTTGTTGTGCTTGTCTTCTACCTCTTTAATTTGCTTGAATTCACATCATGTGTACTAACAAACAAAAGCTGTATTTTCTACTTCGGCCTTCAGTGCAGGATCAAGCTGGTGTCAAGTTTTAGTGAACAGAGATCAAGTGGTGTAAACAGATTGTATTAAGATGAACAGATGCCACTAGTTACAGTTATTCAAAGCACAGAACTTAAGGATAATAAATAGCAATCCACTAACTTTCAAGTACCAAGCTAGGAAAGCTCAATTCACAAAGATGAGCATCAGCATCAACAAAAAGCCTTTTTCACATAACCCTTTCTAGCTATTACTTTTTCCCTTTCCATTGCTTGTAGAGGAGTCATCAGTCTCGCAGACAAATGTTACTTAAAACCATTCATTCACCATGCAACACTAAGGCACTAGTAATGCATCTGTCCACGCATAAGTGCATCAGGTTAATCTCCCAGAAGTAGCTGTAGCCCAGCTGCCAAGAAAGCTGACTTCTGCTTGCTTCTTTGGTCACTAAACACTCCAAAATTTTTGTAATAGTTCCTGTATTTTCTTTATAAGTAGAATTCTACCATCTCCTTTGTAAGCACAAGCTTCACAGGAAGAGAGAAGCCTGACCAGCAAGCTGCAAGATGCTTACTTCTCCCATCAGCTCCTTGACAACAGGTACAACTCCATTATCTTTTGTAAAGCCCTGGTAGGACATGTTCCTGGCAGCTCTTTGGGTACAGATAAAAATATCCCCATTCACAGTTTCAAAGCCGATGTACTTCATATCTGGGCGAACCCAGCAGTTAGTCTGTCCAAACATGGTCTCTGGTCTGAGCGTGGCAGCCACCAAGAAGATATTTTTTCCTCTTAGGCCACTGGGGAGAAAAAAGTATTTTATAAGTCACCAAAATAAAAACATTCAGGGCAATACAGAACATGCTTTTAAGCTAATATGAACTCTTAAGTAACTTTTCCTAAGTGATGAAAGTGGGTCATTAAGGTCTTTGTGGCTTTTTATTTTCTTTCTTTATTTTAAACTCCAATTTGAGTTTCACACAGACTAGTGAATATAGGAGCTCAAAACAGAGGCCAAGTCTTTGAAGTGACAGAAATAACAGGGTAAAATTATATTCTGCATTAGGCAAAACGGACTGTCTAATGTAATGGTCACTTCTGGCCATAAAATAGAACCTATTTGCCATTATGAATTCAACACCTACCTTAATTTTGTGGGATAAGGATCTAACACCTTCATTTTTATCAGTGTATATTCTTGAGGCCCAACACCCTGCAATTCACATAATGCAGCAATCAATATATGACACTGACTCAAGCAGTAAAGAAAATAAATCCTATTCTGCAGTAACCTAACCTAAATGCTACTTAAGGTACCGATGCTTTCTTCAAAGTAAATCATATTTCCACCGATACAAATGCCTGTTTACTAAAACACAGACTGGAGAGAAAGGTTATGCTTTATTCCTATGTCCAGAAATGTACTCATCACAGCTATGATCACAGCAACATATAAGTTAAAAAACAGCTTATTTGTTTTGTTTCAACAGATTGATAAAGGTATGATGTAGCGATGCTGCTGGCACAAATTGCCAAATAATCACAGAAAACAGCTACAATGGGAAATACTATGCATAGCTCGAGGAAAACATTTTCAATAGAGGAGTTCATTCAATTTTCACATACACTGACAACTGAGAACCCACTCCATTTTGTACCTACAAAATCCACTTTGCTCCAAGATACAAATTTTTTTCCCATTCAGTTTTTAAGATCATGAGTAATACATAAAAAAGTCAATTTAAAACATTACCTCTCCTGTCTGCCTGTCATGATCCATGCAAGGCTGTCCATCTTTTGGAGAATAAATTGTGTATCTAGAAAAGGGTATATTCTCATTTAGTAGCAAATAAAATAATGTGTAGAAAGAGAAAAAAAACACTTGAGGAAAGAGAGACCCCTTATTGGTATTTTCAAATTTTGTATCAATCTATTTCTACTGAAATCTATCCATATTCACAATAAACTCAAAGTTGAGTGGCATGCTTACCGTTTCCCAAACTTAATCTTATTTCTTTCCTTTAATGTAAGAAATTGCCATCGTACAAAGGAATCATAATAAGGATTAACATCTGTAGTAATGAAAGAACGCCTCCAATCCACCTGGAAATGCATAACAGTCTCTGGTAATTAAATACAGTAAGAAATTCAAGGAACTTCACAGTAGCAAAACCATTATTTTAAAAATAAAAAGAAGTTTCTCTCCAAAAAGATAATGCAAATACCTATCGCACAAAAGGTGCATGCTTAAACATGGAACTACACAGTGTGTATGTGCGTGGTCCTTCAGAGCTGAGATGCCAAAGACTCGAGGCCCTGTCTGCTGACTGAGAATTGTAGCTATTTTGTATGACTTTTAATCAATTGATCCAGCTAAATTTCAGCATTACCATGTTTCATAATCTCTACCTGTGTTTATTTTTAAAAATCTGTTGTCAGCAGCACAAATATCTTCATTTAATATCATTACTCTTCCTAAAACTACTGTCAACACTGATTATAGAACAGTTATCTAATATGGAAATAAGAAGCGGAAGTCATAATTCCTTTATTCGTTTCTTGTTTCCAGTTGTGATCATTGCATAGAATATAAGCTCTATATAAAAGAGCACATAATACCCAAAAGGTTAAATGAATAATTCCAAAAATACCAGAAACAGTTCTAGAATAATGTTGGTATTATGCAAAAAATCTTCTCCAAGGAGAAGCAGCATATTCATAAACACAATACAAGTATGGCTGCTTGCATAACTGAATTTTAGATTTCTCCAGTTACCTTCAGACCCATGCTTTTCAGATCCTGGACAGCAAAAGGAGGGAAATAATCCAGCCAATGCTCAGCTTCAGAAAAACTGACTACTTCTTCATCAGACAGACCCAAAGACTTCATGATTCCCCACTGGTACTTGGACGAGCCAGTCTTGGCAGCAGCCTTACTCTGAAAGGACAATCAAGATTAGGAAAAAGTGATGTTCTTCTATTGACAACAGCTTTATATGCTCAAGAGCACTTTTTTCTATTAACGTTACACTTTCCATTTCCAGGCATACAAGCTAACACAAATACTTCAGCATCCCTTCTCTAGCAGTGAAGATTAATTATTAGAATTTCTGATCTGCTCTATTTCCCAGCTTGTATTCAACTGTACAGACACTGACCCCCCTCCTTTTAACTGTCACATGCTTACAGCTACCTGATAAATCCACAGAAAGGGTGAGGCAGGACAAACTGGCAAGACACAACCAGTTCACTGAGGTCCTGGTCAAACAAATGGGTTTTTTTACCATGAAAAGGTGGAGCAGTCCCGCATGATATCCTTATATCAAAAACCTTTTTTGCTCTTACTTTGCTCATATCACTTCTTCTAGCATTTTATGTCTGTACCCAACAGCAACTTACTACCTGCAAGAGTAGGCAAGGTCACATCTTCTGTTGATGTAGGGCAGACAGAATCCCAAATCTAATGCTTCCAGTGTGACAATCTCTCCAGCATACACCAACAATACGTCTAAGAACATCTCTAGATTTTTCCTAGACTTGATTCTTTTCCTTGCTCTGTCATACTCCCAAAATCTCATTTAAATACCTGATAAGGCAAAATAGTTTGGAAGATTTTACTTAGCCTATCTGGCCAGAATAGGCTAGGTACCAGTTTCAAGAGAATAATCAGGCATACATATATCCCCTTCCCCTGAGAAAGCAGGGTTTGTGAATGCTTTGTGCAGGGGGAAAAAAAAAATAAGAAAAAATCAGCATATTACTCTGGGTGACCTCATTTTTCTCAGGAAACTATTAAACAGTGCACCAGCTCACCATTAAGATTTCATGCATTAAAATGGTATCACTGGAACCATGCAGTTGACACATTTTTTTCCAAGTCTACCTTAAAAGTACCCAGCTGTCTTGGAAAAAACAATCTAAATATTTGTATCACAGGTTTCTCTGAGGAATGTGAAGAAAGAAAAACTCATAACGCATACTTTGAAGCTTTGAGAGCACAGCTACCCCTCAGAAAAATTTTTCTTTAAAGTTTACCTTTTTGCCTTTTGCTTTGTCTTTGATGATAATTTCTTCTTCTTTTTTAGCAGAATTTTCTTCCTCTTCCTCCTCCTCATCAGGAAATTCAGGTGGGCAGCCATATAATTCCATTTCCCTTTTTAGCTTATCGGCACAAGCCTAAATAGAGTTATTGGTAGTCTATCAGCACTCTTCTGTGGCAACTGCTGCAATCATAGCTAAGGAGTGCTTTTTACTGATAACATTTTGCATTCTGCTACAAAGCTTTAAACTTTTCCTGGACATCCCATTAACTTCTAGGAGATCCTGCAACTTCAAGAATGCCTCCCACGGAAGGAAGACCTTTACAGTGAGGATTTTGTTCCAAATGAGAAAATACAATCGGTAAACTTAATTTTAAAGCACTTTATTTTCTAGACAGTCATAATGTATAGTTCAAGTACAACACATCTTTATGATAAATTCAGGTTCCAAATCACACTATCTTCATAAATTTTTTATTAAATTAACATCATGTTATGGACGGACAGTAAGCAATGCCTTAAGTAGTCTTAAGCGTAAAAAACATTGAAAAGAGTCCTCAGCAACTCAAACCATCCTACCTTTATAGGCATCCCAGTGCAGTGCAGACCGAATGGAAACAAGCAGCTCTTTCCCTTTAGCCTCTGGTATCCAATTGCAAACTATATAAAGTGGAAAAACAAAACAGATGAAACAAGAATGGCATAAGGCTAAATTAGCACCCTTCTCAAAAAATAAGTGCAATACCTTCTTTAACATGAAACTACTGAAAGATAGACAAATGCAGTCAACAGCATCTAGGAAGCTAATCAAAGGAAAAGAAGGCAAAACTTTATTTTGTTATTGGGTCTGCCACTTCTTGGCTGTGCAAGTACAAGCTCTCCTAATTTTCAGGGGACTGTTTTGACTAGAGAAGAATGGGTGCAAAGAGATGGATTTTGTGGAATCCTATCCACTAGTGTCTAAAGCCTGTTAATGTACAGGTAAAAGAGCACAGTGTTCACAACAAAGAGACAATACGATTTCTTGTGAAGTTTGCGCCATTTAGCAGCTAGACAAATGGTAATAGCAACATCTCCTAAAAATTTCGGCAACTCTGGAAGAGTGAGCAGGGGAAAACTCCTGTACTCTAGTTTCCTAGAATTAAAAAAAGCTATCAGTGGCATCTCTCTTCAAACAGCAATATTACCTCTGAAAATATGGGAAAAAAGGAAAGTTTGAATTATTGACTCTATAAAGTAATTAACCAGGCATTCTGTTAGCTCAAAATTTAACTACAAAATTAGCATTTGTTCTAGAGAAGTATTTAAAGGTGTTAGCAAAGAAAAATTTTTACCTCACATTTAGACAATGAAAATGTGTGTCCCAGGTGAAGGCGGCCGTTCATGTAGGGATAAGGAAAGGTAACAAAATACTTTCCTTTGCTGAAAAGAAATTCAAAGAATTAAAAGATGTAATTAGCTTTTAAAATGACTACCAGAACATGCACAAGTAAAACAGTTAACAGTTAATATCACCAGCACAAAGTGACATTAAAGTACTATTTTCCTTGCCAATAACACAAGTGTTTTATCTTAAAGAACTGATATACTAACAGGTGTCACATCTTTTAAAAGAAGTGCAAAAGAAAAAATCCACACAGGACTGACATCACAGAGAAACTCCGATATAGTTATAACATCTGCCCAAAGGTGACAAATTCTAATCCTACTTCTGTAAATTAATTATCAAAAAGGCTTGAAGTTATTTAATTAATCTCCCACTGTCAGACTTCAGGTCTTCTAGTGGCACACTGTAAATAATTACTCATTTCAGAGATACATTGTTGCAGAGTATTTTGAATGTATATTATAATGTTGTAACCTGATCTCTCAGAGCAACTGCCATAATTTCCAGATGTCTAGGACATGGTAAATATCCACCTGCACCTTTGTACTCCGCTCTTCTCCTTTCAGACACTACCACTGATGTACAAAGATGCATAAATAAAGGCCAAGTCATTTGTTTGCTTGCAAAAGATTACAATTTAAGAAGCTGCCACCTGTTATACCGCTTCAGTTATTATCTGGGTTTAGCTTGACTTCCCCACGTAACAAATAACTAACCTCATCTTGCCGAGGTCACAGCTTTTTCAGCCAGACCTACCCAAAGGACTAATGCTGCTCCCCACGGAAGCCTCCCTCAACACCGTACAGAGCAGGGATCCATTGCTGCGAGAGGAGCTGTGCTCCCAAGCACGCCAAGCACCTCCTGAGGTTCTGTCTGAAACAACTGTTTCAGGGCTACTCTGAGGCCATGAGCCAAAGGGTGGCTCCACCCCTCCAGATGCTCCCTTCGCCTCTGAAACGCAGGGGTTCTGCTCCCTCTCCTCCTTGCCAGGCGCTGCCACCCTCGGGTCCTGAGCCGAGGCCAGCAGGGCTCCTTGCCGTGATGGCCCCCCGGCCATGGCAGCAGCACCCACCCATCCCAGGAGCCCTGGGGCACAGGGAAAGGGATGGAGTGAAGGCTGAAGCGCAGCAGCTGCATGGGTACCAAAGCAGATCCCATCTGCACATCAACAGCGTCCAGAGCAGCACCACACATGCCCGCCGATTTAGAGGAACCCACTTCAAAAAGCTGAGGACAAGTGTGAAACCAACCAGGTGGGAGAAAACCTAAACAAAGAAACAAGCACCTTCTACAATCAACAGGCAGCAGCTTGGGAATTTTTTTACCACAAGACCAGAAAGCCATTATCAAAGCAAAATATCATGTTGACCAAAACCAGCACAGTTTAAACGTAGAATGCTCTATAAAAAAAAATAAATCCTCAACTAACAAACAAGAAAAACAAGGTAAAACTCACAGCAGTTCAAATGAATTAGAAGAAGCAAATACCAAAAAGGAAAGGAAAAAGACCTAAATAAACCTCAGTACAGATTCACACACAGAGATATGTCAACAAGAGGATTTCTTCTTTTATTTTAACACAATAAAAGAACAAAGGTCATCCTACCAGTATCATTACTACATGGGAACAGCAGAAAACAAGAGATGGTTCAGACACAGTCCCTCAAGAAACATAATGAAATTATATTAGCAGAGGAAGCTTCAAGCAAAGAAGGAGAAATACAAGAAATGCAGCGACTGGAACTGAAGTTAAAGAACTTGATAGAAAACTTTAGATAATAATGAAAAAATAAATTGGGAACATTGTTAGCCATTAAAAGAACTTGAGAAGATCTGTGGTGGGATTCCATTCTTTTTAGATAAGGGTTAGATTTTTTCCTAGGAAATCTCCTCTAGTTCACACAGGAATTATATAAAAGAATTTATTAAATCTGAGTTTTGGAAAAGGCCAACTGCATTAAGTCATCTCTCCTGGCCCATTGTCTTTGAATAATATTGATATATTCTTGCTATCACTTCTAGGACTGAGTTTTGCATGAGCAGCAACAGATCTCTTACAGCAGTTCCATCTACATCACTGTAGAGCTTCACCAGCTCAATGCAAGACAAAACATAGAAGCAAAGAATCTTCATGGTTGGAAAGGACCTTTGAGATCGAGTCCAACCATACACACACACACAAAAAAAAACCCCAACCTACAATCTCTGCCACTAGAGCATGCCCTGAAGTGCCACATCTAGACGTTTCTTAAACACCTCTAGGGATGGTGACTCAACC
>VXBH01007355.1:159209-198939 GCA_013400035.1 Rynchops niger
TGAGGGGGTGGGCACCCGCGGGCGGGCCCGGCCCCGCCGAACGGGGCTGCCGGCGGGGCTGCGGCGGCGATGGGCGTGTCCCCCCTCGGCCCGAGCCCGGCACACCGCGTCCCCAGGCCCCGACGTGTGACAGGGCCCGGCCCTCAGCCAGCGCTGCGAGCGGCCGCTGGGGTTATGGGAGGCTCCTGTCGAAAGGACTCGGGCCGAGATTGGGGTTTACCGCGGCCTGGCCTTTTGTCCCAAAACCTGCGTACCGGCCTCGGGCCGTGTCTGCCCCGGAGGAGCCCGCCTGCCCGGCCGCGGAGCGCTCCCCCGCGGTGTCCGAGGGCGATGTGTAACGGCGGGTATAGGCAGTCCTGAGCGCAGGACTGTGAACCGGCTAACGAGCGTCGCCGGAACAACCGAGCACACGGGCGGCAGTGCTCGCGGGACGCTGCCGGGGTCGGTGAGGCCTCGGCGGAGGAGTTGGAGGGAGCGGGAGGGGTGGCCGTTCTGCGTTCACGAGTCGGGGGGAGAAGGTTGGTTCGAGGGGTTTTGCCTTGGTGATGAAAACTGCCGTGTCTCTGACAAGCACCCGGCGCACCAAGGGGCATTTGTGCTGTAGGTATGGCGAGGTGTTGGCGGAGTTTCGGTTGTAGCAAGGGGCTTCAAAAGGACGCAGACTTGCCAGTAACACACTGGCTTTACAGTTCCCACAGAGTAAAACTAAGACCTGTTTGAAGTTGCAGGACTTACATTTACAATGTGTAGTTAGCCAATATTAATACAGATATTTTTTTATTTTGGTATTGTAAATAGGCCTTAGAACTAGTCAGTGTAGCCATTAAGTAGCAGGCATTTGGAAATTCTTCGTTGTTTTCCTTTTTTAAGATGATGGTTGTCTCTGATACCTGGTCAAATTGTTCTGACATCTGTGTAGACAGGAGCGTAACTCCGGCTCCTACACCTTCACTGCCAATTCTAGTTGATCTTCTGCCTTGCTGCCCAGCGCTCCTTCAGTATCTGAGCTGCGCTATAGGGACGAGAGTTGGAGACGAGGGTTCATGCAGACAGTCATACAGTTTGGTGGTGGGTCCTGACGATTGAGGATTCAAGAGTAAAAATACAAAGTGGTTAACCTGGAGAAGCAGACACACCTTACGCATGCTCCCGTAATGCTAATGTAATGCCGAAGAGAAACTAATGTATGGAGAAAGGAATGGGAATGGTTACAAAGTGACGGATCATCTCCTTTATTTTAAATTGAAGGCTTATAGTCAGTTGCATGTGGGCACTAGCACCAAATACATTACATACAGTTTATTTCTTTTTGTGAGTGTGTGTAAGAATTGTAAAATCTGTAAATTTGTGGTTTCTTTGTTGTTAATTGCTACATTTAACATGGCTTTCATTGCATGTTGGAAACAGCGAGCAAATTAATTTGGAGTAGAGCTGCTTGACTGGCTGCTCGTTGAGGATTTTTATTTTCTCTGACCAGTTGTCACCTGCTTGGGTTTTTGCATTTTGTTTGTTTGTGGTTGGGATTATTTTTTTTTTACTTGCAATTATTTTGAGGTCTATACACTTCGTACTATTTCCATCTATTTCCATATTTATCATTTTAGAAAATATACAATCCCCTTTCTAGAAGTTAATCTTAAAAAAAAAAAAAATCTTTAGATCATCAAACTGTTGTAGGTTCCTACCTGCTATCTGATAACTTGCATCTGCATCTTTTCAGAGAGGCAAAACGAGGAGCTGTTGCTTAATCGTTTAAGACTGTTAATCTGATTCATACTTTGAGTGTTTTTCGAGTAGCTGAATGATGGAATCTAAAGCAATATCCACTTTAAAGATTAGCGGCAGAGTATTGCTACACAAAATCGGCTATCTTTGGCCTTCATGAAGCTAGATAAGGACTTAGGTAGTGTGGATAGAGAATCTGTATTAATAATTGCACCTCTTTAAACGTTTTACTAGTGTTAAAAGATCGTTGTAAAATTTGTAGGCATTGCTGTAATCCTTGGGGAAGGAAACCCCCAGTATGTTAGGCATGGTAACTTAAGCTGTACGTAACGTATCTGTGTGCATATTTAAAATGTGCTTTTGCGATATATTTCTGAACTACTTTTCATGGTAATAATATTTTAATACTTTAAAAACACTTTGATACTTTACAATAATTGCGCTGTGACTTTCCTGGTACTTGCTCAGCTATTCCTGTAGAATCATACTTGGTGGTGGTTGCTGTGCTTAGAGAAAGTTAGGAAACGATGGCTTCTGCTCAGTTGCCCTAGAATTGGATCTTTCCATAAAAAAGAAGAAAGGTGCTTCTTCCGAAGCAAAGCTCAGGAAGGAGCAAAAGCGTGGGAGCACTGTCAGGTGGGGTGGTGGGCATAAGGCAACTGCTTTGCTGGCTCAGTTCTTGCAGTGCAGCTGTGTTGGTGTCAGAAAAGCATCCTGGTGTGTTGCCAGGTTTCCTTCAATGGCTCTTCTGGGACAGCGACTATGCAATGTGGGGGTTTGGGCACACTTGAGCAGAATCGAGAATGGTTATTTCTCTCAATAGATGCGACGCAGACCCCTCAGCCTTAGCCAACTATGTTGTGGCATTAGTCAAGAAGGACAAACCAGAGAAAGAGCTGAAAGCTTTCTGTGCTGATCAGCTGGATGTCTTTCTGCAGAAAGGTACTGTGCTCTCCACCACTTCTTCTGTTCAGTGGTTTTCATTTCATTGTGGGGAGGAGGAAGGATGATGCATCATTGTTGCCTTCAAAGTACTTTTTATCTGTGAATTGAATATTTCTTACAGAGTGTGAAGGAATAAAGATCTTGTGATTAAAATAAAAAATACCTTAGGATGAAGTTGTGTAGCTTGGTCTTGTTCATGATGGGTGGGAGGAAATCCTCTGAAGTAAGTTAGCAATTTCATTTGAAAGTATCAGTTGTGCTGCCAGAAGTTTCTCTGACAGATGTTTGATACCTTTTGAAAACCTGGTCCATATTAATCTTTAGGGCTTCTCTGAGCATCTCATAGCAATTTGGTTCAAATTCAAAGTTTTAAACACTTCAAATTCCGATACTCGCGGGGAACGTTATTGTGCGTTTTCTTGTGATCTGATGTTAAACTGATGATTAGTCTTCTCTGAATGATTTACTCTCATAAAAATTGCCGTAAAGAGGCTGCTAACTGCAGCTAATGGAATAGCTGTGGATTATTCCTTGATCATAAGCTTCGATCATGCTTGCCCCTTAGGACATTTCAAAGTTGTAAATGGGATTGAAGGGAAAGTCTCTGTTTCTGCCTTTGATATACCTGATGAATTTCTTTATCTAAATAAACAATCTCAAGTTCCACAAATGTAATTCCAGCTCCTTGAATGGAACTGATGTTCATTAATCTAAGATGCTGCTGTGAGCAGTCCACCTGGATGATTTTTCCCAGGGATTTCTGTGGTAAATCTAACAGTGCTCTTAAATTGATATGTAACCATGTTTTCTTGTGTTCTGTATCCACAGAAACTTCAGGTTTTGTAGATAAACTTTTTGAAAGTCTGTACACAAAGAGTTATCTTCCTTCTCTTGAACCCACTAAAGTAGAAGCAAAGCCTGCAGGTCAGGAAAAAGAAGTCGTCAAGGAGGAGGTAACATTGTTTTTTGTGTCCGCCTGCCTCTAATTTTCAAATTAGCTGTCCCGTACATTTGTGAGAGAAAAATTCACTTTATTTTGACTATTGACTTTTGCAATCTCTGTGCATTTGAAGAAAAATACAAGGTGACCATTCAGAGAAAACATTTTAAATTCCCTTTGTAGAGTCTACCTTTGATCTAGATTAATAGCATTCAGAAATCCTATTCAGACGTCCCTGGCAATATGAGCTGATAATGATTTGGAAGGGCTTAGGAGAGGGGGAAGAAGGAAAAACATTCCAAAATATTTCCCTTTCCAATTTTGTGTATTCTAGGAGGACAGAAATTATTTTAAATGTTTTCTGTAATACTTAAAATTGGTGAAATATCGTGGCCTGTATATTAAGGGATAATTACTTTTAGAAGTGAGGTAGCATTCATTTGCCAACAGTTCTTTCTTTTATCTTGTTTTTAAGTTTTATTGACAAAATTGACAACAGTTGAGTTTCTGAGGAAAAACAAAAAAGCAGTACTTCCATAGTTGTCTAAACTTCTTTGTATATTGTGTAATCCTGTGCTATCACTTGTCTGAGATGGATGATTTTTTTCTTCTGAGTTGGTGATTTTCCAAGGGAAGAGGCCTTTCCTCTGTGTTTGTAGCATCCTAATGTACCAGCTTTGGGAGAGAGTTGGGGAAAAAAATGCTATAGAAGTAAATGTTCCTTATTTCTGTATACTCTGATCACAGTTTGCAAAGATATTTAGACTGAATATGTGTTTTAATCAGTACAGGAAAGATGGAAGTAACATCAGAGAGTATATATGAAATTCTCATCCTTTCCCTTACTCCAAGGATGCTTACGTCATGCAGTGTTAAAAGCTGCTGTCTTTATAAATGGACCATAGGGAGCGATTTTTTTCTGACAAGCACTCTAAATGGGTATTCAAATTTGTGCTTTTGTCTCAGAGCCTAAAATAACGTGAAGGAAAGACCTGGCTGGAGTTAGTTGTGCTGTCATCAGAGTTAAAACTGGCTGATGGGCATGAAGATGACAATTGCAAATCGAAATCTGTCAGTCGACCAAAACAAAACCATTTTTTATCATATTTCAGAATGCAGGTCCTTATTTGACAGAACCCAATTCATCAGTTGACGTAAATTAAAGTTGCTATTTAGTTTTTTCTCCCCTTTCTGATATCCTTTTTTTTATCTGAGGATGAGACCCAGAATTATGACGATTTATGGCAGTAGCTCTGGTGATGGAAGTTTGTAATTTGCAACTGTACGAGACTTCCACTTTAACTGTTTTCCTATCATTTCTCAAAGTACTTGTCATAATTTACAAAAATTGTTTTAGGACTACCTTCAGTTAATTTAACCAGTGCTGTGATGGGGGCGAAAGGGAAGGTTCTGGGGGCTTGGGGCGGGGGGAGCAGGGATGAGGTAAAAGAAGATATCTAGGACAGCATTATGGGACAACTTTACAGGATCAGGACACTAAGTAGCTATTCCCACATCAGTAGGGCCTTGATGATTTGTTATACAGCTCAGTGTTATTACGTGATTCCTGCAAGTGGAGAACAAAACCAGTGTAGAATCATGGGAAGTCCAGGTTGGAAGGGACCCCACTATCACGTGGTACAACTCCTGTTGAAAGCAGAGGGCCTTAGGTTGAGCTATCCAGAGCCCCGTCAAGCCAAGTCTTGAATATTTCTACCGATTCTCCCTAAATAATCCTAAACAAGGATGCAGGAAGCGTCCCTTTTTGTTTTGTTCTAATTGGAAAAGATCTTTTAAAGATTATTGCGTGTAATCTTTGGCCACCAAAATTTACAGTAGCTTCTAAGCAGTGTAAAATGGCAGCCAAGGCAGCAATGGTATGAAAGGGGTTCAAAGTGATTTGCAGTAGAGCTATAGCTGTCAGACTTCTAAACCTGCCCTTGTTGAGGCCAGCAAGAAATGTGACTAGTTCAACCATGTGAACAGTTTTTTGCTTTAACTCATTTGTTTCAAAGTGTAAACCAATGACGTATCTGCTTGGAGAAGTAACTTTCCTTAGTTGTGTTCCACTTAAGAGATTCAGAAAATACCTCATTAGTAGAATTGATTAATGAACGAGATGGAGAACTTGCCTTTTATGAATCCTGTTTAAAAACAAAATATCAAAGTAGTTTTGTTCTGTGGCATTTCCTCTGCAGAAAAATCTGAAATATTTGAAACAACCTCTAGCACTCAATTACATGTAGTGCCTAAGTGTTCTGTGCAAGTAATACTTAAATATGATTTTTATACGGGATGCTAGCTGTAACTTGAACTAAATTTTGGTCTTATTTTCTTCACTAAAAAAATTGGTAGTTGCCTCATAAACAGAATTTTCAAGAGTCAGTTGAAGAAGAGCGGGATAGCAGGAAAAAGAAGTATTCCAGTCCTCAGAGAAGCCGTGCAGATTCCAGTGAACAAAGGTTAGTTTTGAGCCAAAATATTAATATATTCTTCTGTATTTGCTGTCAGTCGTAGGTAGTGATTTTTCACAAAAACAGTGATTTCCTCCTTACTTTTCTCTATCTGCAATGTATTATCTGTATGCTGGTCACGTGCATGAGAGCCCTTCACTAGAAGTTGGTCCCTTACAAAAAAATGACAGTATCTTTCAAATGTTAATACCTAGGAATGTCATGAATTCTGTTCTTTCCCTGGTTACATAAATGAAAAGCATTGTTGGGGGGTTCTCCAGGGGTTGATGGAGTTGTTCACACAGTGTCAACATCACTTTTAAAACATGTTCTGTTTCGGTCGTGTAACTTCTTCACTTTTCCAATTCTTCTTAGTCCTCCCCTTGCTGGTGTCTACCAATTAGTGCTTCAACTTTGAGATTCTGTACTTTTCTATGTAATTAGGGAAATTCTGACTCGAGTGTTTTGCTGTCGAAATGAGATGAGAAGGATGAGCAGTGTCTTGTTGCAGGCTTGTTTTTTTAATTTGGTTTCTCTTTTAGTAAATGTGATCTACTTTTTTTTCTTTTTTTTTTTTTTTAGAACCAGAGAGAAAAAGAGAGATGATGGAAAATGGAGGGACTATGACAGATACTACGACAGGAGTGACTTGTACAGAGAGAAATCTAGCTGGCGACGTGGCAGGAGTAAAAGTCGTAGTAAAAGCAGAGGGTTAAGTCGAAGTCGTAGCCGCAGCAGGGGTAGAAGCAAAGACCGTGATGCAACCAGAAGTGTTGGTGAGTACCCAAGGTGCTGCTCCAGAACATCTCATGTCAGTGGCGTGTGGTGGCTCCTACATACTGTCCAGTCTCCCAGGCTGTAGATGTCCCTTGAGCAGTTCGAGCAAATTTTGAGAACTTTGTGTTCCTGAAATTATTAATTAAGGTACTGTTCTTCAGAGTAGAATAATTAACAGGATTGTTTTCTTCTTTGCTAACCTCTTAATTTATCCACAGGTGTATACCGGTGGATATTGGTAGCTGATATTTTTGTGCTGTGTGTGTTGACAAAAGCTGTTGACTTTTTTTTTTTTTTCTCCAAAGATCTGTCTTTTTGCAAAATAGTGTTACCCTCTTTTTCACTTTGTATTGTATATTTTTTAGAGAAGATTTCTTTGTAATTGAAGGTGGTAACCATGTGGTTCATTGTTCTTTTAGGGCTAATTCAAGTTGGTTGGGAAAATAAGAGGCGCATATTACAATGGATTTCAACGCATGTCGAGACCATGTTAGTTAAGGGCAGTGTGTAGCTTTGTTGTTTCAGGCTTTCCCCCCTTCTCTCCCACACTTTCTACTTTAAAAAAAGCTGTAATTCAGAATGGGATAAGGAATAGAGGAATGAGCAAAGAAAACATTTAGATTTCTGAAGTTAAAATCCTATTTGTATTATATTTAATTGTTCTTAAATTAAGACTAAGTTCCTTCAAGAACAGTTTAACCTGCAAAACACTGAGTGTTTAAGGAAATGTTTATACTGTTGCGTAGTATCTTTTTTTCAAGGCTCTGATATACAGAACAAAGTGTGAAGACTTTACCCAGCTCTTTTTCTTTTTAAACAGAGCACCGAGAGAGATCAAAATTCAAGAGCGAAAGAAATGATGTTGAAGGCTCATATAATCCAGTTTCTGTGTCTCCCAGTAAATCTACTGAACAGTATTCCTCTGCCCAGTCTATTCCCAGTGCTGTTACTGTAATTGCACCTGCGCACCATCTTGAAAGCACAACGGAGAGCTGGTCAAATTACTATAACAATCACAGCAATCCCAGTTCATTTGGCAGAAACCCTCCTCCTAAAAGAAGATGTCGAGATTATGATGGTAAACTATCTGTTGTTTAGTTTCCAGTTCTATACTTTGTTTCAATTATTCTGTCACCTTTTTTTAGGTATTCACTAAATGTAGGCAGCAAGTCAAAATGCAGTAGCATGTGTATTATACCTTGTATGTAAAAGATGCATACGTGACCTATATTTTACTGAGGACTAACTGGTCTTACTGGAAGCAGTTTACTTATAATCTGACAGTTGCTGGATAAGAACATGGGGAGTTTGTTCACAATTCTGTTTACGCTTGGCAAATATTTCAGCCACTGGCAGTTGTGATAAAGATTGCAGTGTAAGTGTTTAATGTAAAACAGGTGGTATTTCTGACTTTTTATTTCCACAGCTTTTATGATGGATGCATGTATGTTGTGTTTTGTATGCTTTTATGGAAAATTATTCTAATTTGAATTATTTTGAAACTTCACCTGATAATGTGATGTTTGATCAGTGATTGCATGTTTTCTTTAGTAAGAAATTCCAGAAAAAACTGAGATGCTGCATATCGCCGACAACTAGGGTTGTTTTTAATTTTTTCTAAAAAGTTTAACTGTCCTGTTTTGCAGAGCGAGGATTTTGTGTACTTGGTGATCTTTGCCAGTTTGATCATGGAAATGATCCCTTAGTAGTAGATGAAGTTTCCTTGCCAAGTATGATTCCTTTTCCTCCACCACCGCCGGGAATTCCTCCTCCTCCTGGTATGCTTCTGCCCCCTTTGCCAGGTCCAGCTCGGAATCTGAGGTTGCCAGTTCCACAAGCTCATCCACAGGCACCACCTCCTGTTGTGCTTCCCGTACCAAGTAAGTAAAAACATTATTTCACGTTTCTTTATGTCACCAAGTTAAAATGACAGCTCTTTCTGGAAGATCTATGTGTATTCGAAGTAATGAGTTCAAGTTCCTTTGCTAGCCATGTGCTATTCAAAACGTTGCCAAAATAATTCTGAAAAATCGGCTTGTAAAATAGAATGTTGCAAGCAGTCCAAATTGAATTAGGTGAATTGGGCAGGGAAGCGGAAGCGGGTGTCTTCCAGATTATCTCATAACCCTGGTGTTGTTTGGATTGATCACTGACAATTGGATCACTAGCTTTTTTTTTTTTGTTTCCTCCTAATGCAGTAATGGTGAAATTTAGAACTTTCAGGAGATTAATAAATTTCTGTGTTTGTGCTATATTATGTATTGCTTTTTAGTGGCAGATAATTGATACATCTAAGATGTATTTTAGCTGAACAGTGATCTCTGAGAGCGTTTAGCCTCTTATGTTATCTTACTGCATCTTATCATGTCAATTCTGTGAAGTAGTAGAATATTAGCTCTGTGGTTACTCTGTTTCAGTACTCTCTATTCCGGTAACACAGTACATGCTGTGATAATTGTATCAAATAGCAGCAGCCATGGGATGAGAAATCATTTTTTACAGGATTAACCCTTAAACTTTGCATGAGCCTTTTAGTGAGTGGAATTAGCTTGCTATGGAGTGAACCAACAGCACTCTGTAGTTGTGCCTTGATAGGTTGTGTAGTGAAACTCGTGGTTCTTTTATGGCCATATAGCAAGCAGGAATGTATGTATCGTATCTATATATGCTTTGTTTGCAAACAAAGCAAAAATAGCTGGACAAATTCCTTGTCTGTGAATGCCTTTTGCTCTGTAGTTCTCGTTTTAGAACTGTAATCTAAGTGTGGCTTGTATGATCTCTTGCTCTGAGCAAGCCTTGGTTCTCCATGGCAGAGCTGAGGGAGGAGCTGCTGTAGCTAATGCAAGCTCTAACAATAATAAACCGCTGGGGAAGAAAAGAAAAGACATATTTTGTTTTGTGTTGTGCTTAAAGCTTTGTACTTTCTGGCAAAGAGAAGAGGTGTTGGAATCAGAGTAACTTACCTGAGTGGGGCTTCTCCATTTATTTTTACTGTAGTGGGACTGTAAATATTTACAAAATTGGCCTTGCTCAAAGCAAGGCATAAACAAATGAAATTGAATTGTTTGCACATTTTATCTGTGGAGTTACAAGTTTTAGTGATCTATTCTATGGTGTCATTGTAGGACCACCTTTAACACAGTCAAGTTTGATAAATAATCGTGACCAGCCTGGGACAAGTGCAGTGCCCAGTCTTGCACCCGTAGGAGCAAGACTACCTCCTCCTTTACCCCAGAACCTACTTTACACAGTATCCGAACGTAAGCAAATTCCTTTTTTTAAAATCTGCTTGAGATACAAATTCTAAAATTCCTCTGTTCATGTGTGATTAGAAATTATTACCTGTCTTCCTCCAGTACATACAAATCTAAAAAGAAGTCTGATTGCTTTCCCTGTGGTCAGTGCATCGTCTGCTGTTGCTGTGTGAAATCACAGTAGTGTTCTGTCACCGTCTGAGGAAAGATCAGTCATGGGGAGCTTAGTCTGGATTTCATGTACTCAAAGCAATAAGATTGTTGCATAAGAGAGGAATCCTTTCATCTTCAAGCTGTTTAGCAGAACATCAGTAGGCAAAGATGGATCTGCAAGCCTGTGATTAGTGTTTAACTTGGTCTTTATTCCTATCTGGTTTTGGCTAGTACAGATGAGAGAGATTTTATTTATTTATTTTCAATCTGTGTATCGCAATAGTCTCTACAGTCTTCGTATACATTAGTACTTTCTTTCTTTTTTTTTTTCCAGAATCAACTTAGTTCTAGCTTTCAAACTTAAAAAACAGAGCTCACATTTTTAAAAAGTGTATTTTTGTGAGGGGAAATAGCAAAATACCTGGAGAGCCCTAGATTGCTCTATTTAAATTCAACAAAGCTTGTATTTGTTTGATAATGAAACGAGTAATGCATTTGCATGTTTTACATGAGCAAAATAAGATAATTAAATCTCAGTGTCTTATAATATTCCTGTCCAGGGTTTTTTACATAAATATTCTGAATTTTATTCAAAGGAGGGCTCTAGTTCATGATCCATGTAGTTTCCTTTGACTTCCATGCTTTTCAGAACTTCAGTCACTCAAATACCTTGTTAGATAATCTGTTCACTTACCTCCAAATGCGGTCAGGCATTTAGATGTTACCATCCGATTCTTTCAGCTTCAGAACTTCTTCTAACGGGCGATTCTGTCTGTCTCAGCTCACAGGGCGTCGCTTGACTTCAGTTGCACTGCATAAATCTGTTCCCCAGAACATCTGTGGAGGTTCCCATGTCCTGGTCTTGGGCTGTTACGGTAACAACTGCTGGTTGCCCTTTTGCGATCAGTTGTGTGCCAAACCCTGGAGAAGGGTCTGGTGGTTCAGCTCATGCAAGGTTAATGGAGGTTCATGGCAGAGTCAGAAACTAAACTAAACTGAACACTCAGTTTTGAAATTCTGGGGCATCTGTTTTAGATTGTAGAGTCTTCATTGGAATGAGGAGCTGACATTTAGAGTGCTTCACATCTGTTGAGTCCCCTTTTATAGGCATTCATTTCTGTTTCAGGGTGTGCTGTGGTTCTGTGGAGGCTTTTCATAGGCTTCATTCGTTGTAGTTCTTGTATAGCTTTTCCTCTTTATGGTTGGAAAAAGGCATCATCCTTGATTTGGGCCTTGGGCTGGAGGAACAATATGAGGCAATTCTGTCATCTTGTGTTCTCATGTTCGCCCCTTTTAATGAAAATAATCATTAGTACCTTGCCAGAGCTAGGCAGCTGATCTCACTCTTACATAAATCGAAGAGAATTTAATAGGTAAGTATTGGTCAAATTACCTGATTTCTCAGCTTTCTTTGATCGGAATAATTTAAGTACATTCTTCCAGAAAAATCCTTTTCTGAAGTAAACTAGACAGTTGGGCGGCAAAGACTGAAAACTCTTTGCATCTTAGGCCCTACAGAACAAATGCTCAAATTAAATCTTTTGTTGCTCCCCTTGAAACGCTGTCAGACATTGTGAAGGTTGTCATACAGACACCTCATTCCTTTTTCAGGCAGCTCATCAGCAATACTCAATTACTGCGACTTAATGCGCTTTGGACAAACAGTAACAATCAAATTAAAAAAAAAAAAAAATATGCCCAAATAGACTTGGGCGTAAAGTTCAGTTGAGGGTTTTAAATGGTTACACACATTTGCTGTATGACCACTTTTCTCTTCTCTTCATCCAAATCAACTTCTGAATCTTGGACATCCATGCATTTCCTTAAAGGAAAATTAAACCTGAGTCTTAAACTCATTTGAAAAATTCTTTCATTTCTCTCCTTTTTTTATAGATACATATGAGCCAGATGGCTATAACCCCGAAGCTCCTAGTATTACCAGTGCTGGTAGATCTCAGTATCGACAGTTCTTTACAAGAGCACAAACGCAGCGTCCAAATCTAATTGGCCTAACATCTGGGGAGATGGATACAAATCCAAGAGGTAGGAAGGGTTTCTAGTCATTGCCGTTGCTATTATGGTCCAAGATCGTCAACGCTTATTTTCCCCTTTTTCAGGCTGAAAGCAGTAGTTTTTCTCACTGATCTAGTATTTCAGAGCAATTTGGGGACATCTCTACCTTTTTTTAAACTTCTAATATGACCATATTAAAGTCAAAGCAGCATTGTTGATTAAAAATAACCACTTGCTTTGGAACGTTACTAGTGTTTTTTTGGTTGATTGGTTGGGGTTTTATTCCTCTTTAGCCTGTGAAGGCACTTTTCAGGTGCTGGGTGCTTCTAGAAGGACAGTGGTTCAGAACGCTGGCTTTGAGCAGTGTAGTCTAAAGACTGCTTTTGGTTTGCCACGGGCGTGATTAGGTCCTGGGGCACAGAGGTGAAATCTCCAGTACTTGCCTCCACTGTTGTGGTGGTGGTGAAGAGGGGAACTATCATGGCATGGTTCTGTACTTGATGTTCTGAGTGTCAGCTGGCTGTTCTCTTTAAAACAAACGTTGCAGGTGGCATTCTAATTCTCCTAGCCCATGGAAATCCCAGTCTGCATTTAGTAACTCTGAATCTGTTACTGGATGAATGTGGATGTACCACTCTTAGTGGCAACATGTACAAAATCTCTTCTAGGGGAGAGAGCAAGTCATGGCTCTCTTTAAGAAATTTTTTTCTGTTAGCATAACTTTCTTTTTCCCTCCTGCTTTCCCCACCCTGATCTTTAAAAGAAAAGTTGTTAAATTTCAGCATTTATTGTTACACTTCACTGTTTCTTATTCAGTAGTAAGAAAGATATTTTTTTTCAATATTTCCTTCCACTGACTCATCCTGTAAAGAATATGGTTAAATATTATTGCAGAAATTGCTGTTGCTGTTTTCATCTTAATGAACATGATAAAGGCAGGGTTGGGGCTTTATTGCTGGCCCTCAGATTCCCTCTAAGAACCCATACCGTTGTAAGGCATGGGTGAGTGTTCAGCAGTGGTGCTTCAGACCACTTGTATTACTGTCTTTGTCAGGAGTGTGAAAGGCTTACTCTAAAACCATCCTCCAAAGACGGAAACTGTATGCGTGAAAATGCCCAGTCTTTGTTCTCACCAGTGTAATCAGCAGAGCTCTGGCATATGTAAAAGCCATAGAAAATTCACTAAACTCAGACTTCTTTTTAGGAGTTGAATATTTGGCATACACAGGAGACGAAGAGCAATAGCGTAATCTTAAAAAGGTTGTAAATGAAACTTGGCAAATTGTGATCAAGTTCTTCAACTTTGTGTTTGTAGAAGTTGCTTCAAACCTTAAATCTAATGTCTCAGAGTATAATTTCATGCCATAGTTGTGCTTAATTAACAGTTTGTTACTGAAAACTGGATGGAGGGATGACAAGGGGACAGAAGTGGGAGGAACGGGTTCTTGATTGCTTTTTCACTGTCAAGGGTTAATACAGGGAAAGCTGGTTATTTAGTCAGCCCATGCCACATTGCAGAACTCTAACCTGAGTCTGGGAACCTACCCTTCTTTCCTTTCCTCCTCAATATTTTTTTTTTTTTTTTCCCTGCAGAATCTGGATTTTCAGTACCTGAAAGATGAAGTTTTAGCTTTGTTTCTTCAAGCTAATACTAATCTTAAAGGTCAAAATCTCATCCCTGCTGGCTGGACTAAATGTTTGTTTTCCTCAAATTGTTTAGTTAGGCTAGCAAGTGACCTTTGAAATAACTTCATAAACAAAACTGACCAACTTGATAAAGTCTTCCTAATCTTTATGGTTTTAAACTCAATCCTATTTTGCCTTTTAAGTGAAAGCTTTTCTGATGTTTCTGTTGATCTATGGTAAATAAAGCAGGCCTTTTTCTGTTCCTCTAGCTGCCAATATTATCATCCAGACTGAACCTCCCATTCCCATTGCAAATAACAGCAATGTAACTAGAGTTGTCCTTGAACCGGACAGCAGGAAGAGATCTCCAAGTAGCATGGAATGTCCACCATTAAAGAAACCGTGGCTGGGAAAGTAAGAATTAACAACTGCAGTTGATGAATCGGAATGCGCTTTATTGCTGCCGGTGCTGCGAATATAGCTATTCACTGGTCCCTCTAATGGAGACTAAGTATTTGGTGGTGGGAGGAGCTCCTTTTTGTTAATGTCTAGAGTGTATACTGTTCATGAGAAATGCAAAAGTTAAATGTGCGTTAACATTTGCTGCTGTATACGCATGGCTATCTAATTTACTGTCTTGCTGTCATTTTCTCTAGGCAAGCAAATAACAACCAGAGTAAGCCAGGATTTTTGAAAAAGAATCAGTATACTAATACAAAATTAGAAGTTCGAAAAATTCCGTCAGAATTGAACAATATTACACAACTCAACGAACATTTCAGCAAATTTGGAACGATTGTAAACATTCAGGTAAAAAACAAAGTTCAGTTTTATGCCTATATATGGGTATTCTATTGTCCTTGATGCCTTCTTGAATGTTGCAGCTGAACTACATTCCTTGAGAAATCTTAATGGAGGTTAAGCGGGGAGAGTGGGTAATCAAATTCAAAGAAACCTTTTCTTCACCCACTCAATTGTATTATTGTCTTAATTTTGTAAGAGTATGTTTGCTTCTGCCTTCGTGAGGTCTTATTAAATTTGAAAGGCTTGAAGGTTTAACTGTCCAAACCAACTGAGGTTTTTGAGCAACATGTGTACAATTTTTGAAAGACACCTTCTAAAGATTTCTGTCTTACATGATAGTCCTATAGTATTTCATAGTCAGGATTGTGATAAAGGTGCTACAGGAGAGTCTTTATATGCATCTGTTTATTACCACTTTGCATCCTAGAACTGGCTCCAGTTCAGTGGTGTTCCTTGCACTGTAAGAAGGGGAAAAGCACTATATAAGCAACACACAGGTAGCTACATGATTAAAATAGCATTTAATTTCCATTTATTTTTATAGACAAAACAGGTGCCTCTTAAGTCCTTGGTTAGACGTCTAAATAAAAGACAGATTACCTGGGAAGCTTCTGTATTTTTTGAGTTGATAATTTTATTCTGCACCTTGATAATGAAATAATGCATTTAAAACATGCTATCTCATTAATTTTTAGAGAAAAATAGCCTTATTCAAGAGTGTTAAAAATGCTTCTTTGAGAATGTGGCTAACCTTTCCATTGTACATCCCAAGACAGCAGTCGTCTTTCAGGAGGTTAGAATAAAGAGCTTTGGAGTCAGCACTAGCGTCTCTTCAGTAATACCCCAAGAGCAATTCACAATGCTCTGAATATATGCTGCTATCTGGTGAAAGAGTCTTTTTTTTTTTTTTTTTTTTTTACTTTTATTTTATTTTACTTTATTTTATATAGGCTTTGCTGTAAGTATGTGTAATACTTGCCAAAAGGTACTTGCATTTAATTACACAGAATGTTTTACCTTTATTTTGAGATGCTAATATCATGGGGTGTGTCCCATTCACTAATGCAGGTTATTTGTAAATTGGTTTACTGATGATTGAGATGTTTTCTTCCTTGAGAAGTAACACTTTCTAACGAACTTTTATTTAGGTTGCTTTCCAGAATGACCCTGAAGCTGCTCTAATTCAGTACCTAACTAATGATGAGGCTAGGAAGGCAATTTCCAGCACAGAGGCAGTTCTGAACAATCGGTTTATAAGGGTGCTGTGGCACAGGGAGAGCGAGCAGCAGTCCCCGCTGCTGCAGCAGCAGCAACAGCAGCAGACCCCCCCACAGGCTCTGCATCACCAACTCCACCTGCAGCAGCAAGCCCTGACCGCAGCTCCAGCTGTAACGATGCATAGCAACCTGTCAAAGGTATGGTGCTGTCATAAATTAGGGATTGAGCCATGAAGGTTATCAGCATTCCTAAATGACTGCTACTTTAAAAAAGCAGAGTATATTATCATTCATTGTTTTAATATCTGTTGATGCACAGGTGATGAATAAACCACCGGCATCTGGTGCCTATGTCCTTAATAAAGTCCCAGTGAAACGTCGCCTTGGAGCAGCCGGTGTAAACCAGCCTGACATAAGCCAGTCTGGAGCTGTGGTAGAGGATTCCCAGGTACGTTGATGAAGGCTGACCATCTTCATGCTTTCAGTTAAAGCTTTGCCCTGTTAGCTGAGCAGGAGCTGGCAGGTAGAACTTGCACATTGTGCCTGCTTGCTTCTGTTCCTTATCACTAATGTGGAATGCAACCATGGTCAGTCACTTCTTCCTAGTTTCATTTGCTGTTTATGTAAAATAAGGACAATGACTTCAGAAATAAAGTATCAGTATTTTAAGTAGCATGAAATATTTTTGGCAGTGCTTCATAGTAAACAAATTTGACAGCCTATATGTGATGTCAGCTTTTTGTTGGCAGCTCTAATTGCTTTCCTAGTGATTTTTGAGCTTATGCTATGCTTTCACAGCAGTGCTAGAAGCTTATAGAATACCTCTGCATAGAGTTCAAGCTGATAGTTTAATTCACACTGATATCGTAGTGCAGCATGTGCTGTCGGCCACAGAGAAGTCCTTCTTTCCAGAAAGGCAGTGTGCAGGTGACTCTTGCTGCCTTATTTGATCAGAAAGTGTGATGTTAGACTATTACTGCAAAGGTGAATGTAATGCAGATGCAGAAGATCAGCTTCAGTAATCTTTCTAGTGGATATAAGGATACAGAGGGAATTTTGGATGAAGAAGGAAAGAAAGCATCTTTTGCGGAAATCCTTTTAACAAACATTTGAGCTGATTGCTTCCAATCAAGTTGACTGTTAGACCGATGCCTTTATGTGTGTGGTTTAATTGCCTTGATCTTTTTGTTTCATTGCACAAATCTGGAAGTTTGCCTTCACGTTTCACGGAATGCATTCCTTTAAAATTCATTGATGGTATATCACCTTTGTGTACGGCTATTAGATATTTTTGTGTGTGTATTTTTGCTATTTCAGACATTTCCTACGTCTACAAGCCACTCAAAAATGGTTTACAGTTCTTCAAACTTAAAGACATCTATGAAGCCTGGTGCAGGGTCTAAACCTCACGATGTGCAAGAAGCCCTTAAAAAAAAACAGGTACTTTACTATTCATTGGCCGACTGACAGTTTAGCAAAGTACTTTATAAAGAAAGATTGATAGGCGACTTGAACCTCAAATATTGATGTATAGCTTCCTACGTTAGTGTGGGGTTTGTCATCATTATCTCACCAATGCACATTGAGGTTAATCATGGGGAAGAGAGTATTCCTTTTGGGATGTCTTACATGACGCGCTTGATCGTGTAGTTTTTCTGGGTTTTCTTGAGGCATTTCTCTGAATCTAATCTCTGCAGGTATGAGACACTTAAATTACGTTGTAGGATATCTTTCTTAAGAGGTGTCCAAAGGAAGCAAAAATTTAGTATAAATTTAGTATAGTACTTCACAGCAGAAGTTAGCAACTTTTTAATTTTTTTTTTTTTTCCTGGATCGGATACACTTCATACTTGTGCATTTTGCAGACTGTTAGTTTTTGTGATAGCCTTCACTTCTATAGCTTGAAGAAGGCAATATGATGTAGATGAGTACATATAATGCTAAACTGCTTTTTACTGACTGAAAGAATTTTCTCCTCTTATAGGAGGCAATGAAACTCCAACAAGACATGAGGAAAAAGAAGCAGGAGATGTTAGAAAAACAGATAGAATGCCAGAAGGTAAGTGTGGAATATCTTCTACTTACATACATTCTGTAGATAACTGTCTGTTCAGTGTTGGTTTTTTCCTGTAACTTTATATTCCTGCTCTTCTATTAATACATAGATGTTGATATCTAAGCTGGAGAAAAATAAGGCCATGAAACCAGAAGAAAGAGCAGAAATAATGAAGACCTTAAAAGAACTAGCAGGAAAAATATCTCATTTGAAGGATGAATTGAAAACTTCATCTACAACCTCTACACCATCAAAAGTAAAGTCCAAGACAGAGGTATTTATTGTGCAAGACACTTGCCTGCCTGTCTCTATTTCTAATGTGTTGTCCTAAAAATGCAGCAACGTTAGATCTAAACACTTCCAAGCAGTAGATTGAATTTGAGAGTGATAACTATGGACAAGCAAGCTGTGGTTCTAAGAACTCCGATGACCTACTTTTGCATGGAGCTCATTCAGACTTGTTCCAATTCTGAAGCAGAGAATTCTGGGTCTTCCAAAAAATGGGCTGGGGGAGGGGCATGGAGGCAACTAAAACAATCTGAATTTAGAGGGAAGTATGGATATTGTATACTGATCTGTCTATGTCACTTACGTGAATGTGTTGCTGAAGAAGTGGAACAAAACATTAACTGCACACATTACAGTTCTGCTTTTCCCTTCCACTTTCTCTTTCTGCACCTTTTTCTCTGCCGCACAAAAGGAACTTTTAGATGCAGAACTGGACTTTCATAAGAGACTCTCTTCTGGAGAAGACACAACTGAATTGCGAAAAAAGCTAAATCAGTTACAAGTAGAGGTGAGTTTGTCTGGATTGGTGCTTTTACTGTCTTTATGATATGTAAAGGTTTTAAATCCTTTCAAACTGAGGGTGGCTTTGTACGTTATTTGCCTTTAAACAGGCTGCCCGTTTAGGCATTCTGCCTGTTGGTCGAGGAAAGACAGTGCCAACGCAAGGAAGAGGACGAGGACGGGGTCGTGGGGGAAGAGGAAGGGGCATGTTGAATCATATGGTGGTGGATCATCGTCCCAAAGCACTGACAGTTGGAGGCTTTGTTGAAGAGGAAAAAGATGAATTGTTACAGCACTTCTCTGTAAGTATGACGTCACATTAAGAAAAGAAAATCTGAAGAGGAGAATTGTGGCCTAACTGTAAATCTGAGATTAAGTAGTTAATCCCCTGAATCGGGGCTTACTTGCAAAGAGGGGCATGCTAAGAGCTCTGTAAATAACTGGGGTTTTCCAAATTCTTGAAAATGCAAGTCTTTTTGTTTCCGTTAGTGCAAACAAATAAGTGACTCATCCTGAATTCATGGAACAGGCTATGGATAAGCAAATGGTTTCAAGAGTTAACAAGGGTGTAAATGTAATGTCTTTTATAGCTGCCCAATGCGTTCCTTTAATGGGGAAAAACTAAATAGCTTGTTCATATTAATTCTGCATTAAAACAGTTTAGAACAGATGTTAGAAGGCAGAAAAATGCCTATCAGCCTCTCTCTGTTTACAAATTATTTTTCAGATTAGCAATTCGTACCATTTATCTTGTTTATTTCTAGCTCAAGAAGCAACGCACTGTTTTGCTAAACAGGACATCAATTTCAAAGAAGTTAAATTTGTTTACTAACTCATGGTAGAGCAAGTAGCTTGCTAGTTTGCAAGCTAAGCTAATGGACGTGTTGGCACCACAACTAAGTGAACGTAATAAAGGAAAAAATGATTTTACATTTCCCTCCGTTACTTTAACCGGAATTAAATGTTTTTGTGTGCAAAGCTGGTAAACTTCTTGGAGATCATGTAATGCTTCACAAATAGACCCAGCGTGAAACCTAAGCTTGATCAAGTCCGTTGGGTATTTCTGGATGCTCCTTGCATAGCAAGTGACTGATATGGAAAACTAATTTTGTAGAATCCTGCCCTTTAGAGCTGGATACAGGAAAGCGGCAGAGCTCTTGAGGGAACTAGTAACCTGAAAGTGTGTTTGTTTCTGGTTTGAGTAGGACCGGAGAACTTTCCAGTTCTTCATACAGTGGGGTAAGCTTTGCTCTTTGGGGAACTGCTACCCTCTGCTTTGGCCTCATGGCTTGTCAGAAGGTTAGAGGCCACAGCTGCTGCTTTGATTAGGTAAATTCAGTGACAAATGTTGTGTGGTTTGATCAAAAAACCCAACCTGCTTTGTGATACGACAGTGCCATGACCCCTGGGAAAAGTCTGAAGAGGGGGACCAGAGTATTTTTTTTTCTTTTTTAAATAAAAAACAATTTAAAAAAAATCTTTGCTTTAATTCTGTTTCTGAGGGATTTCATGCTTTTGAAATTTGGCTTTGAAAGTTTGAGCTGTCCTTAGCTGCTAAAACCAGTAAAAGTTCTTACAAACAACTAGTCCTGTTACTCAAGGTATTATCTTACCAGCTTTTAAACTGCTTTTCTTCTGCTATTCTGCTATAGTGGTGAGCCCCTGGCCTGGGTTGCCCAGAGAAGCTGTGGCTGCCCCATCCCTGGAGGTGTTCGAGGCCAGGTTGGATGGGGCTTGGAGCAACCTGGTCTAGTGGGAGGTGTCCCTGCCCAGGGCAGGGGCTGGCACTGGATGAGCTTTAAGGTCCTTTCTAACCTCATCCATTCTGTGATTATTAAATCTGAAGTTCACTGCAATTTTCTTTCGTGTTGCTTGTACTCCATGCATAAATCCTTCTTTTTTTTGTTTGTTTGGGGTGTTTTTGTTTTACTATTTAACTGTCACTGCTGCGGTCATTGCAATTTTCACCATTATGCAGTCTATAAATTCTAAAAATGCAAACTTTTTGTTAATCTAGCTGTACTAGATTACTGGGAGGAGGAAAAAATATAGTGTACTTACAGAACGCATTCAGGAGCTCTATCGCAAAGATTGATTTCTTGTTCCTGAAATCTCTTTTGCAAATGAATGAGCTCTAAAGGACTTGCTTGACAGGTTTAAAGAAGTAGAACAATGAAGTGCGGAAGAGAGTAAGGGAAACAGTGAATTCAAAGAATTCACTTCTTACCTAAAATTAATACACGTATTTCCTTTCCTCCTGCAAAATTAAGATCCCCTTATTAGAATAACAATAAGTAGGAGCTTTTGCCCAGAAATACAGGTACAAATGCTGCAATATTGCTGGATGATGCAGCTGAGATTTCTCTGGCTCTCACCTTTCCATCCAAAAAATAAGGTTTCAGTGGCGCTTCAGTACATTACAGTTGTAGCACATGATGGTCATGGGTTTGGAGGAGAATATTACTACTGTTCCTAATCGACTTTTCTCTCCTAGAAATTTGGAGATATTGAAGACCTTCAAGAAGAGGATTCTCCATTAAGTGTTGTTCTAACTTTTAAATCTCGCTCAGAAGCTGAGAATGTAAGTAGAATAATGCATATATTTTTTTCATTTTAAACTTCTTATGTCTGCCTTTGTATTTTAAAGTACAGCAGACTTTGGTCCCTCTAGTTGGAGCTAGATAGCGTGGGCGTTTGTGGCTACTGCATACAGTGTCCCTGAAGGGGGAAATGCCTCCCCTTTCCCTTAGGAGTAACCTAGGCCTTCTGCTGATAAAGGTGCAATGGCCTGGTCAATTCAGAGCTCTGTTAATCTTTTCGGATTGTTGGTAGATGAGCGTTACTTAGCAGATTCAGGTGTCAGTGAAGTTGCCCTCAGAAGGCTGAAGTGGATGATTGTGGCTTATGAGATCTTCAAATGTGTGCCTGCACAATGTTTGGTGGGGCTAGCTCGTTGCCTGCACTCTTACATGTTCTTCACTTGAGCCTCTTTTTGAAGATATGTTCATTTAAAATACAATCTAGGCTGCTAACCAGGGATCCCGGTTCAAAGACCGAAGGCTACAGATCTCATGGTACAAACCTAAGGTACCCTCTGTGTCCACAGAAATCGAGGAAGAGGAGTCCAAGGAAGAGGTATGAAAATATATTAAAAACCTAATTGCTCTTGTAGGAATCCAATAGCTAAGAGCTCTTTTAGGATACAGTTTTCTGTTTACTGAAGAAATGTTATAAAAGGTGATTTTGCAAAGCAGAAACTTAACTGTTTTTGAATATTCAGGTACATTTTCAACACTTTTAAGAAAGGGGAAAAAATCCACTTTCTGGATGGGATGTTGATTTGTCACTATGAAAATAATTTTTTATCTGCAGGCTGCTGATCTTTTTACTTCACAGTATTAATGCTCCACTGTAGGATAAGTTATTCTTTCCTGTAATTATGAACACATGAAGCTTTTAAAGGTTTTTCCGTCTAGGCATTTCAAAGTATTGTTTCAGAGAGAGTGGGTGGGTGTTTATTCCGGCTTCCTTTGAAGTTTGGCTTTCTTTTCCTTTCTTGACGTTTGGGGCTGCTGCTCTTTCCGTAGAACTTGTTGAATTGTGTGTGTTTCGGTGAGACATACGGTAAACAACAACCTGATATAAAGTACAAGCGACACTGTGTTGTGTGACGTGTTTCTTAGGGTACAGCATGGAACAGCATGTTTAAAAGTATGTTTTTTCTTCACCTAGGAAACTGAAACCTCAGATTTATTTTTGCACGAAGATGATGATGATGATGACGAAGATGAGGATGAATCCCGTTCTTGGAGAAGATGAAACTTGATGTTGGAAATGTATAATTTTAGGAATATAGTTCAAGCTACATCTTTTAAACATTTATTTAAGGAAGTTGATGAGCCAAAAAAAAGTTTTACTTTCTTTTCAAACCACAAGATTTAGAGTGAGCAAAGATTGTTATCAAAACATTTCGGATCTAGCGCTGTGATACTAAGCTAGCCAAAGGCCCAGTACCATTTTACATAATTATCAAGCTCACCAGGGTGGTGAATTTTTCTATTTAAGAAGGATAAAAAAGAGAGGGGGGAAGAAATATTAGTATTTTCTTGTCCTCTTTTTGTGTCACCTGTATTACCTTGTTTTGGGTTTTTTATAATGTGATTGTTTTGTTAGTTTATAAATGAAAAGATATTACAGGTTTTATTTAGCAATATTATGGGGTTGGGGGAAAGATGCGAACTTTCATTAAATGTTATGAAAGAAAAAATTGCCTCATTTGCTAATTGAAAAAGGGTAGCATTTTATTTCATGTGGAGTCACTTATTGGAGGAATTATTTGTGGCTAGGTTCATAAATGATTTATTTCAATATGTTTGAAAGCCACGCGGTTTCTATGTTCTTCTTTTTGTGAGAGGAGATGGAAGAAGCAATTTAACAGGGTATTATAATATTGTCCAGTTCACTCTGTTTTTTCAAATTCTGCTTCGCAGAGAACTATGAGCAATGACACATATTTGAGTGAATTTTCACTCACTGTTGATTTTCTTCTGTAGTTTCAGTGTCAGGTTCAAGTTTGAGTCAGACTGTTTACTGCATTTCAGTATTTGTGAGCATGAGTGTAATGACTTTCTTACTGCCCCAAAAAGAAAGCCAACCTGGCCACCGCCTGCCAGACAGCAGAAACTCTTCCTCCTCTCCCTGCTACCAGCTGCGTGTTTATGTTCAAACCAGATCGGTGAAGCGTTCAGAGCAAAATGCTTTTTAGCCGACAGACTGCAGTGTGCTGCTCGTAGGCTTGGTTAAACCACGCTTTAAGTGGCGAGTCCTCAGAGGAGTGTTCAGAGCCAGGTTTGGAAGGTGATGAATTTATCTTCAAGTATAGTTTTGTTCAGACCCATTTAAGATGAACACGTTACGTTCTCAGTTGCCTTATTGTTGTACCATTTTAAAAGCACCCCCGGAGAAACGGGTGTATTCTGAGAGAAAGGAGGATAATGAGAGCAGATCCTCAAGCCCAGTGTCGTGACTGTCGGTGGCTCCTGCAGTTCACCAGCGTGGTGTCCAGTGAGCATTTGCCTTGACTCTGTCCGTACACTGCTCAGTACATTTGATGTACGTTTCTATACAAAATAAACAGAATGTCGGTGCAAAAATGCTCTCCTCTTTTGAATAATTAGTTTACCAGTATAATTGCCAGCAAGTTCCCAACTGAAGAAAATAAACATCAGAACCTGTAACTGAGGGTGGCTCTGACCTTGGCTGGTGACCCATAGCTGAGCTTGCCTCTGGGCTAGCCATTCCCCTGCCCTTGTTAGCCCTCTGCCCTGGTGGTGCAGCAAAAGTCACAACAGTGTCATTCTCTATTTCCTTCTCAGTTGAAGGGAGTATGTTTTCAGTATTCTGTCTCCCGTTGAAACCTTGCCTCTTTATATATAATTAGGACTTTCCTGCCAATACAGAGGCTAAATTACAGACATGAAGAAACGAGGGGAAACCAACCCTACATACTCAAAAGAATGTCTTGCTTTTCTCCCATCATCTCTAATGGGTTGTTTTAGTGTGGCTCAGTCAGTGTATATTTTGAAAAATCCATTGCAACGAACATATTAAGTCCTGACAGTTTAAAAAAAATGATAGAGGGAACAAAAGGATTTATATATTTTTTTGTACAGAGTTTTTTCTTAGACTGTATAATTTTGTAAATATTTTGCTTTTTTGTGTACTAAAACTACCAGCGTATAGATTTCAATAAGAATTGTTGTATTTTTGTATTTGGAAAATGAAAATTACAGTGAATGAATGAAGCTGTAAGAAAAGTTGCAGTAGCCTTTGAGACACGTAGAATGGGATTCCTTTTCATATGGTTTTAGCTCTGAAGTGACACCAGAGTGGCACACCATGTTCAGGGACACTTGCGCTTGCCCAGACACGCTGGAGCTGTTCCAGTGGGGCGTGAGAGAAGGGAAGGGAATGCGGTAAATTTAATTAATTTTTTTTCATATGGAGCTTCATATGGTTTTGGTTTTTTTTTTTTTTTTTTAATCCCCCGTCGCAGCACCCGTTGGCAGGCATACATAAATCCCGCGGTGACATCCTGAAGGTGATCGCTAGGCGCTGTGCCCCAGCACAGCCTGTGCGCGGGAGCCTTGCTGCTGCCCTACGGGGAGCTGGAACCGTGGGCCGGGAGCAGTATCTGACTCCTGGCGGTTGAGGAGGAGGAAAGAGGTTTGAAAGTGACCTTTGTTTGGCCAAAGCTTTCGGTCTCCCTGGATTTTCGGGCATCCTAGGCTGTGTTAAAGTGATTGGGGGGCGAGGAGGGTTTGGTTTTGTTGGTTTGTTTGGATAGGTAGTATGGCAGTACGGCTTACTTTGTGGCAACACTTTGTTGTGAAATTCACAGGTGTTTTCAGAGAGTACCTTAGGCAGTTTCTAATCGACAAGGGAACTTGTGCACAGCAGCCGGGGTGTAATTAGATGGTACCAGTCTGAGACTGGGGTATAAACGTGGAAGGGATGTGTGGTAAGAAAAGAAAGTCACTGGTAGGAAGAATAAGCTCCCTTTCGTTGTTGAATTAACCTAAGCAAAAAGAACAAGACAAACTCAAGAGTTAAAAAGATAAATCTGAAAACAGTTGCCTGCTTATTGTGAAAACAACACTTTTATTTTTAACAAAATCATGTGAAAAGGAATAAAGTTCCTCTTGGTGTATAGTAAACTTGTACTATAGTTTTTACAAATTGTGAACTTGTGTAATAGTATAATAGGAGATATTGTTGAATTTCTAACTGTTTATACATTTAAATTCATATATGTAATGTTTGTTTTATTGATTACAATCTGAATTTCTAAGATGCATGTTGACTTTTTTGCAATAAAGATATACTACGGAATGGTTCAAGATTTAGAAAAGACCAAGAAAATTCTAACTTAAATAAATTGGACAGCAGAACCATTCAAAAAAAAATTACGACTATCACAAAAAGAGTGTTATCACTTTTTTGGGGTGGAAGTATTTGTGTGAAGGGCGTATTTATTTGAATGGAATGTGTGTGCAAGTTTGTTTTACTTAATAACCTGGAGAAAAATCTTCAACTGTGGAATAGTACTGATTAAGATGGCTAAATTGGTGGGAGGAGGGTACGGAGGTGGGGGGGGAGGGATTGCAGTAAAGGCTGGTTTACATTTTGAGGAAGGTTCAATGTTTAATAGAAAATGAAAAATGTTATAGACATTTTACAGATTTGGAGTATCGCTGGGTTATTGAAAAACAGTGTGTACAAAACATGAGAATATACACGTGCAAATTTTAGCCCCTTTTCAATTTGGTCTAAAAACTAATTTATGCTATTACAAACTTTATTCCTGGTCTTTGCTTCTTTCACTGGTTCCCATTACTCCCTTCTCTTTCCTCTGTTGCTTTCAGGGCTGTAAATGTGTGTGATGCGGGTTTTTTAAAAGCCTATTTCCTTGCACAGGGGGTGTGCTGGGGTACACACACCCCCACCCCCTTGCACAGGGGGTGTACTGGGGTACACACACACCCCCTTGCACAGGGGGTGTGCTGGGGTACACACACACACACACCCTTGCACAGTGGGTGTGCTGGGGTACACTAAACCGGGTGTTTCACAAGGGTGGGGATTTCTCCGTTTTCCTTCCTTCCCGGCGCTGGTGTTGTGGGGAACGGGGCAGGCGAGGGGGGGACTCCCCGGTCTGTGCAGTGCCCTCCACCCCCTCTCTCCATAGCCCTGCGATGCAAATGTTTTACAGCAGGAGCCGGCCTTTCTGTGCCATTGCAGAGGCTCTTCACGATAAACCTGTGGCTTTTGGACGTTCCTCAATCAGTAATCGAACTTTAGTATCTTTCCAGTGTCCAATTCCCTGTGTGTAAATGCTCAGCAGCCACCCGCTAGTCCTCCCTGCCTCCTGCAAACGCAGTAAAGTCCTCTAAAGAGAGGGAGCCCTGGCGCTGAGTAGGAAATGTTTCATGTTCAGTTCAAAATACTTGTTTCTCCCTACACGATCAAAATTAATTTTAACAGCAGAAGGGAAAAAAGGAAGGCAGGGCGCTAGCGTTTTTCTCTCTGTGTGTGGCTTTGGATTATTTTTCTTCCCCTCAGCTCTTTCAAATATCATCTAAATGTTGCCCTCCTGAGGCAGTACTTTTAGCGGGGTATGGCCGCTCTTCCCACAGCGGCGGATCGGAATCTCCCTGGAAGCCCTTTGAAGGAAGCAAGATGTGGTGAGTAACTATTGTAACTGACCGAATGCGTGGAGGTAAATTGTTGCTGTGATTATTAGGCCAAGAATCTCTTTAGTAGCCACAGTCATAGGGCATGAAGTGCAGTAACTGTACATAGCGAGGTTTCCCAAAGATGAGATACGATTTAACTTGTCTCTGGAACCGCGGGACACAGCGGCGCGGGCTGTGTGAGGTTTAGCTGGGTCCTCGCTGACGGGATCGCCAACACCGGCACCTGCCTGAGAGCGGAAAAGTCTGGCTGACGTCTCCCCCGGCATGTTTGTGCGCGCCTCCGCTGCTTTTATCCACGAGGGATCTACAGTCATGGTGATCAAAATCTAAATGGATTAACTAGAGCTTTTTCTCTCTCCCCAGGATCGTTCCACAGACAAGTTCCAGCCGCTGCTGGTGTGGGTTCGGGCAGGTTGATCTATGCGAGGTGTGGGCGCTGGAGCCGATGCAAGAACCGCTGGAAGGCCGGCAGGAAGGGGGGGTTGTGTGTAATTACCCGGTGCTGGCCAAGCGCCGAGGTACAGCTGCTCCACGGGATGCTGTGCTGCCGGGATGGCGCAGGTAACGGAACCGTGGCCCGTCTGGAAGGATGAAACAAGCCCTTAAAGGGCGCTTGAACTGCCACAGGGAGGGCCTTCTGCTCCCTTTTAGGAGCTAAATACAAGAACTGGTGAAGTGTAGGCTGGAGAAACGAATTCACTGTTTTAAAGGCTGGCTGCCTTTAGAGGGCAGAGGGATGCAGGGATCCTTCCTGAGCCGGGATCTCCGCATCCCTGCTCCTTGGGGCATCGGCCGTGCGCCAGCATCTCCCGGGTTTTCTCGCCATTTGGAGACAGGTTTAATTAAAAGGTAAAAGTATCAGAAGCAAGAAGTTATCTAAGCTCTCTTATTTATTTGAAATCTGCATCTTTAGGCATCTGAATGTTTTCTGAGCTGTATTATCTCAGCGCTGATTTCCACATCGCTCGGTCCAAAGGCGGTGTGGGCTGAGGTGACCAGAATATTGCCCTTTGTCCCCCAAAGTACTGCCGGAGGAGGACGTGCGGGTGTGCGCCACGCGCCGCTCGGCTCCTCACGCCTGCTTTATTTGAGGTGAGGATGGTTTTGCTCCACAACAAGATATGCAGTCCAGGAACTATTTTTAATAAACCTGTGGGCATCTTAAATTGACATTGGGTGACTGGAGCTCAGGGCTTTGCACTTCTGTCCCTGACGAGCGGAAGGATGCTGCTGTGTTTCCCAGCTCACTGCTCCCAGCTGGACATTTTCCGGAGGGCTCGGAGCAGCTGCCCCACGGATGGGGCACCCCCGGGCTGCCCCCCTGGCTGGTGTCTGCCCACAGGAAAACACCAAGCTGCCTGTGGGGGGGATCAGTGGAAGCTTAATTGATGGGGAGAAGCAGCGGTAGCTGCGTGGGTTGAACATACAAACCTGATGCGTGGGATTATTTTCTCTGCAATAATAATTTTTCATCACGAGGGGTCGTAACGCGGCACTGCAGAGATTAGTGTGGTATCGCCGGGGTGGGCGAGAGCGGGAGCGGGGCTCTCCGGGGGTGTGCGGGGCTCAGGAACAACCCGGGGCTCAGTGTCAGCGCGGGGCTCGGTGCCAGCAGCCTCGGCAGGGAGAGCAGCATCGCCAGCAAGCAAAGACCTGCGGAAAAGTTTATTGGAAACGGTGTAGAACAGGATTTATGTTAATCTCCAGATAAATATCTTTTAAAGCAATATTTTCTGTGACCCTAGGAGTGTTCATTCTGGAAATCTAATGCATTTTACTGTGACTTGGCTGCTTGTTTTGTTTTTAATTTGATCTTAAGTGTGCTTTCACAATGATAAACTCTGTTATGATACAGACTTTTATATACTGCTCCTCTACTTTTTTAATATTTTCTGCTTGCTGACTTGTTTTAACCCTAGTATAAATTGAAAGTTTATAAACCTATTCAGCTCTGTTCTCACAGCTTTTGTATGACCTGAAAATTGTATAAATAGTAAAAAGCTGATGCCATGTGTTTTAAACTTGTGATGCGTGAATATTGCATGCGTGAGGCGGGATCGCTCTGGCACTCTGCAAGGAACGATCATTTCCACTCTGGCCACGTCTCAAAAGTGGCAGCCACTGATAGTGCTTGGTCCCTTGCGTGGGGACGGGGAGGTCTGTGTTCACCTCGGTTCAGTAATGTCTTTGCCATAAGAGATATTCCAGGTGTGTGACACGCAGCAAGTTCCATGCTGGTGCTTGGCCTGGTGACGGTGACACCAGGCCGTGCCACGCTGCGCCATGTCACTCAGTGCTACGTGTGTGTGTGTGTGTGAGTGAGTGACACGGGCAGTGCCAAAGCAGAGCTTTACTGCTCCTGCTCCGTGTGCCACTTTTGCTATGGGGTTCTGCTATGAAATGCGGTGGCTGAAGGACAGAAATCGTTCCGATGACCCACAAAGGTGCAGCGAGGGCAGGTTTTTCCACCCACGGCCCCCAAACCGCCATCACTTCCCAGGTGTTTGGCCCTGGTTCAGGCGGGCTGCGGCACTGGCATGGCTCCGGTGTCTGTCTGTCCCACCAGGCCCCAGGGACCTGCCCGTCGTCCTCATGGGCAGCGCAGCACCCTCCCATCCTGGAGCCCCTGCGCCGTCATGGTCGGCAGCACTGGCACTCGCAGGGACTGGGGGCACGGGGGGTCCTGGGGATGGTGTGTGAGTGTGGGGACAGACCGGGGCCCGCAGCCGGAGCTGGGGCACGGCGGGATTTCCTCATCCTTGTCCTGTTCCAGCCCAGCCGGGTGGGGGGCAGGATGGCTCCTGCCCCAGGGTGCCCCGCTCTACCTGCCTCTGGTCCCCTCTGCCCACAGAAAAAAAACAGGAGGTTTTTGCTACTTTATGGCATCTGACAAATACACTTTTTGTCAGAAACAGCTTTTAGGTTTGAACTTCAAAAAACATTTTATCCGGTCAATAGGCCCCAGCCCAAACGAAGGCTGTAACAGAGTTGGTGTCACCGCTCTCGGTGCATCCGGCTGCAGAAGAGGCAAGTGACAAAGGACAGCGGGGAAAACCCCAGCAGAGGGTGGTGGCAATGACCATGACCCCCGGCAGCGATGGTGGTGACCCCATGCCGCCCCAGGTGATCCAGGCTGCATGCGTTGGCTGAGGCCATGGTTCCGCCAGGAGAGGTGGATCCATCGCCGCCGGAGTGGCTCTCGTGGCCGGTCAGCTCGCCGTGACTGCGAGTGCTTGGAGGGACAGACGCGTGTCCCAGACTCGTGGGAAAAGCCCTGCCAGCGGCCGGGGGGGACCAGGCCAGCCCCAGTGTCACCCTGAGCTCGGGGGTTTGGCTGCTGGGGTGTCGTTTGCCTTATTTCTTAGGAGTCGAACCCCTTTTGCACTTCATCTTGCTGTGCCTTGATGGTGTTGGTGCGGCACCGCTGAGAGCCTGCACTGAGTGACACTCCTGAGTTAATTATAGCCTGGTCTGCGCATCTCACACCAATAACCTTAAAGTACTTCTACCCTGTGATTTATTCAAATGCTAATAAATTATACATTTCTGGCACTTTAGTAGTTCATGTGAAAATTATTTGGAGTCAGCTCAACATAACGTACCTCTGTGTGCTCTCTGGTGGCTAAAGAGATGTCAGACAACGATTTCATCCGCTCCTCCTTTTCACTTTTTAACGTGCCTTTGGGTTATCTGTGGGTCAAGGAAGAGTGAGGAAGACTTCCTGAACAAGCCCGCTTCCAACTGTTGATGTCTCTGTTACGAAAGAGGGAGTTAAGTCTAAAATCAGGGTAAAAGTATACGCGACTGTAAACGTATGTAGGCCTACAAGAAAGTATTTTCAGGCTGTGCTGAAGTACACTGAAGTGGAAGCTTTAATAGCAGCATGTGGAAATTGATGTGACAGGGAGAAAAGTAATGAGACTTGTTAATTTAACTACAAAACACGTTAATGTCTGAGGTTTGCCTGTAGTGGAAGGGATGGATTCTTACAGATTTACGCTGCCCCAACACCGTTTGATTGTTCTTTTGGGGAAAAGCCTAATAAAGGGCTGCAAAACTTGATGCCATGAGCTTTAGGGCGCGGTGATTCCCCAAACCAGGGGAGGAAAGATTCTGCTCTCCCTCTGCCGGGCGATGCTCCTGCCGCAACCCCTCATGAAGGGCTGCAGTTTCCCAGCTCCTCTCGCAGCCGCAGAGCGGTGGGTGGGACAGAGCCCCCCCTGCCCTGGGGAAAGTGCTGGTGCCAGGCGTCAGAAGCATCAGCCACAGAGCATCACTCCGACCGGTGCCAAACGATGTAATTTTCAACCCTCTTCCTGAGCAAGCCTAATTTCATCACAAATTCCTGTGTAGCTGTTGATGTGGCACTTTACGGGACGCTGTCAGGAGCAGGGACATGCAGCCCCCTTGGGGGGGTGGCTGGGGCAGCAGGCAGGCGATGCTGCTGCGGTGCCTGCTCTCAGATGGGGCGCAAGCTCCAGCCCCTGCCTGCACCGCGACACGGCTGTGTCTTGGCCGAGGCTCGCTCCTCGCGCTGCTGCGGCTCCAGGACTCACTCTAAACAGTCCCCCCCGTTGTCTGACTCTCGCTGGCTTTGGGAGCAGCCAACACCTTCCCATCAATATCTCCACTCCAGAGGCCACCCGTCCCTGGCAAAGCCATCCCTCAGCATCTCAGTTTTGTGCAGGCAGCAGGAACCTCTCACAGCAGGCGGCACGGCTGGGTTGGGTTGATGGTTGGACTCGATGATCTGAAAGATCCCTTCCAATCCAGGCAATTCTATGATTCTATTAAATATTTCTTGGCCTACAGAGATTTCTAGCTGGGGTGTTTGTGTCTAAATGTAAGGCAGGTTAGGAACTTGAGATTTTCTTCTCCTGATCACAGCGGAGCGTCTGGCGGTGCCTGATAGGTGCAAAGCTGTGCACGACGCAGGGAGGTGTCACACCGATGCCACGCCGAGCTGCTGTCACACGGTGTAACGCACGCAGCCAGCAGCATCTGCCGCGGCAAAGGGCCGGCACTGCTCGGCCCCGCGGCCGCTTCCATGGAACACACTGGGACGCAGCGGTCGGTGTGACTGCTTCTGTTAATCCCCAAGAAATGTGGCTGTGGAAGCGATGAGTTTAACGTCCGGTGACAGGGCTTCTCCCCACTCCCTTTACATTTTCATTTCAAATTTTAATGAAGATTTCAGGGAGCATTAACGTAATGGGGATGTGAAGGTAGCACAAAGCTGAATGATTTGACAGAGCACGGCGGCACCCACCGGCTCCACGGGGGGCTCCCGGCAGCACTCAGCCCAGGGGGCTGCAGACTTCCCCGGAACCAGCCCCAAACCCTCCGAGCGGGGTCCCAGGGTGCCTCATCAAACTGGAACAAACTCAAAATGAATCCCAAGGCAGATGCGATGGAAAATTGGTTGTTAGAGTACCTGGAGCGGGAAAATTCTGGGTTTGGTTGTTAAACTGTTAATCAGCTTGTTTGGGCACCCGAGGAGGGAAGGGCATTGTCTGTTATGAGACAGCTCCAGGATTTAAGCAGCTTGAGCTTCTTCTTGGGCTAGTTTTAAGATGCAGAGGGTCTAATCGAATTTTGAAATTTGGAAGTAGAAAGGAGAGATTTTGTACTATGGGCAAGTCCTAAAATCCCTTCGATTTGGAAAATTTTTTTCTAATTTTTTTTTTTTCCATTTTGAAAGGGGAAAACCACATATATTTGCTCTTACTGGTTTACAGACGATGACCAAAATGTGGTCAATATGAGACAAACCGCTGTGTTGGGAGCAATGTGTGAGGATGCTGAACTGCTTTCTCTGGCACCATTTGCCTGAGTTCTCTTAGTGCTGAGTTTTGCCGGGCAGCGCGGAGCCGGGGCTGTTTCTGCTCCACACATGCTGGGGCTCCCGTGGCTGGATGCGGAGGGGACCGCCCCATGCTGGAGTACATGGAGGATGGTTAAGAGTCTCTGCTTTAATGCACGCTGAACAGAACTCACTCTGCTCCTGTTCGAGAAATCAACAATTTCACAGCAACTGAAAAAATAGCTTTGGGGCACTGAATTTTGGCAAAGCAAGAGGATTCTAAGTCCTTTTTTGGCTATGTATGCCCCTTTGAAGGAAATATATTTTTAATTCTGTTCAACATTTTTATGTCTTGTTTGAAAGCAACTTGTTCTCTAATTATGCTCCGATTTTTTTTAAGTATTGTTTTTCTAAACAAAGCCATTAATTTTGAAGTCTATTCTGATAGGCAAATGTCTAAACAGCAACATTTTTGCAGGTTCAATTCATTACATTCACCCAGATAAAGGCCCAGCGTGAAAAGTCAGCCCTAAACCTGCCCACAGTTCCCGCGTGGCGGGTGTCCCAGGACCCAGCACCGAGCCCACCGACCCCCAGCCAGGCGCGAGGGACCACAAGGGCTAAATGCAGGTTTTGTTCAAATATTCGGTCTCTGTTTCAGGCTTGAGCAGCTGAATCCTGGTTCTTCCATTTTGCTGTGGCTGGATTTTTGGTTTCTGTGCCTCATTCCCTTAATTTTTCCTATGAAGGGCTGACCCCGAGCCAGCCCGGGGCTCCCTGTAGCTTCTCACCAGGGTTTGCTCCTGCCAGTGGCTGACACTAAGCTGGAGAGTCTCTGGGTTCCTCTTTGTGACAAGGGATGGCGTTAAAACGCAGCAGCGACCCTGGATTCCCAATGGAGAAACGTGCGAACTGAGGGCAGGACTGGGGGGAGAGCGGGTAAAACACATCAATGTTGTTCTTTCTCCATCCTCCCCAAGATTGCCCTGACAAAGATACAGCTGTTTGACTTGTTGATTAGCAAAAACATTAGCAGGCCTACTGTTTCAGGACATGAATAATTAATGTTTCTTCCTCATTAATTTCTTGTGGAACAGAGTCCTGTTAGACTGTATTTAGATGTATTTCTAGAATTAGGAGCAAATATAACAACAAAGAGATGCCTGACAGATAAGTGCTCTGTTCCCCACCCCCCCGAAAATATTGTCATGTTGCTCCTATTATCTCTATCAGGAGCAGATCGGTTTTATTTTTAACAAGCAGCGATGTGTCCTTTGTTACAATTTTAATTTCAGGGAACGATACAAGAAACAAGTTCTATAATTCATGCACATTACAAACGAGTACAAGGCAGACCTCCCGGTTAGTGTGAACTGTCTGGCATCTTGCATTCCTGGGACCTCAAATCAAAACCTTGTTTACTGAAAAATTCAAAATTAAGATTGCGTCAGCTTTCTGAACACTACTGCTGGAAGACAGGCCGTTTGTTCCGCCTCCATTAAACGAGCGTCTCAACGCTGCAGCGGAGCTTTGGCACTTATTTTCTAATATGGCCAGGACACTTTTCTAATACTAAAGGCTTTTTTAGTGTTGATCGAGGATTAATACTGGCAAATACCCGCTCAGCCTTCTGGAGCGGCCGTGCCCAGTAACGTGTCCGAGACTTCGCTCCCCGAGAGCTGCTCTGCATGCAGCCAGCAAGGCTTCCTCCTGGTTTTTAATTGCAGAAGATGAGAGTGAGCACGTATAATTCAGTCTGAAGAGACGCGCAGACCTCAGGTCCTTCCCCTTGCCCCTCCTGGGAAGGCGGTCCAGCGGTCCAGCAGTGGGGCTAGCCGCCTGTTCATCAGGAGCCCGCGCTGGTGGGCCGGCACATGGGACCCCCAGCCGAGCAGCCCTGCAGGTGTCCCCCACCCCCAGAGGGATCCCGTCCTGTCCTTGCTGAGACGAAAAGCTGCAAGGGAACGAGTGCCTGGAGGGAAACCGCTGCTGCTTCCAGCAGCATGAGCGACAGGACCCGCATGTGGCCATTCTGCTTCCCACCATCCTTCCCACACACTCCCTGGCTACTCGATCCCAAGTTCCCAGCGCTCGGCCATGCCAGCGGGCACAAGGCAGGAACAGCACAAGGCAAATCATGGAAGGCAATGATACCGGAGAGAAGCACGTGTTGCAAAATCTGCTCGTTGAGTTGGATGAGTTGTGTGTGCTGTTGTGAACGGGTTGGCACCGAGATCCACAACCAGAGCGGAAAATGCGCAGTCACCAGCAGGGACTTGTGGGGAGGTCTGGCACGTCCAGGGGACATTGGGCAGAGCCAGGGCACGGAGCCACCACCCCCGGCCAGCCGGGAGAGCCCGTGCTTGGAGCAGCATGTACAGAGCCACTTGGGTAACGGTGGCGGAGCTGCATGACTCAGGAATGCCCGCTACCAGCGTGGGGCGGTGACATCGGTGAGACAAGTACCTACTGGAACCCTGTGTTGCACTTGCCTCAATGAAATCCCGTGCCTTTAGCGCTCTCTCAAGTCCCTGTAGGGAGGAGTAATCGGCAGACACAGAATGGTCGAGAGATGGTCTCTGCCCCCATGCAACTATGTACAGTGCAGTTTTCTGACCTTAATTTGTTGCTATTATTCTCTTCCAACTGCGGCAATTTTTGGGGCAAGCAGCCTGCCAGTGGAAGCTATGTGTCCTGCTGGGTTTATGTCACTTCACCGAAGGGCCTTGTCCCTGGCTGTGTGCCCGGAGTCTGCTGCGGCGAGCTCTGAAGCTGCTCTGCCGGTGGCAGAGACCCCCCCTGCGCCCTGCCCTGTGCTCACCGCGTGCTCCAGCCCTGGGGGGAGCGCAGGCACCCACCTTCCCTCGCCAGCCTGCTCCTCATGGTCAGCACAGCTCCCCAGAGCCGCAGCCCCGTGTCTGCATCCGCTTCTCTGAAAGTGAAACCCCGGCACCAGCAGGGACCTGTGTTAGCCTGGGCTGTGCCGGGTTGCTCAGACCGACTCCGGGGCTGTGTCTGACACTCACCATGGATTTTTGGCCGTGGATACTGCCGGCGGCAGCTCAGTGATTGGAGCTGCAGGGCTTTACCCGGGATGTGCTGCTGCATCCCGGCTGGCTTGAGCATTGGTTTTGCAGCTCGTCTTTGTGACTTTGAGAGGCGCACCTTGGGCACCCTGCCCAGGCTGGTGGGGACACCCCTCCTGCGCCTCCCTGCTCTTCCCCTCTCCCAGCTCCTCCATGCCCACTGGGCTGTGGTGGCCCTCAGGAAGCTGCTGAGGCCGCAGCGCCTGGCCCTTTGCAGGGGGGGTGGCTCAGGAGGGGTGGGTAATGTGCTTTTGCCTGAAACTGCCTGCAGGATCTCCCTGCTGCAGGGCACTGCTGAGGATGTCACCGAGCAGTACCTTTGTGGCAGTGCCACTCACAGCTTTTCTCTCAGAAATAGTTTCCATCCCACCCCCACCTGTGTTACAAACTTCCCTGAATGACGATGGTCCTCCCCTGGCCCCTCGCTTTAACTCTGCAACTTCTTCTTCAAAGTGCCCTCACAGCACCTTTCCTTCTCCTGTGGCCAGGCCCCCGCAGCCCGTCTCTGCCCGCGGGGGCTGCAGCGCGGCCGGGCGCAGTCCTGCCCCTCTGCCCAGCCCCGTCCAGGCCTGCGGGGAGCGGGTTGCTCCGAACCCGAGAGCTCTGCGTGACACTCTATAGCCCCGAGACTCCCTCGCTGCCACAGCCCTCTCCTTTGAACGCGCGATACGCGCAGCCTCGCCACCCAGCCGGGCAGCTCCTGTAACTTAGCAACTTTCTTTTTGCTTTGTTAAGTTGGGCTCTTCAATCTCCTTAATGAATAAGAGAATCAGGCCAGGTAATTGATGCTTGGCCGTTTAGCTGATGAATAATTGACTGTCTGGGTAATCCTAGATGTTTCCTCAATCAGATTGCGCAGTGGAACAGCCGTATCATACTGGGCGCAGCGTGGCTCCTGCTTTTAGGGCACTAAACAAACTCAGGCTCTACAGGGTCACCCAAAGTCACCGCTCGTCCCTCTCCCTCCCTATGGGTCAGGCGTTTGTGGTAACAGGCTGCATCTCAGCAACATAACTTATTTTATAGGGTGAATACCTGGAATCAGGTCTGCAAACCATGACTTTTTTTCAGATAGCGAGTGAAGCCAAACACCAGGGTGTGAGGAAGCACCTCCTCGGCACGTCGGGTGGGCCGGGGAGGGCAGTAGAAGCCCCAGGGCAGGAGCCAGAGCGGGTGCACATGGCTGCTCTCCCCACCAGGGAAAGGACGCTATCTTTGTGGTAGTCACACAAACATTAGCTTACTCACAGATATTGAACGGCAAAGTATTGCAGAAATCTACCCTAGAAGAGCCGGATTTGCAATAAATTGTGTGGTTGTTTTAAATAGGTTTTGAAGAAAATTTAACGTGGTGATTTATGTTGGCTCTGTGACTGTGATGGGTAGTGCTGCTGACAGCCCCTTGCAGAGAGGATATTAGCATGAATTGTGTGTTAAATAACACATGTTTATATTTCAAACTTCCCATCAGTCCAGTATAGCATTTACTATATAATTTTTAAACTACATTGAATGAATGCAATGAAACCAAGAGCCTATCAACAACACTCTGACCGTGATGGGCTTTGAATTAAATTCTAAATAAGAACAGAATATTTTTATACATTAGGAAAACGGATAACAATCTTTGAATTATGACAAAGAATAAAATAGCACATGCTTTTAATCTGACTTTTACCTTCAGATTTTCAATGAGTCACTAGTGGTGTTTCATCAGGGTATGGGTTTGGTGGGTTTTTTCTTCCAGAAATACTATTAATTATTTACTAGTATGTGAATGATCTCTGAAATCTATTGCAGTGACACCTTTGAGTCCTCAGATAGTTTCTGATGGCAAACCATCTGGGCTCTTTTAACTTGTTATTGTTTATCCTTTGGACTCCTCTCTTCTGTTTGTAAGGTGTAACGTCAGTAGACAGGGCCAGGAACATCAATATTTTACAGCTTTAATTAAAGGCAGCTCAGCAGCTAGATTACCCAGCCCGATTTCTTTCAAAGTGGCTGCCTTCAGGGGGGAAGGAAGAGACTGTGCTTCAAGCAGGCAGTGAGGAAAGGTGTTCCTGGGGAGGGCTGGGACGGGAGACAGGTCCGGGCTGGGACAGGAGCCCCGATCCGAGCTCTGTGTCTGAACGGCCGATCCCTGGCTGCAGCATCCTCTGAACGGGGCCTGTGGCTTCCCATGGGAGCAGGGGAAGGAGTGTCTGCGGGTTCCGGCATCTCCTCCTCATTCCAGAGGGAAGGAAGCAGCAGCAGAGAGACAGGGAAAAGTGCCAGCCCAACGCGAATGCTCTGGGAGTCAGGGCTGGGGAGACGTGTCCTGGGGAACAGGCACTACTCAGGCTTTACACCCAGCTTTCTGTTTGCATCCTCTCATTTATTTACGTTAACCAACCAGCGCTAAATAAAGGGAAGGTTAAAAACAAAACAAAACAAAGGCCTGAAATTTATCCCTCTATTAATTACCTCCAACACAGCAGAACTGCCTATAAATATGGTGCCACTTTAGATAAAACTTTCATGCAGCTATTTAGGCCCTCTGAAATATAAATGATTTCTTTTAAATTTTTTATCATAAATCAGGGCATGGAGCTTTGCGACAACGCGACGGTTCCCCCCAATGGGAGGAAGCTGCTTCTTCCACTCCCTCCTCCTGCAGCTCGCTGCCCGTGCCCCCTTCCCCACCTGCACCTCTCGGACGGGGGGCAACGGGGCGGCCGCGGCACTGCGCGACCCCGCGCATCCCCCTGCGTACCCCACGCATTCATCCTGTGCATCCTGCGCCCCCCGCGCATCACCCGGCATGACCCGCACATCCACCCTGCGCATCCTGCGCTCCCCACGCATCCACCCTGTGAACCCTGCGCCCCCTGCGCACTGCCCTGAGTGCTCCCGCACGTCTAGACCCCCCCGGTCCCCCCCGGGGCATCTTGCGCCCCCCGCACCNCCGCCGTTACCTGCTGAGCGGGTCGCGGGCAGCGGCCTCCCCGCCGGGCAGAGCCCCCCAGCTCCCTGCACAGGTTGTTGCTCCCTCAATCCAGCACCTCCCTCTGCTGCCTCGGCCCCTCAGCTCCGGCTGCGCCCCTGCACCTTTCGGGCAGCGAACGGCTCAATAAAAACGCGCAGCAGAGTGTGAATCGTTCTTTTTGGAGTGAATTATAAAACAGGCGACTTCTTGTCATTTAGGCTGCTTTCTGACCTGCTGCGAGATACAGAGGCAAAATGTTTAAAACGGTTTTAAACTCAAAGAAGGCAGATTAAGGTTAAATATGAGGAAGAAATTCTTTGCTGTGAGAGTGGTGAGCCCCTGGCCCAGGTTGCCCAGAGAAGCTGTGGCTGCCCCATCCCTGGAGGGGTTCAAGGCCAGGCTGGAGCAACCTGGTGTGGTGGGAGGTGTCCCTGCCCAGGGCAGGACGTGACACTGGATGGCCTTTAAAGGTCCCTTCCAACCCAAACCATTCTATGGTTCCATGATTCTATGTCACAAGCATCTTTGGGGTGTGCATGTTCCATAAATGAAAGGCATTTTACCACAGAAGTAGTACCTTTTATTTTCTCTGAGCCCCACATTTGTCAATACATTTGTCAGGAACCAAGTTAGCAGCTCCTTTGCCTCTTGGTCGGTATTTGTTAAGACTCACAAAACTCTTGGAAACTTTAAATCTAGGAATAGATTTTATTTTTGTTTAAGAGCTTCAAATTTCATGCTTGCAAAATACTTACATCCCTGGACCATTGAAGTCTAGTAGTGTCTAAAGATGTGTGAAGATAGAGGGAGCAAAAATAAAACGACCGCTCAGTAGTAGAATTATGCCAATTTCAAGACTATTTTTCGGG
>VXBH01007355.1:201250-215410 GCA_013400035.1 Rynchops niger
GAGCGCGGCGGCGGAGCGGGGCCGCGGGGTCTCCGCCGTTCCGCGGACTCCGTCCCGCCGGGGGAAGAGCCGCCCCGGCGGCCGGCCGCGCTCCCTTCCGCCGGTCCGTCGGGCCCCCCCGCCCCTCTCTGGAATAAAGCTTTATTTTTCAACCCGAAGGGACGTGTCTTTCCTCGGCAGCGCCGGCAGCACCGAAGGAGATATTTGCGAGCGCGGAACAAACGAAAAGCCCTCGGCGGGGCGTCCTCCCCGTGGAACGGGACGTGGCTTCGCCCCGCCGGGCCCCCGCGGTGCCATCGGCGTCCCGGCCCCGCTCCGCGCCCGCGGACGGCTCGCAGGGGGACCGGTAGCCGCCCCCCCGCCGGCCCCGGGGCACCTCTCGCCCGTCGGGTGCGAACAAAAAATCCCCCCAACAAAACCGACGGCGGGTTCGTTTCTCATGCTCTTTAAAAGGGGGAAAAGGCTTTTATTTACGATTCCCAGAAGAGCCTTAACGATTAAAAATTAATGATCGAAGCGCGAGCCTCCTCTGAATATTTCACTTCAGCATTTCAATGAGTGACAAACCTCAAACCTTAGAACCGGATCTCACCCTCCTCCCCCGTTAAGGGAGGACCGTACAAATTCAGCCTTTTAATCGCAGGGCGCCGGGAAGCCAGAGCGCTCCCTCGCTCCGTGTTTTTCCAATCAGCCCCAGTGGTTTTTCCCCAATCAAATATCCTTTAATAATAAATGCCCTTATGCCATTACATTTTGTTGTGGGTTCTGAAAATTTAAAATAAGGGTGATGCAATATTAATCGCCTACCGCAGTATATAAGGGGGGCAAAAGGCGACTCAGGCGGCGCCCCTTCCCCGCTGCCCGCTCGGACTCTGCCGCACGGCTCCCGGTGCCGCCGGCCGCGGGGGCTTCGGGCGGGTGATTTTACACAAACCAGCCAGGTAAGAGGCGTTTTTAGCATTTCCCTCCTCCCGGTGCACGGCCGGGAGCGTCCCCCGCCGCCGTCCCGGGGGTCGCGGCCCCGTCTCGGGCTGGGAACAGACCCCGGCGGCCGTCGGGGCTCCGGGAGGGCGGGCGGCTGCGGCTGGATGGGGCGATACGGGGGGAGCGAGGCTGGGTCCGGCGGAGGGGTCGGCGCCGCTCGCTCGGCCGCCCGGCAGCGCGGAGCGCCGGGACCCACCGCCCCCTCGGCCCGTCTCGGGGCCCCGCTGTCGGGCGAGGGGCAAGCACGGGGCCGCGCCGGCGGCTGAGACCGCTGCCGGGGCCGAGGGGCGAGCGGGGGCTTCTCCGGGAGCAGCGGGGCCGGGACCGGGAGGTCGAGGGGGCCGGAGGCCGCACGCCGGCGTTCGAGGCTCTGCGGGAGCGGGGCCGGCAGCACGGGGGTCCCGAGCGGAGCTGCCGCCCCGGTTAAACCCCGGACACTGCTTTTGCCGCGCCGTACGCACAGGCGTTGTGGAAGGGGAGGGGTCCCGAGGGCCGGGGCGCTCATGGGACCGGGATCCAGCCTGGCACCCAGGCGGTGCCACGGCCGGCAGGGACCGCAGACCCGCGCCATTTGACAAGGCTGTTGGCTCCCACCACGCAACAGAAATAACTTAAACCTCCTAAAGCTGTCCTCAAGTGGAAGTATTATCCTCCACGGTTTGTATTAAACCTAGCTTGAGCCTGATTTAGCTCGTGTTTCTTCTCACCAGTGTTTATTAAGACAACCTTACAGCTGTGGAGCCGTATCTTCTTGCCTGTTCCCTTCTGAAAGGGAAATCGGATCGTGCTTGCGCTTATGACAGCAAAGACGTCACTGCAGTTTTACTTTCTGTGGCTGTTCTGGTTTTGCCTAGATCTGCTGTGTTTTTGTGACAATTTGTCATTTGTCCTTTTTGGCTAGGTCCATAAAGTGTCTTAAAGATGTAAAACAAGTCCTGAACAAACTTTCTGAAACCTCCCGTTTGCCCCCAGAAACGAGCTGCTGTGTGCTGCTCCTCTCCCTCAGATATGCTGCTCTGTGAGATCTGAAGCACCTGGTCCTTCTTGCTTATCCTCCTTTATTCCCGGTTCCTCTCTGCATGGACACAGTCCTGCTCTTTGCCCAAATTTCTCTCTTAGCAAATTACAGAATCACAGAATCACAGGGTTGGAAGGGACCTCTGGAGATCATCTAGTCCAACCCCCCTGCCAGAGTAGGGTGACCCAGAGCAGGTTGCACAGGAACGTGTACAGGCAGGTTTTGAATGTCTCCAGAGTTGGAGACTCCACCACCTCCCTGGGCAGCCTGTGCCAGGGCTCTGCCACCCGCAAAGTAAAGAAGTTCCTCCTCATGTTTAGGTGGAACTTCCTAAATTCTGGGTTTCTTTTCACTCTGCATGTGTACGTTTGTGCCTTTCTCTGCCCAGATATTGTATACAGGACCTGTTCACTTAATTTGGGATTTTACTGTGGAGGTCAGGTACGTGCTGTTTAAATTCTTGTTGGTGTCTTAGCCTTCCCCTGAGTTTGGCTCCCAGAGCTCTGGTGCCAGGTAAATACACTGTAATACAGGAAACTCATCTGATCTTCCTGGAGCTGGAGATAAAGTTCTTTCCACTTCAGTCAGAATAGTTCAGAACTGGTATTTATTGCTGAGGAGGCACAAAGAGGAGCCTACATCTTCTTGGTCTATCAAGGAGTGCCCTAAAGCCAGAAGGGAATGCACAGGGGTGGTGGAGGGCAGGCAGACAGAGTCAGTGCATGGCGGGATCCTGCCTGGCAGCAGAGGGTGTGCAGTCCTCTCCTCATCTCGCCATCCTCGCTCCGCTGCTGTGACCACCATCACATCACCTCTGGCTTCTCTGCCCCCACAGCTCCCCGTGAAATGAAAGCAGGGGCTGTTCTGGCTGCAGTGGGGAACTGCAGAGAGAGTTTTACTGGCTGCTGCTCTGAAACAGTAAGATCTGTATTACAATCCCGGGACTCTGTGCCCTGGGAGACAGACAAAGGCATTACGCACACGAGGCACAAGGCATTGCTCACTTTTTGGTACCCGTTGTGCTGTTAAAAGGCTTCATGGGAAACTGCATCCTGCCAAGCTGCCGAAAAATCTGGTGAGAAGTGTCGCCGGGAGAAGCCCGGCAGCGGGGTGCAGTCCCTCGCCTGCAGCCTGCCTGGCCTCTGCCCGCCGGCCTCCAGCCGCCGTCCGCCATCCCTCCCCGCATGCCTGGGCCTGGGCCAGGGGCTGCCTTTCAGCTCAGCCCCGGGGCCAGCTCCCCGGTCACCCTCACACTCTCAGGACCCTGCTTTTGTGAGGAGCTGCCACCAACAGGCAGCCCCCATTCCCTTGTGCCCCACTGGTCCTCTCCAGCTGCGTGAGGATCAGGAGCCATCTTCATGGAGGGCTGGAGCTCCTCATCCTGGTCAGTGGGTCTGTGGGACCTACCCTGGGACAAATAAAAAATGCAGGCCAAACTTGCTAAGAAACAGAATTCCCTTTTAGTGACAGCCAGGGCAAAGGGGAACGTGAAACCTGGCCTGGGGAGATGGGGAGGGGAATGCCCAGTGAAACCTGTGTGTGTGAGACAAAGGTTCGGCAGGCAAACCCCTGCCTGTGGTTTCTGAACCACTAACAATTGATTTACTATTTTTTCCCCCATTCTGTGCTTGTTCCTTAATATCCTGCTCTCTGTCTCCCGGGGGCTGCGCACAAGAGATGAAAGCCCAGAAAACCAAACAAGCCATTGGCGGTGCTCAGTCAATTGATTTTTACACAAAATTTGCCTTCGTGCACAGAGGATGGAAAAATGATCCCATTAATAATGAATAACAAAAACAAACGCAGGGAGGAGATCAATAGAAGCACATCTGATATCACGGGAGCTGCAGAGGGGGGAGATCCCCAGATGTACAAAAGCACATGTGGGAGGGAAGCGGGGGCGAGGGCTTGGGACAGGGCTCATGGGGACACCCAGCACTGGTGGGTTTGGGGCTGTNTGTGCAGGGGCTAGGCAGCAGCTTGCTGCCGCGGTGCCGGGGTGAGAGGTCGGTGGCCTGGCAGAAGCGTGTGTCCCAGCTGCTCCTGCAAACGGGGACATGGAGGAGCTCACACACGCTCAGGGGCACACTGGGGTCTGGCCAGAGGCAGCCGCTGGCAAGTGGCACACGAGATAGAGCTGTGTCTGTGTCTATTTCCCAGAGAAAACTGGGAATTTTCAGCTGCAAAAATCCTAACTTCCAGTCTCTCCTTTTCTCCACATTTCCTCCCCTCCGACGGTTCACTTCTCCTGGTTTGCAAGGAGGAAGTTCTCCCTCCATGGGCGACATGTCCAGTTTGGGATAAAAAATGTTTCTTAGGAAAGCAATTTCTGCAGAACTGCTGTGTGCCGAGAGCCCAGCCTTTGCTCCGTCCCCCGTGCATGGGGCTGTGGTCCTGTCCTGGATTGAGGTCCCCGTGGCTGGAGTGAGGAGCGTCACCTGCACTCGAGAGATGCGGGACTGTGGGGTGAGGTACCACCACAGCGCTGGGGCCAGTGGACCGGGACTCCTGGCAGCTCAGTGAGGGAGCAGTGGTCGGAGCAGCTCCAGGACAGGCTCCCACCTCCCAGCCCGGATTCCAGGGGGAGCGGGACCCCGGGCAGGGCGCTCTGGCCGGGCCACCTGGCAGGTCCCCCACAGCCCGAACTACTGCTGGCCCATGGCCACGCAGAGGAGCCCAGCACTCAGCCCAGCCCAGGGATGGGACTGTCCCCTCCATCACCAGCCCAGGGCTGCCAACAGCTTGTGGCCATAGGCTTCAGGTGGCATCCACAGCACAGGGTCAGGAGCCCTGCGGAGACACCAACTCGAGAGAAAATGTCGTTTTACACCAATACAAATCAGAAGGAATCCATTCCAGTCGCGCAGCTCCACTACTATGTTCAAAACAGAGATTTAAAGTCATTGAGCAAATTTGTCTTTAATGACAATAGTTGTGCTTTGCAGTTTGCCTGGAAAGGTTAGATACAAATTTATTCCATCATCAAGACATGGTTTAGACTTTGTTTCTTTAAGCAAATTTAGAACTCTGTATGGAGATACCTGTCGCAACATTTTCAATAGAATTTTTACATGGAGGAGAAAAACAATACGCAGAGGAAGATGAGACACTTTGATTGTTTTTAAATCCAAAGAGAATTAAAAATGTACAATAACGCTACATAAATCTAGATCAGCTATTGTAAAATAGTACTGACATAAACTAAATGTCTTCAAGCTGCCTGGTGAAAATGAAGCTCCTAAATGTGGAGTGTCAAGCAGAGGCGGACTCAAAACTGCTGAACTCCCACATGCCCCAGTCAGGCAGCAGAGTTCGTGGGTGCTCAAGGTGGGCTCGGGGCCTGACACTTGCTTTCACCATGCATGGATCAGGAAAGCCAGTGCTGGGGTCAGAGCAGGGACTCATGGCCAGAGAGTGCTGTCAAAATGGAACAGGCTGCATGGAAAATACTACGAGGACAGGCTGAGAGAGCTGGGGAGGTTCAGCCTGGAGAAGAGAGAAGGCTCCGGGGAGACCTTTGAGCCCCTTCCAGTCCCTCAGGGGGCTCCAGGAAAGCTGGGGAGGGACTCTGGATCAGGGAGGGGAGCCATGGGATGAGGGGGAATGGTTTTACACTGAAAGAGGGGAGATTTAGATGAGATGTGAGGAAGAAATTGTTTGCTGTGAGGGTGGTGAGCCCCTGGCCCAGGGTGCCCAGAGAAGCTGTGGCTGCCCCATCCCTGGAGGGGTTCAAGGCCAGGTTGGATGGGGCTTGGAGCAACCTGATGTGGTGGGAGGTGTCCCTGCCCAGGGCAGGGGGTGGCACTGGATGGGCTTTAAAGGTCCCTTCCAACCCAAACCCTCCTGTGATTCTGGGATTCTATGGAAATGACCTTTTGTCTCACCTGCAGATTTGCTGCCTTTTCTGTCAGGGTCTTGCTGAGGATTAATGAAATGTTTCCGGGACATAAATGTAATAGTAATAAATTCAGAAATAAGAAACAGTTACCCAGTGCCCTGTTGTGTCACACCAAGATGAGTGAGGATCTCCGCAGCCTTTATGTGTAGAAGGAAATACCAAGTCGCCGGAGGTCGAGGGCTGATGGGTCTGGATCTGCATTGGGTGTCGCTGGGTTTGCGGCTGGGACACCTGGGTTCTCATCCCCCCATCGGGGTGACTTCTTCCTTGGTGCCTTTACTCCGTTTGAGGTTTAAAGCATTATGTGTTTTCATTCTCTCCAGGTGCGCAAGAGGAACCAGGACTCGACTGCCTGCAGGGCCGTGTCATCCAGCCCTTGCTGGTGGCTGTGTGGGGAGACCCCGGGGGCAATGGGGGGGACCTGCCAGCATCTGGGACCAGACACCTGCATGCCACCTCCCACCCTACCTGGTTCACAGCAGCAGAGCCCGATCCCAACGCAGGATATTATTTATAAATGTTTGAAGAGTGCGGTATCTCTCCATTTACTCACTGTCATAACAGGAAAGCTGTGAGGGAAACCAAGCCATCATCCACCCAAAGAGCAAAGCATTTGGGTAGTGCGAGGGCACTAAATAATTCAGCACCTATTTAAAAGTGTAGTGTTCTGTAATTTCAGTGGAACCCTCTTGGTTTGATTCCCCACATCCTCGCACTTGGAGGAGATGCTCCCACCAGGCAGGTGAGCTGAGCTGCTCTCTCCAGGAGAGCACGAAGCAGGGAGCGGGTGGGGAGGTTAATCGCACTGGCAGCTTTTACTTGCTTTTTAAACTTGCATGAGTTTGGAGATCAAAATGGAGAGGAGATGTAGGGCAGACGGATTTGCAGGAAAACCTTTGATTTTTCTACTCCTGAGGCTGGTGCATCTAACGCGTGCCTTCTGCGAGTTTACTGGGGCCCTTGTTTACACCGTATGAGCCCTGTGCTGGATCCCCAGAGCACTGGGGATGCTGCCGGGGAGAGGACCACGGGACCGGGGACAAATCCTCCCCCTGGGTGCCCCTCAGGCAGGGGCCGAGAGGCAGTGCCCTGGGCTGCCCGGGAAGAAGCACCCTCCAGGGCTTTCGTCCCCCGTGCCCCGGCAGCCCCAAAGCGGGTGGATGTGACAGTGGCGGTGGGTATGACAGCAGGGGACACCTCGGAGGGAGACTTGCCACCATCGCCCTCCGGGCTGCCTTTGCCTTTGCAGCTGAGGGTCGGTGTCTTCCTCACAGACTTGTGCAGAACTGAGTGTGCATGAAAAATAAGGTGCTCCCCAGAAGGAGAGGGAATCCCCAGCATGGCACACAGAGCCGGTGTCCAGCCCGCGGCGCTGGTCCCTCCTGCGGAGTGCGGGAAGCTGCTGCATGATGCTCTGCACCCAGGGGGCTCGGGGGAAGCTGGGTCTGGAGGTGACACTCCTCGAGCTCCCCAGTACAGAACTGTTGTGGTTTCGGCTGGGATGGGGTTGACTTTCTTACTAGCGGCTGGTGCAGTGCTGTGTTTTGGGTTAGGGACAGGAATACTGGTGACAGCACTGGTGGGTTTGATTGTTGCTGAGCTCTCAAGGCCATTCTGCTCCCCACAGGCTGGGGGGCAGGAGGCATTGGGAGGGGACACAGGCGGGACAGCTGACCCCAACTGACCACAGGGACATTCCGTGCCATGTGACAACATGCTTAGCATATAAAGCTGGGGAAGAAGAAGGAAAGGGGGGATGTTCAGAGTGATGGCGTGTGTCTTCCCAAGTCACCATTACACTGATGGAGCCTGGCTTTCCTGGGGATGGCTGAACACCCGCCTGCGATTGGGGCAGGGGATGAATTCCTTGTTCTGCTCTGCTTGTGTGCGGCTTTTGCTTTGGCTATTAAGCTGTCTTTATTTCAACCCACGAGTTCTTCTCACTTTTCCGATTCTCTCCCCCATCCCACCATGGGGGAGTGAGCGAGCGGCTGCGTCGTCCCAGCTGCCGGCTGGGGCTAAACCAGGACAAGACCCCTCGGCCTCACAGCAAGGGGTCCCACCACCTTTGCGTTTGCATCTTGAAGTTGCTTCCAAACAGCAGCTGGAGTGGTTCTTCGGTCTGAGGAGAGGCGGGAGAGGGCCAGCACGGAGAGTGCACGGTCAGGGTCTGTCCTTCCAGCAACCACCCCCTGCCCAGGACTCCCCCGCAGCACACGGCCGGAGGCACAGAGGGACACAGTGGAGGATCTGGCGCCTTCAACTGTGTTACTGGTCTGGGAAGAAGAGACAAGGAAGGATCGTAGCTGATCGTGATCTTCAGATGTGCCACGAGAGGGGCCACACGCGGGAGCTGCAGTATTTATGGCACGCAGAGAACATCCCTTTCATCTCCCGTGTTTGAAATCCGCCTCCAGAGCTACCTGTGGGACAGGGCTGCGCAGAGTGCGCCCAAATACACTGTATTATTCACACAACAAAAATCACATAAAAGGATGCTAGGCCTAGAAGACAAACCCACTAAAAAATCAGGAAATTATTTGGGGAGGATTAATTTTTCAAGACCTCTGCAGGACACATAGCTAAAGAAAGCTTCAGCCAAGCACCCCATGGTCACCCATCGCTTGCCAGAGCATAAAATATTTTTGCAAGTCACCGGGCAACCTGCCCTTGGTGGGCAGTGTGCTGACCCCTCCCTGCATCTCCAGGGCTCTGCTGGGGCAGTCTGGACTCGCACCAACGCACCCAGGCCGGAGCCTGAGCCCTGCCTCTGCCCTGGCTCCTGCGGGACATGGCAGTGCCTGCCAGGAGGTGCCGGCATGCCGCAGCCCGGCCTGAGGGCGCCCAGCCCATTGCCCATACCGTGGGGTGCCGGCCATGCTGCCCCATGCCACACTGAGCTAACCCCCGGCTCCCAGCCCGCGGAGCCCAGCGCCGCCGACTCCCTATGGCAGCTCTGCTGCAGCAGCACAACATGTCAGGGATCTGAGTCAGAGATGACAGTTGAAGTTTGATATCTCAGTTGTTTCGGAATATGCCTGTTTTTCCCCGAATGCCAAAACAGATTGGTCTACAACCGTTACCACATTATGGCCTATGTGCAGTTTTCTGCCTGTAAAAAAAAACAACTCAGAGAGCCTCCTTTAAGTGATGTAGTGAGAATGAATAAAAGCATCTGAAAAAACATCTGAACCTGTTTATTGCTCAGTTGGTTTTACGCTCTGCCAGTCCCCAGCCAGCTGATGGCCGTGGCTTCGGGGACTCACCAAGGGACGGGCGGCGCACAGGAGCTTTTCTTGCAGCACAAACCCAGTCTGCTCCCGTGGCTGAAAGGTGCCTCGCTGCCTGCAGGCAGCACCTTCTGCCACCAGCACCGCAACGGCTCTGGCCTGGTCCCCTGTCCCCACCGTCAGGGTGCCACGGACCGCCCGCTCCTCCTCGGCTGCCATCCTCTCCCCAGCATCGCGTTCCCGTGGGGCAGAGGAACGAGCGCATGGGTCTACTTGGGGCAGCAACAGGACGGGAGGTTTAGGGACGGTGATTTTGGGCAACACGGATGGACTGTCTTGGAGCCCTTTGCTGAAAGAGGAACCTGAGAGGCAGATGCAAATGGGATGGAGATGGCAGGGGAAGCTGGGATCCATCTCTAAGGGGGGCACCAGGGGCGTGTTTTGACCAAGCACTGATGCTGCCAACAGGGTTGAAACGCCTCACAACTCATAATAACTCTAGTGTAAAGACAGAAGGAAATATTTAGGAAAAATGTTGATATTTCTTTAAATGCTGGACTTTGCAGTAGCTTTAGGGGTGAGGGAGGAATGAAGGAACCTGAAATGTTTTGGGTAGAGCAAGTGTTTTCCCTGTCAGAGACACTGGGGTGGGAGGAGTCGTTCGCTTCCTCCTTTAATGAGGAAACCCGAAACACTGTAAATTTGGGGTCAGTCCAGGCCAAAGCCGTTTGGAGGAGCCGAGTGGCAGTGATGCGCACAGCCCCTGTCCCCCTGCAAATGGGGCACGTGAGCCAGTCGTGCACCATGAGCTGCTCCACGTTGCAGACGGGCTGGATGCCACGTGCAGGCACATTAACATGGAAAACACATTAGCCTCCACCGAGGAAACCTGAGCAAATTGGCCATGAGACGCAATGTCCTGGGACTGAACATCGATGCCAGTCCCCGGGACACCGCGGTGGAGCTGAGCGCAGCCCGAGGAACGGGTTTGCTTCAATCCACCGCAGTCCCAGGCTGCCAAATGAACACCAGATCGGGAGCTGAACACCAGATCCCTTCCAGCTAAATGGAGCCCATCACCCTACTGCAGCCCCCGTGTCCCCGCACTTCAGCCCCCAGGCAGGGGCTGCTGTGGGTGGCTGCAGGTGTCACAGCCCCAGGGCCACTGCAGCTCCCACCCCACTGCCACCGCCGGTCACATCCCCCCGGGAGCAGCCCCACGGACACTGTCCTGGTGGCTCCGTGACCCTCCTGTGCCACTGCGTGAGTGGGCGAGCACATCAACAGACAGCTTCTATCCTAAAACCACCTCATTAAATATTAACCCCTGAGACAGAACATTTCTGGTCTCTCAGGGAAAGAGGCACATTTTCGATGCTCTCCTCTCCCTGATGCACCGTCACGCGTACATGCACAAGGCTGGCACGCGGCCTCCCCGGCCTGCCCGTCCCACCGGCCAGGGACACAGGGCTGTCCCCCTCGCTGGCCCTGTGGCGGATCTCAACGTCCACCCTGGCCCCATTCTCCCGGGGTGATGCTGGTGTGGGGCTTCGTGAGGGCAATTACAGGGTCAGGCAGCCCCCAGTCGGTGCTCTCTGCCAAATCCTGTCTGCACCCTGTGCACTGCACCCTGTGCCCTGCACCATTCGCCCTCCGCCCCGTGCCGTGCACCTTTTGCCCTGTGTCATTCACCATTCACCCCGCGCTCAGGGAGGGAGCTGAGACATAGAATCATAAAATGGAGGAGAAGATCATCCTGGAGGAGAAGCCCCTGACAGCACGGGCTGGGGAAGGGCCGCGGGGAGGAGCAGGAGTGGTGGTCAGGAGCTGGAGGAGAAGAGCCTCGGTGGAGCGGAGATACACGCAGGGCATCTCCGCATCGCTGTAGAGCCCGGCCTGTGACAGCCGGGAGCCCGGCGCCCCAGCACAGGGACCGAGCTGCTCAGCGGCAGGGGCCGCGCTCTGCTCTGCCATGGGGGCGAGCTGGGGACTGAGCCCCTCCTGCCACCTGGGCATCGCCTGATGCAGCCCGTCCCCGGGACGGTGTGGGTCCGGCGCGGCTGTGGCAACAGGAGCAGCAGCGGAGGAAATGGGAGAGCAGCAGCACCCAGGCACATCAATAATGCATAAAATGCCAGCAGCAACAAAGGGAGAGAGGGACCAGAAGCAGGAGAACAGAATATCACAGAGCTTTTTAATGGTCTTTTTCTATTAGTGTCAGCTCTGCAGCTGGTTCCAGGCAGGGGAAGTTTCCCCGGACGCCCCCAGAATTTCGGGAGAGGGGCCAAGCATGCCCTCCTTGGCCAGGGCCAGCTCCCCAGCCCCACAGCAGTGGCTGATGGTGGTCACGGGTCTCTGACGCTTTCAGGACTGGCAGGGTTGGGTGGCACGGCCCGGGGATGGTCCTGCCTGGCCAGGGAGCCACAAGAGATGGTTGTGCTGCCCACGGCAAGCAGAGAGGCTGGGTTTGGCTTTGCTGGCCACACTCTTTCTGTAACCCCTGAACCAGCCCACGTCCGAGTGAAACCCTCTGCTCTGGGTGACTCCAGGCACCTCCACGGACCTCACACCCGTCTCTGCAGCCCTCACCACGGCTGAGCACCACAGTTCCCTTCCCCCATGTTGGGGGCAATCTACAGATTCCCCATGCACAGCGCCATGGTTTCAGCCCCAAAATCCGCCTCCTGAGCCCCATCGCAGGGTCACTGAAGGGTTTAAATAACGTTTTCCCCTTTCAGGGCTGCAGAAAGAGAGAGGCGGGTGGTGAACAGTGCAGTGTGGTGCAGTGCGGCATGGCGGGTACCACAGCTGCAACATGCACGCCGAGGGGCCGGACTCCCCATCGCTGGCTCCCTGTGCTTCCTTCAGACCGCTCCTTCCTCTGCATTTCCAAGGTATGGTTTCCAAAAGCAATGATTATTTAAAACCCACAGAAAGCCACAACCAAAAACTCTTTTCGCTGCCCTTAGTTTAATATCCTAGCAGTCAGAAAATACAAGAAGATTGTTCTACAAATAGGTTCACTGTGAAATGCAATTAGACAGAATGAAGCCAATTACTGTTTTAATCATTGATATTCTGCATAAAAAAATATACCAGGAGGAAAAATGGATATTTCACCAAACCAATGGGGACTGTATCCCAGTCAGAAGCATGGTCCAAGTTTATCTCGCCCTCCGCGGTGTTGGCTGGCATGGTCGAGCCCCAGGCAGCTCCCGTTAGCCCTGCAGGGCTGCAGGACGGGCCCAGGGGCAGCCGGGATGTGGCTGCTGCCCTCTCCCTCCCCGTGAGCGTGTCCACAACCCCCAGCCCTGCACGGGTGATGCCAGACACAAAAACCGTGTCTTATTTGCTGACGGTGCTGCGGCTGTCCTGCCCACGGTTCGCGAGAGCTGCTCTTTTGGGGGATAAGCATCTTCAAGGGATGCCCAGACCCAGCATGCAGCGTTCGCCTTGCCAAAGCTTTTGCTGACTGACAGCTGGCAGCCGGGTGGGCTGGAGTCCGACTGGTCCCTGTAGGAACCTTCCCTCCCTGGGGACCTGCCCGGGCCCCAGTCACCTCTGTGAATGGCGAGGGGAGCCGGGGAATTGAAGGCCACCTTCACCCTGGAGCCTCCCCGGCTCTGCCGCCTGGTGCCAGCTTGGGGCTGCTGCTCTCCGACACAGGACCCGGGGGTCTCCCCGGCAGATGCTGGCACTGCAGCAGCCCAGAGGCCCTGCAGACAGCCCAGGGCAAAATTTTTAATTCGGCATCACACTTCAACCTGAAATCTGAAAAAAATGAAAAAGGAATGACAAGATGTCAGTGTCCCCCAGCTTGCACAACCCAACAGCCGATGGTAGCTCCACAGAGTGGGGCAGTACTCGGTGGCATTTGGGATGCCCACCCTCCCCAGAGCCTACCGCCGCTCCAGGGCTGTGACACTCGCTGCCAGAGGAGACCAAAGTGCTGCAAATCGGCTCATGTCACAGAGCTGCAACAAGAAAGAAAAAGGCCACTTGCTGTGGACTTGGGGAACTTGGCAGATTTGAGAGGGAGTATCCAAAATGTGAGATTTCAAGCATCCTTCCTCTGCACCTGGCAGAGTCAGACCATGTAGGAAACAGCCCTTTAAAAATTACAGATCTAAACATGTGAAAACATTTACAGTTTAAAAATCTCAATGGAGAACGCTCTTTCTCCAGCAGCAGTGGCAGCTCTGTACTGTTACGTGGCAGAATTGAGCCTGCAGCTTCCGAGCCGGCGTGGGGCGACGAGCCCGGGGAGGGATGCTGAGAGGAGAGGGGAACCGAGGCTGCTGCGGGTTGCTCTGAAAAACTGTCTGGGTACCCAGCTTGCCTAAAACACATTCCATTTGCTCCATCACATCAGCAGATGCAGCTGGTTTAGGTCTGGGTCGCCCTGAGGAGCCCATCCAGCGGTGCCCCCCACCCAGGGAGGAGCAGGTGAAGGCGCCAGTACCGCCGAGGCCCCACTTTGCAGCCACCCTGGCATTGACTGAGCATCCAGGGGCTGCGGCTCATCCGTCCCTCTTGTCTCTGTGCTCCTGGGGCCTATGCTGCTGGCTAATTAGTGAGGGTGTCGCTGCAAACAGCATTATTAGAATTCAGATTTTTAATGAAATCTAAGGGAAGTGCAATAAATTGTACTGTTTCCAAAAGCCACATCCTGCTGAACAGGTACCTGCCACCAAATTTGTCACAGTGACTCACGTTTTGCAGCTCACAATTAATTGCTCCTGAAAAAGCTACAGTCTGAGAATCACTGGCTGAAACATTTTGAGAAAATAAAGCTGAGCAGGGACGCGGGGCAGCTGCGGGGGGCTCCCAGCTCTCCCTAAACACAGGAAAGGGCCTTGCAGATGCTCCTATCTGCCAGCCCGCAATTAATAAATTATTGAGACAATCCTGAAACAGGCAGATGAAAAGGGGGATGAAAGATGCAGGTGGGAGACAGACAGCCCCACTGTTCGGGGAGGGTCTCAGCCATCGCGTCCAAAGCCCATTCCAATCTCCTGCCGTCAGAAAGC
>VXBH01007355.1:217842-278922 GCA_013400035.1 Rynchops niger
CGGCGCTGGGACGAACCCCGCCGGCCGGGCCGGGCTGGGCTGCGCTGCGGCTCCGCTCCCGGTCGCGGGGCTGGGCTGCGGGCGGGCCCGGCGGGTCCTTCTCGGCAGCTGCGCCGTCCCCGGGCGCCCTGGGCGCCGCTGGCGGCCCGGGTGATCGCAGCAGGGGCTGCCCCGCGTCCGGGCGCCGAGCCGCGGGTGTGTTGCCGTTCACCTTCTCATAACCTTTGTTTTTTTCAATTTTGAGTCATCATGCCAACATTGGTATTGCACTGGCACTAAATGGTGGGCAAAATTGTTTCCCTGAGAGCAGCAGAAGAGCATTTGTTGGTTCCAAAGGTGAACGTTTTTTTTCTATATATACATTTACAAAGCTCCCCGTGTAGAGGGTTGGGTGGCACAGCGGGCTTAGTGCAATGGTCAGAGCTCAGACCCTACCATAGGTCACAAGCGCGAAGTATGTTGGTAGTCTTGAGGGGCACTCGTGCTACAGAATAACTAAAACCCTTGGCATGATTGACAGCCGTTGCTTGAGAAGTCTAGGATGTGTGCGCAGACAGGAATTGGAGCTGCAGGTTGTGTTGAGGGAGCTTTGGCAGATCTGGATGTAGGTCTGCAATGCCTGCCTACCCTGATCCTAGCTGTAGGTTATCCATTTCTGCCCAAACCACCACAATTTCCATGAGTAAAAATTAACAATTAAGGACTAATGAGTTGCGAAGGGGAAGAAGCTATTGAAGTAGTTGCACGCTTAACTTTGTTTATTCAAACTTGGCATTTTTTCCACACCCTTTCGATTTTTATTAGGGTTTTTCTCTGTTTATTGTAAGACTTGGTTTTCCTACAGCTAAGCAGCAAATGAAAATGAACTTTGTTTCCCTCTGGCCTTATCCACAGAATGGCCCAGCAGCAAGCACTGAGATTCCGTGGCCCAGCTCCCCCACCAAACGCAGTCATGAGAGGCCCACCGCCTCTCATGCGACCACCTCCACCTTTTGGCATGATGCGAGGTCCTCCTCCACCACCTCGCCCCCCTTTTGGACGTCCTCCATTTGATCCAAACATGCCTCCAATGCCACCTCCAGGAGGGATTCCTCCACCAATGGGACCTCCACATTTACAGGTAACAAATGGGAGATTCTCTTCATTTGTTGAGTTGGGATTTAGGGATTTTTCTTGTTTGTTTTCCCACGTGGAAATAGTAAGAGGAGACATTAAAATGGATGAAAACATTATCAGGGCATGATGAAAACATAAGGCTCACACATGGTGTTATGAAACTAATGCATACCTGTGGTATGTAAATGCAACTTCTGTTTATGTCCTTGAGGCAATTATGAATTAATCAATTATGCATGTAGGATACGCTCACCAACAGCATCTTTACTGCAACCTGATGGTGTTGGTGCCCTGTGGCCTTGCAGAATGCAAGATTCAGCTGTGCTTGGATTTCTGAATGCCTGAAAGCAGGCATGTGAAGTACACATCAGCCTTCGAGGGTTGTCTTAATTCTGCCTGCATCCTCTTAGTGAGGTAATCATGGACGCGCACAAAAACTGACAGGGAAGGTACAGCTGAATTCCGTGTGGGTTCCAACATGAGCCACACCTGCCATTGCTGTGGTAGTTTGTTACTACTGATGACCAAGGGCTTGGGCAGGTAGCAATTCTGAGAAGCAGGTATATAATCATTGAGGTGGTGTGTTTTGTTTCAGCACTGTGTTCAGGAGGGAGCGTTGTTTGTAAGACACCAGAAATTGTCAACACCCTCACAAAGGAAAATTTAACATTTGGAAGAAATGATTAAGAGTAGTCTCAGTTTTTGACTGTAGCAGCTGCAAGTGGCCCTTGTGCTCTTGGCAGAGGGAGAATAGCCTTTATCTTATGTTTATTGTTGTTGTGTTTTGTGGTTTGTTTTGTTTGGTTTTGTTTGTTGTTTTTTTTTTTTTTTTTAAAAAAACTTACAGCATTCCTAGCATCTGTGGGGATAGCGTGAGCCTGTTAGGCTCCAGTAAGGTAGATTTCTGTCTGTATTTCATGGTGATGTACGTTTAAGTTCTTTTGCCTACTTTTCAGAGACAGTTTCAAAGGTACAGCACATTTGGGAATAAGAAATGTATTGTTTTAACAGTGTTGTAGGAGTACAGTGCTATTAGGGCAGTGTAATTACTATGTGGGACTGCAGGCGGGCCTGTCAGGAGGTGAATAGTACTCTGTGGTTTATAAATGATGGTTTAAACCCACTAATTGTAATAGAATAGTGAAAACTTTAGTGCTGTGAAATTTATTTTAAAATGCAGGGATGTGGGCATGATGGAAAGACAACATGCTGACATGGGTTATTTCATGGGATTTTAGGCCCTGCTTTGCATGTGGTTTTTGGCAGCAGGGCTGTGGGAACTTTGTTCCACGTTACTCAACGCAGGCTGGTTCACTGTGTCGCTCTGCAGACAGCTTTGGGGGAAACGGAGGGAGTGGGATGAGAGGAAGCAAAGAAGCAGTGAGCACAGGAACAAGGACTTAAGCTGAACTTCATCTGAAATAAACTAATATCAAATTGTAGTTTAATTTTGTGTGCTATCATCATTCTGAGCACAAGATTTCAGGAAGAAAGCAGTGCGTGTTTTCCGTAGCAGTTTTCCCTGCATCTTCGCAAACGTAAAGCGTGTTGGTAGAGCTTGGGCTGCTCGGGGAGGTGTGAAGTAGTAGCTGTTCATTTTATTGAAACATTCTCAGCTGAACAGAAGTCCTGTGGAATTGACTGAAACAGAACGTTTGAGGGATGTAAACAGCCCCTCTCACCTTGTGCAATGTCATCTTTTCCTTCTGTTCAGTACTTGGTGCCTTGTTCTATGGTACATTTTCATGCTCAAAGCTTAAGTTTATTTAAGACTATTTCCACCTACAGTGCCTTTGTTCTGGTGCTTTATGATCCCATTTTTCTTCATGGTGTTAATATTCATATGCCCATGCACTAGCTTGAAAGGTCTGAAGCAGTGAAGGGTGTCAGAGTGTGCAGGGGAACCGGGACTGAGAGGGGAGAGCAGGATCTTGCTGCCTTCTTACAGTTTCAAGAATGGGCCAGAGTTAATTTGAAGCCCCAAGCCTAGCTGCTGCTCTCTCCTTCATTTGTGATTTGTATTCTGAATGTGTTTCAGCTCTCAGCTCTTACATCATAGCGCTTTTATCATGCCATGCAATAAGCATGTCTTCTACAACTCGTTACCATACATGGAGTCCATGCACCAAGCGTGTCTAAATTGTCCATGCCGTGTCAGCACTGTGCTCTGCTTTGCACCAAATGTTTGGGTTTTAGCTCCTCGCACTGCTTCTGGTGCAAGGGGGACACAATCTTTAAAGGTTCTGTGGTAGAAACAGAGGAGAGGGTGTGCTTAGAGCAGAGCTGAAGGGTGTCCTGGACCCTGGCATCCCCTCCTCACTCCCAGGACTGCCCTGGAACAGCCTAACCCCTGCCTCTTTGTGGTTTTTTGGGGGGTTTTTGGTTTTTTTTTGGTTTTTTTTGGTTTTTTTTTTTGGTTTAGGTTTTTGGAAAGCAGCAACAGCAAGCAAAAAGTCACCTCTACTGGATTCTTCTTACACTGTAGAGAGGTAAAGATCATCTCGTGGCCAGGTGGAGGAGCTGTGGAGAAGAAATAAGGAAGGAAAGAAAGGCTGTAGTTACCTTAATGGCTTTTTTTCTTTTCTTTTTTTTTTCCTCCTTTCTGTGACACTGGATTTCCTGCCCGCCTCCTGGCTTCAGCAGAGCCCTAGTCTTCCTGCATCTCTGCCTTTCACTCTCGGGCCTGGCAGTTACAAGCGCAGAGCTGGAAGGCTTTCACCAGTGAGCTCTCTTGGTATTGCCTTTGTGAAGAGGAGATCTTTTGCATAACAAGTTCAATAGAACTGGGTGATCGAGATAATTAGGTCAGTTGTAGGTGTATGCAGAATAAGTTAAAGAACTTGGTGGATTTTTCAACCGTCTTTTTTATAGGGAAGTATTTGCTATACATATTATGCATAGGACATTTCAGAACTGTCCAAATAAACAAGTAGAATAAAACACCTTAATGTACCTTGAATTAGAAAGCAGGCATTCAGGCTTTCAGGTAACAGTGGTGTGCAGGACAGGCCTGCATTTCTTATGTTGATGCAATAATGAAAATGTAATTTAAAAAAAAAAATTTTTAATTAGCACTAGTTAGAATTTTAGTTAATGGGAAGTTGAGAAACATAATGGATTTGGATTGTAATGAAATCTCCTGCTCGACTGTGATAATAAACTGGATGCTTGCTTGTAATTTTTTTTATGTGTATTTCTTTGCTGTGAGGGTTGTTGTGTAACTGTTCAGTGGTATATTTGATTCACAGATGGGGATCTCTGAGTGGCAGTTATTCGGGAACAGTTCTTGCATTGGGATGTTTTTGCCTTTTCAGGAGAGGAGTTTTCTCTAACCTGACTTCTTTTCATGCCACTTCTTTTCTGATGCTTTGTGTTTATGTTAGCGTCTCAGGAGTGAAGTGCATACTGCAGCTGTTCCACCATAGATGGTGGCTTGTCAGGAAGCGCATTCTCTGAGCTGTTAGTGTTAGGTTCTTAATGAAGCTCTCAAGACTGGTAGAGTTAACCCTGCTGTAGGTGTACTATCTACTGATGCTGTAATAAAGGAAAACTCTGCTTGAAGATCATAATATTATTATTGTTGTTATTGTTATTATATGCCTTTAGAGACCACCATTTATGCCTCCTCCCATGGGTAACATGCCACCACCTCCTGGTATGATGTTCCCTCCAGGAATGCCGCCTGTCACTGCCCCTGGAACACCAGCAATGCCCCCAGCTGAGGAGATATGGGTAGAAAACAAAACTCCAGATGGCAAGGTAAGATTATTACCAGAAACAATGAAGTAATGGGTATTTATTGCTGTTGTGAGCATGTTATCATACACAGTCTTGCACTGTGGTAAAATCCTACACTCTTGTCTATCCTTTTATTAATTATTTTTAAACCAGGAGGAAATGGACCATTTATAAAAGCTCCTCCTCCAGATAAGCAGTTGTTTGACAGTGATATTCTTAAATTGTAGGTCTATTTCTATAACGCGCGTACTCGTGAGTCAGCGTGGACTAAGCCAGATGGGGTGAAAGTTATTCAGCAGTCGGAGCTGACGCCGATGCTGGCTGCACAGGCGCAGGCCCAGGCACAAGCAGTAGGTGCCTCCACACCCACCACCAGTAGCCCTGCGTCTGCAGCATCTCCATCCACATCCTCCAGTACTCAGTCCTCCACAACCTCCACCACAACCACAGCCACTTCAGTCTCGCAGACCATCTCCAGTGAGTAACCGAGGTTTCCTCCAGCTTTGCGATAGTGGGGAGCAGATGGCGGGGATGCTGCTTTGGGGAATTACTGCACCAAAAACTTAGTATCCAGGAGGAAGTTGTTTCAACATAAAGTGGAGTATGAGTTTAAAGTACAGTATTTAATCCAGAAGAACCTTGCATGCAAACCTTCCCCCCCAGTCTGAAAGAGCTACTTCAGGAGAGTAGCACTAGACCAATATACAACCCTTTTTCTTTAGGTCTTTATGTATTTTTCTTCTGCTGTTATCACATCATCTCAAAGCTACTATGCATCCATTTCCTTTTGACTGTAGATGAAGCTAAATTGTTTTTAAAAAAGTATCTCACAAGAAAAGTTAATCTGAGGTAGAAGTTAGAGCTGTAGCAATTTCCTCTTTGTTTCCAAAATGGCATCTGTTTCTCTAAGAGCCTGTTATCTGTGAGTGCTGCTCCTGGGTTGCCCACAATGGTTGATTGCAGACTAGAGCTGCTTCTAGTGTATTACTTTTATTAGTGTTATTCTTCAGACTAAGCCTCGTAAATTCCCATTATCTAGAGTTGCACAAAAGAGGAAGAAGAAAGTCCTTAGAGCCTTTATTGTTCGAATAATAGTCTGAGGGTTGCAGCTGTTCGCATGGGCTGAGCCTTTCCTTCTAAGGGTTTGCCCACTGAGGGAACCTCAAGAGGGAAGGGGACTGAATTTATGCAGTGTGCACATAATGCATGTTTAGACGTGGTATCTGCATATAATATAAATAGTATGATTTATAGTACACTTTGGCATATCCATGCTAACAAAGTGCCTCTACTGCATCTATACAGAGATGTATCTTCTGTGCTATTTGCACGTGAGCGTGTCACCAGCGAACAGCGAGTGAGATCACCTAGCATGAAGGAAGCAAGGCACGCTTGCTAAGGAGCAGCTCGGTTAGTGTCAGTGTCCTCATGCAGGGCTACCCAAAGCACAGCATTTATGCTGATCAGGAATCCTGTTGTTTGACAGTCTTGGTCATTGTAGCTGCGCTGGCAGAAATGTTGCACTGAGTCAGGCCAAAGAGTCTGCAAAAGATGAGCAATTGCTGAACCGTTCAAACTCCAGCTGTAGTGTGTAGTTACATCCCCTGGAATTATTGCATCTTTTCCCAGTAACAGGTGAGACAAGTCAAGCTTAACTCACCGTTTAACCCAAACGTGAGAGATCTGTCTGTGAAAGGGAGTCAAATTTAGGTAATGCTCAAATTATGCTTTCAGTTAACACTGGAGGGAGGACAGATCATTGGAGTAGCACATAATTTGTATTGCTCAAAGCATTTTAAGTTTTTTATTTAATTTGAGACGTAACTTAGTACTGTGTCCAGCTGCTTTGTTGAAATCTGGTCTACTCTAACCATTTTGCTGAGTAACAAGAATCGTGCAGGAGGTGAATGTTAGCTTCGGGCCTAACGCCAGGCTTTTGAGACCTGATCTTGGAATGGCACTTCATGCACCTTCTCTGAAGCAAAATTTCCTAATATCCAGCACTGGGAGTCTGTCCCACTTCTGCCCGTTCTACCTGCTAAACTTTGTCTTTGCTTTCAAGAACTGTTACTGTTGGTGTCTGTCCCTAGGTGACAAAATCTTATCATTTGAAATACTTCTATAACTCTTAGACTTGGCTTGTTAAAAAAAAAAATCAACTGGGACTTCTGGCTGAGCTTCATTCTTGTCTGGTACTGATTTGACTTAGGCCTTTAAAGAAATCACATACTGTCTGTCTGCTCTGTTTCCCTAAATTTTAGGCAGTGCTAAGAGCTTCCACCCTTTCTGAAACACTTAACAACAGATCCAAAAATCTTTATTTAAATATGTTAATACCAGTACATTATTGTGAATGCTTCTGGTAGTCATTAGATACTGAAAATGCACAGTATGCCCATATATAATATGGGCATAAATTGGTGTGTTTCTTTTCTTTTTTTTTAATTAGCTTCTTTTTACAACACTTTGTCTTCCCCTCCACCTAATCGTACAGTGTAAACTTGCAAGGCTGGTCGATGAGTTTAATCGGTCACGTCTGTAGTGCTTGCCCGTGCTTTGGTATGCAGCACTGTTTATTCTCAGCTAAGTGCTGATTTCAGTCATGCTGCAAGGATTATGGAATTGAATGCTAGTAGTGTATTTTCCCACTGGGAGGCACTGAAGACCAAGAAAGTTCTTGCAGCTTCTGAACAAAAATATTTTCTTTTTCCTTGCTTATTTGTACATTTTTTTTAATTGGCATTTTTGCATTCTTGGATCACAGCTTAATAAGCATAATTTTAGCCAGACTGTTGTCATACGGATGCTGCTGTTATTTATTGTTGAAAAGCAGAACTTGTGTTCATTCAAACATAAAAACAACCTTTTTCCATTTGAAACTCTCTGTAACATTCCCTTTCTGTTTTTCTGAACAGGGATACAGAGTCTGTATTTGTCCTTTGGTACACCCTTGCTACTGCTATAGAGACTTGTTAGGTGTAAAGAATGGGACAAAGTCAAATCTGAAATTGACTTTCTTTGTGAATATTTAATTTACAGAGAAGGCAACATTTTTTTTGTCCAAGAGTGTCTTCCTGCTGGTTATATCTAAGCATATCTGCTTATGTGATGTCTGTTGGGAAGCAGAGAGCCAGTATGTTTGCAGCAAATATATTGTAGTGTCTAAGATACAAGGTGTTCTTTGTGTTTTTTTATCAGCACCTACCACACAAGACCAGACCCCGAGTTCGGGTGTTTCAGTTGCCACACCATCAGTCAGTGTTTCAACCTCTGCTCCTTCTGCTACACCTGTGCAGACTGTACCCCAGCCAGTCCCACAGACATTGCCTCCTGCAGTTCCTCATGCAGTACCTCAACCAACTGCAGCAATTCCTGCTTTTCCACCAGTAATGGTACCTCCATTTCGTGTCCCCCTTCCTGGCATGCCTATTCCACTTCCAGGTAAATTGGCGAACTGTAATTGTCTTGTCCGCTACATGTCCATGTTGTCAATTTGTTTGCACTCATGTGTCCACTGTGTACGGAACTTGCCTGAATCCTCTCCACTCAGAGTATTTTTGAAAGAATTCAGGGTTAGCAGACAGACTTTTTAATTTACAAAAAACACAAAATTTTTTTGACTTCTAGTTGTTTAATACACATATCAGGAGACAGCCGCATTTAAGCGTGTAAACATTTTTCTTCTGGATGATAGGAAAATTGCACTAAACACTTCTTAATCTCATGGCGCATGTCTGTCTTGTCGTCCTATTTAAAAAAAAAAGTGAGCTTCTGGGCAGAATATTGTAGCACTATATTCTACTAATTGCAATATTGCTATAATTTTTTCTACTTGCTTGATTTAGACCTTAAGTCTTGTGCATAAGTATTTATTAGGACATGGATTATAGCTGAAAGAAAGTAAAAGAAATATATTTATAAGCAGGAAAATTTACCATTTATATGCATTACCCCTGAACGATGATAGGTGTTTGCACTCTCAATTATGATGCTGAACGCTTATGCAGAATGTTGAGGTTTAAACTGAGGACAGTAATGAAAGGCATTCAAGATGCAAGGGTATTATTCAGAGGCTTTAGATGTAAAGGCCGTTGAGAAGAAATCTTAGATGGCAGCCCACTGGTTCCTAGGTAAATTGTATTTTCTTAAGTTCTTATAAAAATATTTAGATACCTAAGGAAGTAGTTTTAGACTGGTTAGAGGTTGCTAAAGCCATTTGCTGCTTAAATACCCCATTTCAGTTTGTGTGGATACAGTTGAGTTCCTCTCCTAGTACCAAAGCGGTTAACATTTTTTCAGTGTGCAGTAACACTAAATATATGCCAAGAGCTGATGATTTTCTGTTGCAGAGGAAAATTTGAGACTGCAGTTGTATTGGATACAAGTTAGTTTCTGATTAAGAATTACAAAGAAGCAGCTCTGAGCAACATCCTCACAATTCTTGACTCTTTGTACAAGCTGAGTGAGGTGACTTAGTTCCTGCTGTCCTTTTAATGCTTGATCCAGCCTTTATGAAGGGAGGCCTTTACCTTCCATCAAATGGGTTGGATGGAATGTAATCCTTTATAATGCTTGGAATAAAGCATCCTTTGATAAAGCCCCTTCTTAAAAAGTAGTTAAACTGGGTATTAGTTCTGCTGGCTAGAAGAGAGGACCAACTTTTAGTTGCCTCTGCTTTTAGGGTAATCTTCTAAAATAACTGGGTGAAACTACTGTAGTCTGTAACTTGCTTGAGAAGGAAATTGCAGTGTAGTACTCACTGTTTTAAGACAGGAAAAACAATACTATTCTGAACATGATATTCAAGGCTGAACAAAACATGGATAAAGGATAGAGGGAGAATTCTGCTGTTGTATGTTTGTGAGGTTTGGAAGAATAAAAAGGGTTAAGCCCTAAAGGTGGTCAGCTGAATGGCCTCAACTGCAATTTCTGACATTGTCAGTGAGGGATCAGTGTACAGTGGAGGGTCCTCGTGTACCTTGAAGGATATAATCATTTATTCAAGTGTGAGCTGTTGGGTGAGATGTGGATGGTCAAAGCAGCAAAGAGGGCCAGTGAAAATGGCTACGCTGGGGGTGTGCTTGGGTTGGGTGTTTATAGGTTCTTAGTCAAATTTTTGTGAGTAGTGCAATGCAGAAGTAAAGGCAGAGCAAGAACATTGATTTTTCCCCTTCTTAAACTTGTTTTTGAAAATTATTTTTTTTCAGAACCTGCCTGGTAGCAAGTCTTAGATGTGGCCTCTTCTCCTGTTCTCCCAGTGAGATGAGCCTTCTGGGTATAAGCCCTAGTAGGTAGGAAGGATACCAAGCAGGAATGTGCGTGCTTCCACTAACAAGTCCAATATGTCATTTTGCCAAATGACAGAATAAAATCAGTCTACTTCTTTTGGCTAATTCTGGCTTGAGTTGGTTGTAATGGTCTATAAACACTGTAAAAGAACAGCAAACCTTTAAAATACTTTACAGTAACAAGAAACTAAAGAGAAGTCAAAATGAGTTCCTGGCAGTAAAAGGTGAAGTCAGAAAGGCTCACAGAGTTCCCTGTGTAGGTGTTTGGAGTTTTTAGCAGCAGATACAGCACCAGCCTGATTGCTTTCGGGTTACAGAGACAGAGCTGAACAATGCCCTTGTTAAGTGATTTCAAAGTTAATCTCTGTATTATACTATAGTAAGATGGAACAATGGGAGAGTTGATTAGTGATATCTCATAATCTCAGAATTTAAAAAGTAAGTCTGCTTTCTCTTAATTCATACGTTAAAAGTCAGTTGTATGTTTGAGAATGAACTTGGCAGAGGACACAGCTCGGGTATTTGCTACGTCTTATCTGCGCTGCAGTATCTCTAATTTCAGTGGTCCCGCAGATGGCATTATTTATACTGACCCAGTTTTAAGACATGCTGTAACTTCCTTAACAAAACGAATTTTCAGATCCATTTTTTAATTACATAACGTGACATCCCGCCCCAAAATTTAGACAAACATTTCATTCAGTGCTGTTTGAGTCAATGTTTTTGTGTCTCAAGTCATACTTTTTTTATAAAACTAGTTTTGGATTCTTTTATTGAAATTATTAATAAAGAGCATTACAATTCTGTCGTCTCACAAATATTTTTTTAAATAAATTGGCAGTATTTTTGTATGCTTTCCATACAAGATCTCTAATGAAGAAAAATAGAGATTACTTTGTTTATAAACACAGGGGTTTAATTTCACTTTGTGCTGGAGGATTTCCACCTCAGATGTTGGAATTGGAACCATTTAAGGGGAAGTTTCTGAAGTATTTCAATTTCTGAGTGTCCAGACTGGACTAATGTAGAGAAAACTTCTAGTTTCCTTCTATACCCTAAAATGAAGGGTTTTCGAAATGCATTCCCTTGCCCCCATCTAATTTCCTATTGATTTTGCGTCTAGTTGAAGAGGATTAGACACTTCCCTCTTGGTGGCCTTTCTATGTCATTTCTTACGAGCTGGAGAGCAGAACAGCATGTGATGCTGCCTTTTTGAGGGCCAGTTATGCTGTTTTTACAGCATTTTTCAGCTCGTGACATTCTTGATAATGAAAAATGTTCACTGCCACTGACCTCACGCAGCTTTGTGTACCTCTGTTTGCAATTCCTTGCTTTTATTTCTTTTCCCCTCCTCTCCTTCTGCCTCCAGCCTTTCCGTCATGGCCCTCGTAACCCTGACTTTCCCTGCGGGCTGAACGTGGCTTCCCCCCCGCCACGCCTGGCTGGTCTGACCCCTTCCGATCTGGCCCCTGCCCTTCCCGCTGCTCGCTAAACCCAGCAGCAGGCTGGAAATTGTGGGGACAGTCTGTGCTGCCGCCCCTGTGGGGACGTGGCCGAGCGGGGGCTGTCGCTGGGAAGCAGTACCACCAGCAGAGTATTTTCCCCTGGTGCTGCCCTGCAAGGAGAGCCGAGTCACCCTTCAATGAACTTAAACCCCTGAGTCTTCACTGAAATATCTTTTCTTCTTTTTAATGACATCCCAATAATTTCCGAAACAGCTGGTTTGATGTAGACACAAACTGTTGCTGCAGCTTAAAATCAGTTTTATATTTGATCTGGCATAAAATGTTGGAGCAAAAATAATTCCCATTTTCTTGCCGGTGACTTTTTCTCGGCCGGCTGAAAATGGCATCCAAATTGCAGCAGGAACCCATAGCGTCCCCACTCCCAGTGGTAGCTGACGTACAATGGCAGCTTTCCAACGTGCTTGCTTGTCCCTTTTGCAGGTGTAGCAATGATGCAAATAGTCAGCTGCCCGTATGTAAAGACAGTCGCTACCACCAAGACCGGTAATTTTCAAAACCATCTTAGTTCGTTTTGTCTGTAAGTTGGCATGGTAGTGAATGTTGTTGTTTATCTTTTATTTATTTATTTGCTTCCCCAACTGAATGAATATCTATACTTTCTTTTCAAAATCAGTATAAATGCAAATATCATATTTGGCCAGGAAATAACTTTCCCAAATAACTGTTAGAGTTAGCTTATTTTATACAAAAAAATCCAGTAGAGTTTTCTGTAATCATTGAGTTCTGTAATAACTGTGACTCTCTTCATGCCCATACCTCTTAGTTATTAGTTTCTTGTGTGTGGATTTTTGTTTTTCCTACTTCCACATGTATAGTGACATGATTGTGCTCGCATGTTGGTGTGCGTGTATGTGCGTCTTAGTATAAACTTTCATTTCTCAAATTGTGCATTTAAGAAAAGTCACTTACTGAGAATATTTTATGGCAATGTGTAATGTGTGCTTTTCCATTAGTTAAAAAGATAGACTTTACCATATAACACTAAAGGCTCAAAATTATGATCTTGTAGTTCTAGTCCTATCCAATTTGTTTTTCTAGAACTTGTCATTCAAAATATGTTCAGTATATCCATTTTGTTGGGATGAGTAGAGAAGTAGTAGGATAATGTAGCATTCTGGCTTTCTTATCTTTGGATTTTTACTTGCCGTTTTCTTTAGGACTCGAATAAAATGTTTTTTTTCCAATCGGTCCACAGTACTAAACAAAATCTGAAATAATTTCATTCTCATCAGTGTTTATCCAAGGCTCAGAATTAATGTTAACTTTTTTTTAGTCAGGATTTAAGATTTCTCAGAGTTCTGCTCTGTACTATATGGCTCAAATTCAAGCCACTGTCGTCTTTTTTTCAAGAGCAATAGCAATATCTCTTAAAATGACAGCATAATTAAACAGCGGATTAGGGTTTTTTAAAAATAATTATTTGCTATAGAGATACAATAAATTTTTTTTTAAATAAATAGAGCACTTAATTTTGAAATATTAAAGCAAATGTCTGAAAACTAACAAGCTTTGTGCTGCGCAGAATTACACATTACTCTAATTAAAATAAAAAACTTTCTAATTTGCTTGGTAATATGGCATTGTAATATGATTGTAAAACACAGAAAGGAAAGCTAGTAACAATGTATCACTTTCCAACTTAATTTTTGAAAACAATCTTTGTATTTATTTCTATAGGTTGATTATTTGTAAATCAAGTCAGTAAAGCACTAGGGTTTGGTTCTTAGGTAGTTCATTGTCACTTACTGTTGTCTTTCCTCCTCTTTTTTTCTTTTGTCTTTTCCCCCTTCTCTGTCCAGGTGTCCTGCCAGGCATGGCCCCCCCCATCGTGCCCATGATCCACCCCCAGGTTGCTATTGCCGCGTCACCCGCTACCTTGGCCGGAGCATCCGCAGTCTCCGAGTGGACCGAGTACAAAACGGCTGATGGAAAGACTTACTATTATAACAATAGGACTTTGGAGTCAACGTGGGAAAAACCCCAAGAACTGAAAGAAAAAGGTACTTTTTTTTTTTTTTTTTTTTTAAATACAGCTGCATTTGCTGTATTAAAAACCTTGCTTAGACCATTAATGGTTGGGCTTGAAAATGCAAACGAGAATATTTCTAATCCCTTATCTCCCTTAAGAATATTCTTAATTATCTTGATTATAAGATCCTGATTATAAGTATCTTGATTATAAGTATCCATTTGAGTTGAAAAGTTATTGTTTCTTTGTTTCCTGCTGTATTGGAAGAGTACTTGGTTCTAGAGTTGCTTCCGAGTCCCGTGACACTTGGGTAAACATGTTTCCACTCCACTAGAAAATAAGAACTTTACATAACTTGAGTGTTTGAGAAGATCCCAATTGCAGAAAGATAGAAAGTGAAGGGAAATTCAGTTATCCTAAAGACTGTAAACCAGGAAAGAATGAAGATTTTTGAAATGCTAAATTTCAAATCTTCAAAAACAAAGTATATAAACAGATGCGGAATGTGCAGATGAAATAAATTACGTGCCCCTGTTCGCAGCCCTAAGTCGCATTCTAGTCTGTGACTTGTGTTTAAGTCACGTGGGATTGAACCCACGTTCTATTCATTGGTGTTGTTATATTGGAGAGAAGTTGTTCTTTTATTGTAAATAAGAAAGAAGGGTCAAACATCCCATGGCTTTTATTCAGTTTATAAAATCTTTTAGGAAAACAAATCCAGTTGGGCCCAAATAGTTCTTCCTTTTACTGTCTGTTGGATTTTTCAGTTACAAGAAATCTGTTTAGAGAAATTCAAAACACTTACACAGTTAGCTAGTTTAATGCTCATCTTTCTAATAATTCTGCTTTAAATAACAGGTCTTTTTACTGTGGTGAAAACATTTAAGACAGCAAATATTAGTTTTGCTGAGCAAAGATTATACGCTTTATAATTCTTTTTTAAATGGGTGCAGAGCAATCCTCAGATGATACTGCATGCGTTTTCTCTGATTTTTATTTTTTTGTCAACAGCATTTCAAGTCTGAAAGTTGTCTTCAGTATTGCACTGTTGGTTGATACTTCTATTGCTGTTTTGTCTGTTTCTGTTCGTACACTTATTTAGCTTTTTAATATAATAGGCTGCCTTACAATATTTAATTTTCTAGTCCTGGGTAGATCTTGGTCCAGAAATTAATCACATCTTTATAAGCAGATACTGTAAAGCCCAAGAAGGACAGAAAGTGGTGTAAATACATTAAAAATAAGATTTGTTTTGTTGTTGTGCTTGGAAAATCGTACTGATAAAAATGAATTTGTTGTGGTTCTATAATGGTTTCTTAATAATACTTAGGAAAGTTCTATCTTTATTTAGAAAAAATGGAAGAGAAGATCAAAGAGCCAATTAAAGAACCTACAGAGGAGCCTTTACCAATGGAGACAGAAGAAGAAGAGCCAAAAGAAGAACCTATAAAAGAACTTATAAAGGAGGTAAAAGACGTTGCAACCAAATAATCAATATCGCCATTTTGAGTCCTACATCCTACAGGTGTGGCTGCATCTGTAGCCAGGCAGATTGACAGGAGACATGGTTAGTACTTTGAGTTCGGAAATTCCTGGGGGGATTTTGAAAGCCTGCCTTTTTGGGCTCATAGCTTATTTTTTCCCCTTTTTTAAATTAATTTTTTTTACATAAGGATAAAAGGACATTTAAAAGAAAAATGTACACAGTATGTGAGTTAAGAAACTAGTAAGGACATGGAAAAAAGTTAACTAATTACATAGACATGATATTCTCTCGCCGATTTTAAGGTCTTCAGAAAAATGAAACTTGTCCTGAATGTTTGAAATCTTTAAATTAATAGCTTATTCTCTATTTCTTTACTTCTTTATTTTGAACAGTCTTGAAACAAAGCTTGCACGTTCTCCATGTGCTATAACTGATAAGTTTAGCCTGTTAGTCATTTTCTAGGACATGTGTTCCTGTGGTATTTACACTGCAGTCAAGAAAATTAACTTTTTTCTTGTAAGGCATTTTGTCATGCTGAGAAAGTATAGTTCTTGAAGATGCTAAGGTGTTTGAATAAAAATTAGAGCTTTTATTCTGATTTTTGTGAACTTCAATGTAGCTCAGTAAGCAAAAGCACAGAATTCAGTTGCTGGTTTTTATTACCAGTCTACTTTTGAGGTAGCTGCTAGTTTGCTTATTTATGCTACAAAGGTTATTGCAGATTTTTGACTGTTTCGTACTTCGTGTCTCATTTTTCAAGGAATTTAATTTTAAGAATAAATCAAAACTTCTTTGTGAGAAACCTTTACCCCTGTATTCAGGCCTTGATTCGAAGATTCATGCAGATCTAGGAAGGCATTTAAATAAGGTTTCATTGAAGTAAAAAATTAAGTAAATGCTTAGAGGTTTTCTGAATTGAGACTTTTGAACAGCAGTTACTTTTGAAATGCCAGTGCTTCTGTTTTATGCATGGATGAAGTGCAATTGTGAGCTGTTTGTTAGCATTGTTTCAAACTACATTTGCTTGTTTAAAATAAGTTAGTTACTTTATAATAAATAATTAGTCGTCTGTCATTGCCTGAATCCTGTTTTTTCCTCGAGGAGCCAAAGGAGGAGGAAATGACTGAAGAGGAAAAAGCAGCTCAGAAGGCCAAGCCAGTTGCAACCACTCCTATCCCAGGAACCCCATGGTAGGTAGTGGTTTGCCCCAGGGCTGCTCCCAACAGGACTGACGCAGCCTGTGCCATAGCCACCGGGAAGGCTGCAGGGGAGTTAGAACAAGTAGTAGTGTGTGAAGAGTCTGTTGTTGGTGTGCCTCTGTCTCAAATAACCTTGGACTCCGCCAGCCAATGCTGCTCACGCCGTGCCAGCATCAGGATGTTCAGTGGTGGGTGTGCAGCCTTTCTGCCACACGCCGACTCCAGTCCCATCAGTTGCGTTACCAGTAGAGATTTCATGTCCCAGGCCCCTTCATCTGCCACTGATCCCTCCTGATCTGGTATGAAATACTGTCAAAAAAAAAAAAAATCTTGGANATGTGCCTGGGCGTGTAATGTCACAATGGGGTTACTCTTGCTGTAATAGATGTACATCATCTTTGTGTGTTTGGATGACCAAGGTAAAAATCTTACAGATGGGAAAGGGATATTGTTTTAACTTTTGAAATTTAGCCATCAATGCTTTTTCATTAATGTTTGATATTTAAAACTGTCTCCCTTCAAATTATCTCTGCAGTTCTTTCATCCCGTCACTTATAAAATTCTGGCAAGATCATTGCTTTTTCTCATATTTTGCGGGTCATGGAAGAGATGAGGTATGTTTTATCCCAAAATCTGATGCAGCTGTCTAAAACGGTTTTCTGGAGAAGAACTGAGTATGCTGCAGCTCCTGATAAAAAGCAGTTTTAAAATTGCATTTCAAATCTGCTGGCAGAGAAAAGCAATAGTTCAGTGTCCCATTTGGACGGTAGGAATATCTGGTGGTTGCACACTAAGTGTAACCTGTGTCTGACTGTGACCATCGTGCTTGCTTCGTTCTCTGGGTGTGGTACCAGCTGTACAGAATGAATAAGACGAAGATAATCCAAGCCTTTCTGTCTTTCCGTCATTCCTAGGTGTGTGGTGTGGACGGGTGATGAGCGCGTGTTCTTCTATAACCCTACCACTCGTCTGTCTATGTGGGACCGACCAGATGACCTAATTGGAAGGGCTGATGTGGACAAAATTATTCAAGAACCTCCTCACAAAAAAGGAATGGAAGAAGGAAAAAAACTTAGTAAGAGCAAACTTATTGCCTTCTGAAGAAGTCTGAATATAATTTATCAGTTATTTTTTGTTGATTTCCAAAACTAGTAACGTTTAAATAAGTGAGAGAAATGTAAGGACATATTGAAAAATGTATATAGCTTTGGAATTTAAGAAGGCTGGTGGAAACGCCCATTTCTAGAGTCTTTAGGAAAAAAAAACAATCTGTTGAAGAAAGTACATACTAAGAAGGTTATTTTTCTTTTCAAAATGCCAGAAAGAACCCCCACAGTTTTTACTGCCTAAAGAAAGGGACTGTTTTTGTTTTATAAGCAAGAGGAATTTGGGGGCCAGGAAAGTTCAATCATAATGTAGTCAGAGGAGAGCAAAGTGCAAGCAGGTAATCAGGAGATCCAAATGTGCTTCATTAGACTGTTTAGCCTGAGGTTTTTCTCACTGGAAATAAGAGGTCAGTGTTTGTCATTTTAAATCTAAAGTTGGCCACCAATCTGTTAGTCCTGCCACCAAATTCCAATGCCGTTATTCTGAAAGTGACTGAAAACGGTATATGTTCCTTTGTCAGAATACATTATTGCTGCTCACACTGGCCTGGTTTTGCACAAGGCTTCATTTGTAAATGACAAAGTTTTCATAAATATAAAATCTAAAGTATTATTGAATTCTCTTACAGTTAGAGAAGAGCATGAATCTACAGAGGAAGCAAATGAAGATGAGCCTATTAAAATTAAAAAGCGCAAGTAAGTTTGCCTTTTCAATACTAAGTGCTCTGTGTAGATAAAATAACTGAAGTTTTTCAGCTGAGCAGTGTCTACACTGTTCTATTCAGCAGAACAGTAACGGGTAGGGCTGGTGAACACAATTGTCAGCTTTCTGCTATTTTACCTTAACAGCTCAAGCATTTGATGTTTCTCGGAGATAGCTGTCATTCGTGCATAGAGGAGACAGCATCTCCTTTGGAAATGATGAAAGTAAATGGTACAAGTTGGTGAATCCAAGGGATATTTTGAGTGCAGTTTATCTTAAATAGTTTGCTTTTGCTAATTATTTATCTAGCTTGTTAATTTCTGTACGCCAGATTTTGTTGCCAAAAAATCCAGTCATCTAGATTTTCATAGCAATTACTGTTTTTGCTCTATTATAAAGGTTTAAGATTTTTGGTTTGGTCTGTTTTGCCTATTGGAAAGCAATATATGGCACTTCACTCTGAGTTATGTACGCGCACTGTTTTAAAAGTGGTTCTACCACTTTATTTGTTATTGTGTACTCTGAGGGATGATCATAAACCTGTTAACACTTAGCGCTTTGAGTTTGTTTGGGATGAAGCGTATTTCCTCTTAGTAAACATAAAACAAACAGCACATTCTTTTCCAGAAATGCTTTGGTGGATGGATGAATGTATCACTTGCATTACAGCACTTTCTGCTGTAGTGTTCGTAAGGTATTCTCCGTTTGAACTAACTGCCTTAGCCGTAGTCTTTTCACAGGGCCTCGTGGTCTTGAACAGGAGGTAAGAAAAATTAGTGAAGTTGATGTAAAATCTGTCGCCCATCTGGCGAGACCATTGCATGCAACCAGAATGTGCGAACTCCTCAGAGTCGCTTGTTGGCACTGACGTTACTGGGAATACCTCGGTTCCTGAAAGCATTCGTATCCTGGTCTCAAAGAACAGCTTTCATGATTTCTGAGTCTATGCTTCTGAAGTAATCAGTTATTATATCCATTCTGTCCTGGTGCAGTTCAATTTGTAACCTCCAGGGTTGACGTATTACTGCTCAAGTTATGCTGTATGTTTGTTTTTTTTTCAGGAAAGATGATAACAAAGATATCGATTCGGAGAAGGAGGCTGCTATGGAAGCTGAAATTAAAGCTGCTCGAGAGAGAGCCATAGTGCCTCTGGAGGCTCGGATGAAACAGTTCAAGGACATGCTTCTAGAAAGAGGGGTCAGAAATCAGTGTGTGTGTGTGAGAAGGGGAGATAGGGAGGGGAGGTTCAGGCAGAGGTCTCAATCCTTAGCAAATTCAGGAACCTGTGGGGCTTTGTGTAAGGAAAGCAGTCTCATCCTTGCTCTGAGTAATGGATGCATTTCACACAGGACTCCATATTTCAAAGAATGTTACAATTATAGCAAAATTTTGATTTCTAAGTAACTGAAATTAAACAGTATCAAGCCAGATTTTTTAAAACTTTTTTCCAAGTTAAGTAGTTTCCTAATTGAAAGCTACCACTGAAAATTAAATAGAGCACACAAACTGGACACATCCTTAGTGTTTTTGGAAATGTTCCTACATGAGGAAAGCAGTAAGTTCCACTGTAGTCTGTGCACTCTTATCCTTAAATGGAAGACTTTTTGGTTTTAGTTAACTAAATTTGAAATCTGCTTGTTAGCAATCATTTTTGATAGATAAATTAGGCTATTAGAATATACATTTATATAGTAACTTCAAAAAAAAATTGAAGTAGTTCCAGCTGCCTATGCAACTTCCCTTTGAGTTTCAATAACTGGATTTTATGGGATATTTTTTAATAAACTTATTTAAGATGAGCTTGAACGTGTTTAAGTCTCTTCCATAGCAGAACTGTTTACGCCCACAGCAATTTGAAAAGGCATAGAGCAGGTGCAGGACAAGAGAACATAGAATCTCAAGGCTTTCTTCTGATGTACTTTAATGTCACACAGTAGTAGTAATTGTGTGTGTGTTATTATTTAGGAGTTTTCACGTCCAGTTAGTGTTGAAACTTGCTGTCAGTGTCCGTGATGAAAACATTAGGATGAGTTTGTTTCCCTCTTGTCATCAGATGTCCTGTAGTTTTCAAGCAAAACCATACAACTTCTGTATATTTGAGGAAACTTAACCATTAGTTAAAATCTGACTGACTTTTTTTTTCTTAATTAAAGGTTTCTGCTTTTTCAACATGGGAGAAAGAGCTACACAAGATAGTTTTTGATCCTCGTTACTTACTTCTCAACCCGAAAGAAAGAAAACAGGTAAAAGAGAAGTCGAATTCACTGCCCATCCAGACACCTACTTCAGCCTTTATATAAATCCTCAGTCCACTGTTTTTGTTCCTGCTCACCTTCCAGACTAATCAGTATTGCAAGGGATTTTTGATATGACTAGGGTTTGTCTGGAAACAAGGCAGCAGCAAAAACAGAAGTGAGTTGATAGTTTTATTTTTCCTGTGTTTGGAAGATCTGATACTTTTACACAGTGAAAGTTGTGTGCGTACGGAGAGCTCACAAAACCTGAGTGAAATGGTGAGAATCGTCAGTGTGTCTTCAAAACATTGGCCTAATGAATAATCTATCTTCTTTTTTTTTTTTTTTTTTTTTTTTTTTTGAAAAGTGGTTGGGGAAAAACTAAAGTGTCTCTTTATTTTTAAGCAAGTTCTCACTCCAGAAGCTTTTCTTCAGGTGGATGTAGGGAAATAGAAATATTCAAGAATACAGGAGGTTGTTGCTGTCTTAAATTTATGATCCAGAAAATGTTACCATAACATGAATTTGTAAGAAACTTCTTCCCAGGTCTCAGATTACATGTTTAGATACAGTACCCTACATGTTCAGCAGATTGGAGTAATTTGCATATTCAAATACAAAGAGTCCCTAACCCTTCTTTCTGCCTCGTCTGTGCTGGCTCTGTGGCAAGAGGAAAGGAAACAGGAGAAAAGGAAAGAAATTGGAGTTTTCCTTCCTCTCGCCTAGAGCTTACGTGGCTTCAGGTTCGTATGTTTTATGTCGGTGACTGGTGTTTCTGTAGGTATTTGATCAGTATGTGAAAACTCGAGCAGAAGAAGAGCGCAAAGAGAAGAAAAACAAAATAATGCAGGCCAAGGAGGATTTCAAGAAAATGATGGAAGAAGCAAAGATTAATCCAAGGTAGGAGCTTCTTTCTCGTTCGTGTGCATAAGCTCTGTTAGAACCAAGTACGTTGGGTGGTTTTGGGTAGATTCACCTCTTTCAAAATAGGCGAAGAGGAGAAAAATGATTGGATATTGTTGAAAACTTATTTTGCCTGCTTGTATTTACCTAACCTGTGAAATAATAGAACTTGGGATTTATAATGATTTACATATTTTAAGTCATTTTGAAGATATCCCCAGCATGCTGTTGGGACTGGGAGGAAGGCCTTGTGATCCACCACGAGTTTTCTTTAATAACCCTGTTTCTTCTTAAGAATATTAGTCGTCTCTGAGAAGTACTGGGGAGGTTTCTTCAGTTTGGAGGGGGCTGAAGGGATGTTTTTCTGTTACAAAGTATGTTAATAGCAATATGATAGAATGTTCTGGTTGCTTTAGTATAGAAATTACTACATACCGCTCACATTGAGACCTACTTGCAGTGCTAACAGCGAGGCGATGACAGTGAATATACTAGTGTTCAAGATTTTATTGCTAGAATTGTTTGTTTCACAGCTTTCTCACATAGAGTTTATGAATTATGTGCTTATGTCACCAGATGAGCTCTAAAGCATTCTCTTTCAGCACCTCTTGGCTTATCTGGGATTAATTCTTTTACAGTGAAATAACTCATTTATTTTACTTCAGCTTAATTTTTTTTTCAGTGACCTGTTTTGGAAATCTAGTGGAAGCCAGTGCTAACTTTTAAATTACTTCAAATCTGATTAATAACTCTTGTTTAAAACACCTGTCTGGTCATTTAATAAGGGTGTCAGTTTTGACGGGAGTAGGCTGGGAAGAACGGAGGCATGGAAATGGTTTAAGAAAAAGCTCATCAGTAAGAAGTTTAATATATAATTCAGAGACTAACATGGATTATTATGTTAGCTTGAGTATCTTCAGCTTCCAAGGTATCTCCAATGTGTCATATTGGGACGGACTCTTATCTGGTTATGGGTTGGGGTGGGAAAAGAGTTCCAGCTGAAATACTGTCTTGTTTAATCTTATCCTTTGTCTTCTGGTTTCAGTGTTTGTCTAAAGATATTGCTGTACTTCTGTGAGTGCCAGACTGGTTTTTTATCATCTGTCTCAGTCCAACATGCTCAAGAGTTTGTGTTCCACTTCTCTTAAACAGCTCTTGTTCTTCAATATAGCTGTACATTCACTTTCTAATCTTTTTGAATAAGCTACCAAATTCTCTTCTTGTTTCAATTTACCCTACAGCAACAGTAGGCTGGATTTTCCAAGTCTAATTATTTCCATGCTGTGATGAAAACATTCGTATGATTATAAGTGTCTCACGTATTCTTGGGGCCAGATTTGCATCAGAGCTTGGAAAAAGCACAGTAGTGTTTTTTTTCGAGGTAAGTGGCAGTACTATATCTACTGCACAGATTGGAATCTGGCCCTGGAGGTGAGAGAATGGTCAGGGAAGTGCTATGGGGATCTTGGGTTGAAAGCCCAGTATTGCTGCATCTGCCCATAGTGTTTAAATATTTTCAACTCCGTGTGTTTTAAGATTAGGTTATACAGTGCTCACAGTAGAAGGAAAAATCGATTCAGCCAGTGTTCTATTGTGACTAATACCAAAAGATGATTTTCTTGGTGAACTCTTAGCATGGTTTGGCTGCAAGTGAATGCACATAAAATTTTCAGTTTCACAGCTGTGAAATACCTGGACAGACTGGTGGCTGAACAGCTAACCCACAAAAAAAGAAGATTTTTATAGGCAACTGAGGTTTTTTATTTCTTCTTGGTTGCATTGTAATCTCTCTTCCTACACCTGCATTTTCTGCAGGTAGCTGTATCCAACCAACCAAACAAAACCCCTGTAAGTCTCTAACAATACCTTTCATGTGTGTGCCTGAACCTGACTCCTTTCTATATAGTTCATTGATCAAGCATCTCTCTAGTGAGACCATAGGATGTTGCCTCTTTTTTTTTTTTTTTTTTTTTAAATAAATTGTGCTCTGGCATGTATTCTAGCAGAAGTATTTCTCTGCTGAACCTGCTTCCCAGCAAAGACAGCTCTGCCAAATGAGTTCACTTGCCATTTTGTTGCAGAACTACTTTTAGTGAATTTGCAGCCAAGCATGCTAAAGACTCGAGGTTCAAGGCAATTGAAAAGATGAAAGATCGAGAGGCCTTGTTTAATGAGTTTATCACAGCGGCAAGAAAGAAGGAAAAAGAAGATTCGAAGACCAGAGGTGAGAAGGTAAGGAGACTTTTTTTAGTTCCAGCAGCGTGAATGGTGTGAGCCCGAGTGAGGTAGGACAAAGCCAGTGCGTGGTCTCCAGCGAGCCTTCTCTGAGACACGGTCCTTCTCTTTCCATAGAGGTTTTACCATGTAAATCCTTCATGGATGTCCCTTTCCTCTTTCTGAACTAACTGGTTTAAGTTTGCAGGTATATTGACTTTTAGAGTGTACAGAATTGAACTTACATTTATTTGTGAAGCCAAGTTTACTTAAACAATCACACTTTTTTTCATTTACCTAAGCAAGTAACATGATAGTCTTATCTGGAATAATGCCTGATTTTTATTTTATTTTTTTAAAGCTATATTATTCTGAAGCATTAAAAGGAAAAGGATTCTTGTCCTCCTGTTTGGCTGGAAACCCCCGAACTGGCCATTACCTCTGTTTTCTCAGTGGAGGCAGTAAGAACTTGAAAGTCTCTGTAGGGTATTCCGTTTAAATTTCAAACAGCTTCCATATCTTCTCTTTCCATCTAAAAGCTACCACTTTAGTGACTTTTTAATCCTTCAGTAAATATATCCTATGTATAAATTGCTGCTTATTAGAATTAAAGGTCAGCTATTAAAGATTAATGAATTCCAAATGTCATTTGACCGTACTGTCAATAGGAGGGAGGAGGCTTTCCCCACTGGGGAAGAGGGCTCCCATGGAGGTGGCATCAAATATTATCAGTGAAATACGCAGCCGCTTACTTAAATGTCCCTGTGTGTTGTGTGAATGGAGAAAATGACCTCTAAAGCCTAATCATTTCTGACATTTTGAAGTCGGCAATATTTATTCTATAGTAAAAGTTATTGCAAATTTCACCTACTAAGAATGCTTACAGAAGAGAAAATGCTGAATAACAGGTTAGATTTGGGGACAATTTCGTTATTCAGTAAGTTTTGCATATTTTTTTTTAAATCTAGTTACTCTGCTCTAATTTGATTCTGTACTCGATATTTTCAAATGTTGACATTGCTGATTAGTTTTTGATAAATGATTGTGCTTTCAGAGGAGAACTGATGTAGACATTTACAAATTGCATTTTGATTATGAATATGGAATTTTAAAGCATTCTTGCAGCTTTATAGTGCAGTTGAAGACTTTTAAAAAAAAAAGTAAATATTTGTTTTGTTGTTGCATGATTGTTCTAGAGTTGAAAAGTTAAAAGAAGAGAGATTGTGTTTGTTTGCTTTTGAAATAATGTTTTTTTTTTTTCTCCAAAAGCCTTTTGTAACCATTTTATGTATTCTGTTTTATAACAAGTGGATAGACTTTACAGTTATGTGCTGTGCGGCCTGTCAATCAGTTCAGTCTGACAGCTGTCAATCACTGACACGCAAATATTATGGGATTCCCTAGTGAGGAAAGAATTGGTATCTCTGTGTGGTGACTTTAGCCTCCCGCAGTTCCGGTACTTTACATTTTTTTAGTTTTTTTCCTTGTGAAGTGATGAGAGTTGTACCTGCAATGTGTTAACTGCCAAAAAAAAAAAAAAAAAGACTTCTAAATACACCTGAAATATTTTCAGTCTTATTTTCCTTTGGTTTTGAAAGTGCTTAAAACATAAAAGAAAATTTAAGGCATTTAACCTGAAGCTTTCTCAGTCTGTTTTAAAAGTCCAAAATCTTTTATTTAAGAAGGATCGACTTTACAGAAATCTTTAACGTAAGGGTTTTAAATTGTATTATGTTTTGATTTTGCTTTGTTGAGTTACGGCTTATTGGATGGTGATGGAGCAGCCAGCTTTTCAGATGGTTAGTTTTATTCATGTGGCTGATTTCAGTGAGTAGAAACAATGCCAACACTTCTCAGGTGAGAGATGAGGAAGCAGCTGTGGGTCTGAGGATATCGGGGAAGGGGCTATGAGCTGGTAATGTTGACCAAGCTGTTCATGTGCTGTCCCAGAGCACAGCAGTATCCCATTTCTTTGAGATAAGCTGTGCCAGCAGATGAGCCTGATGTCCCACCTGGAGTAGACTTACTGAAATGTTTAGCTGCAAACATCCTGCAGCCCGCTGTGCTGAGTGCTGTCTAATCTGTCATTTCTCTTGGCTCAAGGTCTCTTAACAGTTTTCTTATGTAATATTCATAGAATGGTTTGGGTGGGAAGGGACCTTTAAAGCCCACCCAGTCCCACCCCCTGCCCTGGGCNCGGGGCCTCCTCTGGCCCCGCTCCAACAGCTCCGTGTCCTTCTGCTCTTGGTGCCCCAGAGCCGGAGGCAGCACTGCAGGGGGCTCTCCCCAGAGCGGAGCAGAGGGGCAGAATCTCCCCCCCCTTGCCCTGCTGCCCACGCTGCTGGGGGGTTCTGGGCTGCCAGCGCATGTTGCTGGCTCATGGCCAGCTTTTCCTCTTCCCAGCACCCCCAAGCCCTTCTTGGCACGGCTGCTCTGCATTCCTCCATCCCCAGCCTGTGCTGGTACCAGGGGTTGCCCCGACCCAGGGGCAGGACCCTGCACTTGGCCTTGGTGTAACCTCATGAGGTTCACACGGACCCACTTTTCGAGCCTGTCCATGTCCCTCTGGATGGCATCCCATCCCTCAGGAGTGTCATTGTACTTAGTCGAGGTAGTTACTGTGTATAGATAAACTAAATTTGCAACGTGGTAGAGCTGTGATCTTAAAAGATTATTGCTTTTTGAGATGTTTTTGTCTCAACAGCGAGCAGGAGCTGGGTGGGGGTGAGCGCATGGTGTCCAAGGGGGCCAGGGGGTGCTGCTGGTGGCACCTGCAGAAGCATCTCCCTGCAGATCGTGGTGGTGCTCCTGGGCCTGCGTTCCTGTTGCTGCTGGTGCCACAGGGCTGCCAGCAGTGTTGCGGGTGTGCAGTTTTTATCCTGTGCAATACGTCTATGTGCATATGGGATTTGTGTACAAACTTGGAGATACCCTTACTTTATAGACTTCTGTAGTAACGGCTGGGAATTGTGTGATTTTTAACAAATATTTCTGATGCCATGGCTTAGAAAGCTTCATATTTTTGATACTGCATGCATGTTTTAAGATGTTTTGAAACAACGTTCTTAATTTTACAATGAATAAACAGTTTGCTTAGCATTTTGTTCAGCTACTTTAAGAAAAATTGATAGTGCTTTAGACATAGAGCAACCTCCCACTGTCACTAAGTGGTTGTTTTCTGATCTCTGCTTACTATCTTAATCTCTCTGTTGAGATAGTAAAGAAAAAAAGACTATAAAGCTTCTTATGTTTATGTGTTAATATTGTGAGGAACTAAAATTATCGATGGGCAAGGCTGCAGAATGTTGGTTCTGGTCTTCATTTCATTCTTGCATTCTGTAACTAAACACAATTTAGAGCATTGGGATGAGACAGTTCTCTGGCAAGCCAGAGTTTGGCGTCTGTCCATCTGATCGCTTCCCTTGTGAACCTCAGTGTTTTGCAGCCAAACCAGGAAACTGGTTTTCCTTTTTATAAAGGGATGAGGAGGGGAGATAAAAAAATGAATGGCCAGGCCTTCTCTGAGGTTTTGGGGTTTTTTAATTGGTGTGCCATAAAGCCGGATTTTATCTGCGTCCAGCAGGGTTGGGGTGCTGTGAAGGCAGCATGCTGCGCCTTGCCTGGGGCGTCCCCAGGGTCATTCCCTGGCCCCTCGCCTCTCCGGAGAGATGGAGGCTGAAATGCCAAACCAGACTTTTGAAGCATAAAGTGGTGGAAATAAGAAGGAGAAAATACTAGGAACTAAAGTGCAGCAGGAACAGGGAGATCATCTACCCCAGAAAGAAAAAAAGAGATGTAATAAAGGCACACTAGCTGCTGTTGCAACTGCTGGTTCTGGGAGCCTGGATGAAAATGTGTTGCTAGTTGTCTAGAGATAAAAAACCAGTATGATTGATCCTCTGCCAGCCCTGTGCAATGGCTGTTGTTATGGACAGAGTGCTGACATGCCATTTCCAATTGAAAAAGTAGACTGAAACATTTCCTTAAACTGTTACATGTGTCTGCATATCCATCTTACATGTAATTTACTTAATTACCATATGTGGATAATTCTCTATTGGTTAGGCCCATCTTAAGACACTGCTCTTTATCAGCAGATCCAAGTATTTACCTCTGTTCATTGTACACTTGGAGGATGAATCTGTAAAAACTTGTTTTGTCTAGAGCCCTGTTTAAAAATGCATAGATTCTCTAGTATCAGTATGCAAAATGCTATAATGTAGAATCAGTAACTTGTTACTTTGCGATATATATGTGTGTGTATATATATATATAAAAAAGCTCAAAAAAGAAGTTTAAATTGGCATAAAATAATAAAAACTATATTGGTTAATCATTCTTTAAAGAATACAGTTCATCTTAGATGTAGCAGATCTTTTTAATCTGCTTTAATCTGCTAATCCCTTTATCTGCTATTGCAAAATTGTCCCAAGGGGAAGTGAATTTTAGATGTGGTTATGTCTAAATCCAGATTTTTAGTGATTCTTCTAAATTGTAAGGGTATGTAATAGTAATATGCTTCCCTCTGTTGGAGGTAAGTTGACTCCTTTTTTCGTAAGAGCAAACTGTTTGGTATCAAAGTATCTTTCTCAAGTATTGTTTTTCTCTTTCTGTCTGGAAAACAGATCAAAATGGACTTCTTTGAACTGCTGGCTAATCACCACCTGGACAGTCAGTCTCGCTGGAGCAAAGTGAAGGACAAAGTAGAGACTGACCCGCGGTACAAAGCAGTGGATAGCTCTTCACAGAGGGAAGACCTTTTCAAGCAGTACATAGAGAAAATAGCTAAGGTATGCTTGTGATGTTCGGGGAGTGTAACTTTGGATGTTCTGCTGGTCACATCGCTGTTAAAGTGCGAGGTAACTAACTAGAAGATAAACTAATAGGCGCTTTAGTTCCATACTAAAGAGGATTATATACCATCATTATTTGTAGAAGCAGCCCAGAATGACAGCTTGAAGCATAGAAGTCCCATCCCTGGCAGCAGTGCTGCTGCAGATGTGCGTGGTACACGTAAGCATGTGCGCGTACACCCATGCAGTACTGGGGAGAATTTATCCAGCAGAGTAGGAGAGGCAGAGACTCCTGTAAAGACGTTGGTTGTAAAAATGGCCATAAAACTACTTAAAATACAGACACCACATTGATCACTTCTTACCAGGGTGGGCAGTTGCCTTTGCTGTGATTTGTCTGTAGCAGATGAGCTGCCTTGAGGAATACAGATCGTTCATACACAGTTCCTTTGCTGGTTTTTCTCTTACTCCAGTATCGCTACCTTTCTCTTCAGACAGTTAATGGTTGAGAATGTAAAACTGGGCTAACAAATAAGTGATTCCACTCTTATTTGCTCCCCCATTATTCAGAGTTTGTCACTATACACAAACAACATGCTCCTGAGAAGAGTTGTTGCGTGATCAGCACTGTGACCGAGCTTCTCCTTCCCCCGTGTAAACCCTGTAATGCTTCACCATAGCCCTGGGAGCAAAGTTTTGTAATCCATAGATCTCGGATCACTTTGAAGTATGTTGTTCCAAGATGCCCTTAGTTTGATAACCCTCTAATTTACTTGCCTGTCTAATGAAAATATGAAAAGTGGTGTGTGTTGTTTGTATTGAGAAAAGTTTGTTCTTACATTTCAGAATTTAGATTCTGAAAAAGAAAAGGAGCTGGAAAGGCAAGCTCGCATTGAGGCAAGCTTGCGTGAACGAGAAAGGGAAGTGCAGAAAGCTCGTTCAGAGCAAACCAAGGAAATCGATAGAGAACGTGAGCAGCACAAACGGGAAGAAGCGATACAGAACTTCAAAGCGCTTCTGTCTGACATGGTGAGATACGGACAGGTTCTCCCAGCTTGTCCGGGCATTCTTTTTGTAACTGTGGCATTATGGAAAAGCTTTTGGCATTTGTAGTTAAGTTTGTATAGAAATAGAATCCTGTTGACTTCTTCCCACTGCCCTCCCCTCACTGTTGGGAGTTGTGTCTTGGTTGGAAGAGAATGCTTTGCATTTAGGGTTCATGCTCCGGCGTCTTGCCGAGGGATTAGTGGATAGGAACATTCCTCTGGGTGTCTCTGTAGTCCCACAGGTGATGGCACATGTTCAGTCATGCTGCTGTAAACTTCTGTATGGCTGTTGGAAAATTAGATATTGTTGAGTATTAGGATTAGTCCCCTTATTTTTGCATTGTCTCTCTCCATACTCCAAACACAGCGCCTTTGTCATACCGTTTCTCTGCTGTGTTGTGTGTTTGCTCTGTTCTCATCCAGTTGAGCAGAGAGAGAGCAGTTCCTGCACGGCCAGCGTCCTCTTGAGAGGACAGGAGCAGCCAAATGAGTTTTCGCCAACACGTGTACTATGTATGCCCTTGCTGCCTGGTGTAAGATGCAAAATCCAGACATGTTAGTAGGGCTCAGTTCCCCATGTCAGCACTGCAATCTTTCTAAGGGACAGGGTAGGAGCGGCTCAGTGCTCTGCTGGAATAGCCAGGAACGTACAGCAGCAGCTCCTCGCGGCTGCTCTCTGGGCTAGAAGCAAGGCACTGCGACCTCCTGCTGTCTCTTTGGCATTAATTGTCTCGGAGGCTGCCTTTCCAGACCGCGTACGGTTAATGTAGGATGTTATGCACAGAGGAGGAGGGTGCTGGATTTTTCTTTTTGAGAGACTACTCAGCCGGAGCAGTGGGGTGTCTCCTTCTGCATTTGAACTGATGCAGAGCAATTCCTTCTGCCACTGCCTCTCTCACAATTGTGAGGAAGCTATTACACTCTCTTATTGAGAAGCTGATTTGGTTTTTGTTCGAATTTGAACCTTAACTTAAAACAAGAGAAATAAAACAAAACAAAACCCACACAAAAACCCCTAAGAAGTATATAAGAAATATCGGTGACCTGTAGAAAAAATAGTTTAAAAAAATAAATAAATCATCTTTTGGATTAGGTGCGTTCTTCGGATGTGTCATGGTCTGACACCAGAAGGACTCTGCGCAAAGATCATCGATGGGAGTCTGGCTCCTTGCTAGAAAGAGAAGAGAAAGAGAAGCTCTTTAATGAACACATTGAAGCACTTACCAAAAAGAAGAGGGAACACTTTAGGCAACTTCTGGATGAAACTTCAGCGGTAAGAACTGTGTATATTCAAACTTCAAATCTTTGCCTATCTTTTTCTGATTTTCTGTCACACCGTCTGATTTGCTTGGTTTTATTTCCAGGGCCCTTTTGCTTCACCGCTGTCTCTTCTTCTTCATAACAAAATTTGTGCATTGTGTTTCCTTACCTGTTCATCTTGAGTGTTATTTTGGTTTAACATAAAGTTCATTTACATTTAAACTTCTAATCAGTGATCTTTTTATCTCCTGCAGGATGTTACATTTCTTCAACACTGAGTTATTTGATACTCTTTACTGTATGGCATCTTGCTCTTTCAGATATCCAGTCTGTTTGTCTTAATGAATATCAGTATATAATCTTACCAAGTTCATCTTTTTTGATGTTCTCCTGCTTTATCTTGTGCTACTGAATCTGCACTTTGAGGCTGTGTGATGCTGTGGAAACGCGTCGCCTGTTCCGTGTGTTGCAGGGGTTTAGTGAGACTCGCTCTTTTTTAGTGTCGCGCCAACTTCAGGCAGCTTGCTTTTTAACCTGCAAGTTTCTACCTCATTTTTAATGCATTAGTTGAAAGTGCTTAGAACATTAGACAGGTTTTTAGCGTGATGAAATAAAATGACAGACAAATAACTCTGATGAAGCAAGTTTTCTGTAGGTAATTTTTAACAACACATTCATATACATAAATATGGACTAGAAAAAGACTTTGGGATGTAAATTGTGTTTGTGAGGACTTTGATCTGAAAATGCCATCTCAAAATGCTAAAGAAAAGTAAATATATAAAATCAACTAATTAAAAATATGAATGTAGTAGTATAAATAATCAAAACCCAACACTTAAAAATACAGCAAAGACTTTGTCAGTGGGCTCAGGAGATATTTAAAAGCTTCAGATGTAGTCAGATTTACATTCTGTATTCTTAGAATTTAATTCTCTTTTAACTATTTTTGCTTCTTTTGAAAGATAACTTTAACATCAACATGGAAGGAAGTGAAAAAAATCATTAAAGAAGATCCAAGGTGCATTAAATTTTCTTCGAGCGACAGGGTAAGCGGTTTGCGTCGCTGTTGTGTAGTGCAGCGTCCAGAGACAGCAAGTTAACGGCTGCTGAGGTGGTTTCTGCTTTGTGTGAACAGAATTATTATTGGTTTAAGTAAGAATTTTTTTTAAATGAGAAATGTAAAAGATAAGCAGTAATTACATGTTATTTTCCCTTATGTTCAGTATGTTGTTGTATGAAGTACTTGAGCTTATAACACTGAATGCAGATTATCTTTTTTTCTTTCAGAAAAAGCAAAGGGAGTTTGAGGAATACATTAGAGACAAGTACATTACTGCCAAAGCTGACTTCCGAACGCTATTGAAAGAGACCAAATTTATAACGTACAGGTCTGTAGCGTAACGTTAACAAAGCACGAATCTTTTTATTGTGCTTTTCCATATAAATGGCAACAAACTGATGCCTGGTTTTCCTCCTAGCATAAGTTGATGTCTAAGTTACTTTTACAATCTTCTGTAATCTGTCAAAAAAAAAAAAAAAAGGCTGCAGCAGCTAGAGGCCTTTTTTTGCTTTATTTTGACATTGCTGCTGCTGACTAACAAGTAGGGAAAATCCAACCAGCGTAGGTGGGAGGTTCTCTTTGCTTCAGAGTAGTGTCCTGTGAACAGCATCTGAGCTGCTGGGCTCATTCGTCTTTCATGTTTGTACCAGTCCTTGGTTCAGACTCCAGAGGGATCGATACTGAAGTGGGGACTCTGTTTGAGGACTTTAGAGTAGACGGCAAAGAAATATTGGTTCCATTGAAATTTTAGAAAAAACCTTATCAATAATTTGCCTGGTTTCCGTGAGAGGATTTCATGGAAAGGGTGGGCAGGTTTACAAAGCAGTTGGCTTCTCCACTCAGTTTTGGGGGATGGTGAGGCTGATACAGAATCTTGGGTATGGACCAAAACAAGTTTCCTATCAGAAACGTGAGTTCCCTAAAAAGGAGAAAATGAAATTAAGTTCTTCGGATCCTAACGAACCACATGGCTCCCTTGCGGTCAGCACTGTGGTGTGTTGTGGTTCCGGGTGGTGCCACTGTCGGTGAGCGGGATGGCAGTGTGCCGAGCTGGTCGGTCAGTCAGGCTGGACCGTAGCTGAGACTTCCACATTCAAATTCTAATTGTATGCCTCGTTTAGATGCTGAATTTTTGTCCCCTCTAGGTTTTAGCATTTGTGTAGTTCAGGTAGTGCCAGACACGAGTCTTCCATGGCGCTTAATTAGCGTAGCACAAATGTAGGCAACAAGCCTTTATTTCCTGCGCAGAGAGTGCTGTTAATGAGCTGAGTCCTAACCTAAGGCAGCATCTTTCTAGCTAAGCAGATACCCAGCTCTCCGCACCCTTTCCCCGCTTTGCCTTTCGGTTGGCTCCGCCGGTGCTTCCTTACGGTGGGGCTGCTTCTCTGCGCCCACAGCAGCCTCCCCCGGGGGCAGAGAGGGCTCTGCCTCCCGGGGCTCCCCAAGGTGGTAATTCTTGTGCTTCCTTTTCAGATCCAAAAAGTTGATTCAGGAGTCAGATCAGCATCTGAAAGATGTAGAGAAGATATTACAAAATGACAAGCGCTACCTGGTACTCGACTGCGTACCAGAGGAGAGACGCAAACTCATTGTGTCCTACGTAGATGACCTGGACCGTCGGGGCCCACCTCCACCACCCACAGCTTCAGAGCCTACAAGACGAACAACAAAATAGTTACAAAATACTCTTAAGTCAAGGGTATCTGTTAAATCAAAAAGCTTGCATGAGCCATCTGTCAGGTTTATACATACACATTACCGTGAATATATTGCAAAACCATCTGAGGAGCAGAGGAAGCAGCATTTGTGAATATAAAATGGTCTCGGGCAGGGGGGGGAACCAACAACAAAAAACCCATGTTAAAAGTATTTATGAGTTTCTCTGGGGCACGACTGACAAAAATCCGAACGCATGGGCCATGTGTGATAACTTCAGATCTCGGAGCAATGCAGTACCTGTATGAGGTGTGGATGTCTGACACTTGGAGCCATTCTCAGCGGTGTCATGCGTGTGAGTCTTAAGGATGAGCGCGCTTGTGGTTTGAGCTCGTACTGCCTGTGTGCCACCAGCACCCTCCGGTCACCCGCCGCCCCTGGCTGGGGAGGTGAAGTGCGAGCTGATAGCTTAAATTATTGATTGCTGAAGGTCGTGTTCTGGAAACACAAGTCCCAATTCTGCTTGCTTTCACCCTTCTAAATGGAACTAAATCCAGAGTTAGAACTGAGAGAGGAGAACTAGGCCCCAGAGACCAAGTTAAACTTGTTCACAGGTCTGCTTTGTTCCTTACCCTATCCATGAATTAGAAGCAAAATCGGGTCGCTCTGCCCAAGTGAAGATTTGTCCAATAATTTTTATTCGAAGTTGGAAACGCTTGGTAAATAGCAGTGGTTACTGGCACAGAACAGGACGGTTGTATAAACACATTTTTATTTACGATAAAGTGATCTTTACATACTTCTGGATTAGACTGTGGATTTCCCCTCTGGGCAATTCTTGTAAACTATACTCCTGTTTTGAATGTTAAACTTGTGTTTCTAAAGTTTAATTTTGAAATGTTGGGATTGTTCAGTTTATGTATTTGAACTACAATAAACCAACCCTTTTTATATATGGATTGTACAGGCCTAATACCAGTTTTTGTTGGATTTTGTTGGACTTGTGAATTTACGAGTAAAGCAAACAACTGAAGTCCTATCGCCTAAATTCTTGGCTGTGTTTGGCAAAACAGTACCTGAGGCACTGTGCAACGTTGGATTAAACTTCAGCAGCAGCATTCAGCTCGGCATGCACGCAGCGGGGAGCCAAGGAAAACCATTTTCTGATTTAGTTCTTTAGTCTTTTGGTTAAATAGGAAATGGTAGGGATGGGGGTGTCAAAGTATTTCCTTTTATTCTGTATTTGACATGGGTCTCCTCCTCTGAGTCAAGGGGTGGGGAAGGATTGATTCTTCCATGAGAAACTGATACTTTCTTCTTTTCCAGCAAAGGCTGTTCACAAAGGATCTGTACAGCCCGGGAGGTGTTTGTGCTGCTGCCATCTGAAACGTGGTGCTTGTAGTGAGAACGTACTCCCTGAGTTCAGGGCGAGCATCCCTCCTCTCCCTCAGCGCCCAGGCCCTGGGAAGCAGCGTCGGGCGATGCCTGTGCTGGGGGTGGAAGCGCAGTGAGGGGGACTGCAGCTTGTGTAAGGCCAAACACGTCAGACCCTGCGGGGAAGGGTCGTTCCTGCCTGGAAAGTACAAGAGTTAAACTCGGGCTGCGCCTGCCGGGGAGCAGGGGGCCGGCAGAGCTCCTGCGGACCCACCGTCACTGTCGGCCCTGGGGAAATCCCATCCTGGGGCTGCTCCCGATAAACCTGTCTCAGCAAGGTGTAGACCCTCCGCACAGCTTCCTTAACTTTTAACAAATTCTCCATGTTGTATTTGTATGTCAGATATCTTAAGAGTTTTGGATTGCCTGCTTCAGGCTGACTGGTTTCACGTTTTTTTATACACACCTGAGGACAACAGTGAGGGACACGAGGGGGACATGAGGAACTGGCCCAGGAACCACGCAAGGTTCCTGTGTATGAGGTAAGCAGGAACAGTTTTGCCAAGGACAAAATGCCGGAAGGTTTTTGCTGTGGTAACAGCAATTCAGAAAAATAAGCGTTGGCTCAAGGAGTGCCCCTGAGCTGGACCCGTCCTTTGCAGGCTCCTGCCCACTGTGGGGCCAGCCTTTTCAGCATAAAATCTTCATTTTTGTGAACAAACTAAGAGTCTACTAAGCCACAGCATGGGGAGGTTTTGGCAGCGAAGGGTCAGAGGATTCCAGCAGACAGCAGCGATGCGGACACACAGGTCAGCTCATTTCAACAGCGCAGGGTCCTCCTCGAGTGTCCGTGGCTGCATCTGGCATGCAGAAGGTGCCCAGAGCAGGGCACTGGTGATGGGACTCATAGCGATGCGCCTGCTCCCCGTGAGAGCACGACGTAGCCCTGCTCTGCCAGTAAATGAATTTATTTTCACTCGGCTTAGCATGTCCCTGCAGGAAGTCATGCATTTTTTATGGCTGTTTTAAAATATGGTTAACTTGTTCATTAAATGAATAAGATTGCTATTAATTTTAATTTGTCTTGTTTATAGAGACCAGATGTTCATTAACATTTATTTATCTGCTTATTCTGTGGATAAAGCAATTATGCATAATGTACCAGACCCCTGGTGGGGGGGTGCTGCCGTGGCAGCTGCAACCATGCTGCCGGAGGACACACGGGTGATGTAGGACATCGCAGGGCACAGTCCGCTGTCCCCCCAGGAGCAGGGACGGTCTGTGGGATCCTCATCCAGAGGGAAGGTTGGGTATTGGGGATGCAGACAATGTTTTTAGCCCCTTTTCTGTTGCAGCCCGGCAGGTCCCTGGGTGGCTGCCATGGCCGAGCACTCACAGCGGGCTGGCAGGGCAGGAGTTCGATCTAGGCAGGCTTGGGAAAGGGAAAGAAACCCAGATTTTGAGAAGCCGGGCTCATTTCTGGGGTAAGGAGCCTCAGCCTGTCACCAGCGGCAGAGCCAGTCCCAGTCTCGGGGTTTGGTTGCTTTCAGGGCTGTGTCCCCATTTCTGGATGCAGAGCAGAGACCTGGCATGACTCGATGGTTTCTGCTTCGGGCTCCTGCTTCAGGAGCCAGCGCTGAGCCCGGGGCCTCCCGAGGGCTCTCGGCGAACAGCAGTGACCAGGACCCTGTGACCCTGCTCCTTCCCCCAACGCGGGGCTGCCAGCACCAGCATCCTTCGATGGCCACCGCAGCTCCAGGGCTGTGTCACCTGCGCCTCGCACAGCTCCCAGGGATGTTCCTCGCCCTTGGGGACATTCCCAGCCCTAAGGGTGGCTGGGCCACCAGCCCCGCTGTCCCCCCCTTAGCTGCCCCAGGGCAGGGATCGTCCCTCGGGGGACACCCGGCTCCCAGCAACAAGAGTCACCTCAGCAGCACTGTTCCTGTCACGTTCTTCACCTTTGTTCCACAAGCTTTAGAAATTGGTTATTTTCCGGTGCGTGGCGTGCAGCTGCAGAGGGGCCGGCCGGGCGAGCGAGCGCCTTCACCACCGCCTTTCACCAAAGCCGAGCTCCGCTTGGGTGCCTGGCACGACCCAGGTGTGTGGGGGCGAGCCAGGGGCCCACAGCCAAGAAAGCCATGGGGAAATAGGTCCTTCTAGAAATGTGGGAAGAAAAGAGTATTTATCATGAGCTTTGTGATTTTCCTTTGCCACCACGGCTCGCTGCAATGATGATGGTCAGTGGCTAACGACAGTCACGAAGTCTAATTTTAACTAGCCACATCTCATCTTTGCTTATGGGAGCAAGCAACAACTTCCAGTCCCAAATAATCTGATAATCTGTTTAAAATTTAATTTTGAGCTGATATGCCCTGGTTTTCTACCACTATATTACTGCTGTGCCATCGCTGCCCCGGCACAGGGGGGCTGGTGGCAGAGTGGGGTGCTGGGCTGCGCAGAGGGGTGACGGTGGCCGGGGGACAGGGACAGGGCAGACATGGCCCTAAACTGGCTCTGCAGTGAGGGGGGAGCAAGCCATGAAGGGGAAGGAAGGGAGGGTGCATTCAGTAGGACTCTGACACAGTGACCGTTCGAGTACTGTCCCAAAGGGCTTGAAGGCCATGGGGGACTCAGGTTGTCACCAAGAGAAGCATCGGGGACATGGCTGCGAGACCCCCCCCATGCCCCTCACTGGGGGCCCAGCACCCTTGTGCCTTGCGGAGGGCTCAGCCTTGCCCAGGCTCAGCACCTGAAGGGGCCATGCCACAACCTTCAACCTTTTAAAATACCTGGAAGTGGGAGCTCCGTGTTTCGGGCGCACCCCCCCAGCCCCTGTAACCCCATCGCTGCAGCGCGGCCTCAGCCCTGACCCGTCCTTCCCTCGGCTGAGTCTACAGAGCTCTGCGCGGGACTCGTTTTCCACGCAGGTAAAGACAAACGTGGCTGTTTTAATCATCAAAGGCCTTGCTGGAAATGCTGAAGAGCTCTCTGAGTACCCAGGACATACCCAGAGGCTCTTCGGGAGGAAACGCCCCCGGTGCTGCCCCGCTGGAACATTCACCGCGCAGCGAGGGATAAACCAGGGCTGGGATCCCCACGCATCTTACTAGATTGAGGTCACGCAGTTAATGTGAAGGTAAATGAGTGTCTGTTTGAATAACATTTCCTTGACAGCGTAATCCATGCCCTGCAGCTTCTAATTAGGTGCTGCTGTTTAAATTCATCACCAAGAACAGCAGAGAATTAGTGCGCGGCCTGCCCAGGAACTGACAGTTCCTTTTAACGCTTTACCAAACAACGAGATTTGTCCTGCTGAAGAGGATGAGCTGTTGGATGCTCCCGGTGATTTATGGTCAACATCAGCCCTCCCAGGTTCCCCCGTGTGCCCCTTCCTGCCCAGTACGGCACCGAGGGCCGGCACAGCCGACATGGCACCAGCAGAATGGGGCTCGCCTTTGCCGTGCCACGCAGAGCGCATTGTACCTTCACCCACCCGGAGCCGGAGCCCCAGTCACCCTGTGTCCTCCCCGGCTCCTTTGCAGCCCTCCCCAGGTGCAAGGCGGGGGGGGGGGTGTCAGTGAAACTGCCCATCCTCATCACAGTTAATTGGCTGTTGGTGTCTGCATGGAGGTGATGAGCTCTGCAGCCACCGCGATGGCAGCAACAACCTGCAGCATCTCACCCGAGCCCTGGCTGGGGCTCAGCCCCCACCTCGTACCGCTGACCTGTTGGCTTCGCCTTCAGCTGAAACGCTGCTCAAGGCCAGGAGGATGCTAGGATCAGTAAATATATATATATATATNATATGTGTTTACTACCAAGCCTGTGTGTGGAGCTAAAGCTGTGTTTGGTTTCTGTGATTCTCGGTCGTTGCTCAGACTGCGGAGGGCGAAGCCTCACCAACCCACCCAGGGCAGCTCGATTATGGGCACGAACGTCCCCACGCCACCACCCACGATCCGTTCCTGCAAACGTCGTGCCAAGGGGAGCCCAGCTCCCGTTAGCCAGCGGCTCCGGCTTGTGGTAGAGAGGCCCTGGATAAATGGAAGTGCTCACCTCCTGCCCCATCTGCTGGGCCGGGTGGAGGTCGAGGACTCCCCAGGCACTGTCACCGGGCAGAAGGGTCCGGCAGCTCCCTTCTCCAGAGGCCAGGCTGCAGGGTAAGAATAATAGCCCTTGTCACTCCACATAGCCCTGTAATTGGAGATATTTAGCGCTGAGGCTGGGCTACGGGGCCAATATCTGGGATGTGATAATGTTGCTCCCTGCACGGCTGAGCAGGACATCGATTGTGGGCTGTCACCGACAGCCGGCCCCTCGGATCCCCCTGCCTGGGCAGTATCCCACACCCGGCACCATCCAGCCACGGCGTGTACACGGCCCCCGCTACCGCGTCCCTTGGTACTCGCAAATGCCCCTATGGCTGCAGAAAGCACTCGGGGTTGCAGGTGGACAGCTTTCTGCATGTGAACATGACAGGCCAGCTGAAGCGCCTCGCTGGGTTGACTACGTCACTGGCCAACGTGGGGCTCGCTGCAGTTCTGAATACACCCAGGTCCCTGCCTGGTTACAGGCATCTCTTCTCCTCAGTGCCCCTCAAGGTCCCCGTCCCTCGTGCCTTGCTGCCACAGGCTACACGTGACCAGAAGGGGCTGTTTTAAACGAAGGCAACACCCCACACCTACCCACCCCCCTGCGCTTTGCTAAGCTGTGAAAAGGGAATTAATGCCTCCCCGGCACCCGAGCGCGCAGTGGGGGCTCCACCACTCGTGGGGTTGTGCCGATGGCGGCTGCCACACCAAGAAGTCCCCCTGGACCAAGCACAGGCGTGGCCAGCCGTGGTGGCTCCTCCCCAGCACTGGCACCAGCCATAGTGTGCACCCCCCTCCTTTGTTTCACCCCGGCATCTTCAGGAGCTACTGCGCTCTGCCGCAGGGTAACATGCCCTGTTTGTGCAGAAATGAAGCAAACGGCACCTTCCTCTCATGGGAACGGCCACCGACCCCACTGGGCTGCCAGGAGGGCTCTGCACCCGGGGCTGCAGCGCAGGGAACAGAAAACGCCTACAACCGATGGGTACCACTCCGAACCCCCCTCCGTACGGACCACCACCCTGAGCACCACAGCCGTGCTTTCTGGGTGAGTGCGGTGCGGGATGCTCTTGGACAGTCTGGTTTCCAAAGCTCTTCCTGTCTGAGGCTGGTGATGGTCACTCTGGCACTACAGCCCACGCCACGTCCGGCCATGCTCCAGCAGCACCACTAACCCAAATGTGTCCTGAGTGGGAGAAACCCATGGGAACACCTGCCTTCCACAAGTCCTTGAACCACTGGACTAGGAAAGGACATCCCACTTCATGCATCCTTGCGTTTCCACACCCCCCCTCATACTTGCGTGGCCCCACCATGGCCCCTGCACCCAAGGATGGACCCCACATGCCCCGCTGACTTGGGGGGGGGCTGTATTCCCACTCTCTGCTCCCCCAATTCGCCACTGCCCCCATGTCCTGCACCCTCAGTGGGGATGCAGAATCCCCAGGGTCTCTGGGACCCCTGTCCATCCCTCATCAGCACGGTCCTGGCAGGCAACCTCTGACCAGGGACCTTCTTCATTCACTGTCTTGGTGCCACAGAGCTGCCATCACCCAACACACGAGAGGCAAACAAGCAGTGACTCCACACAAAGACACATTTGGGACAACTTTACTTCTGATACCAGAGTGCAGGCTTTCTTTACAGGAACCAAAAAAGAACATTTTTTTAAAAAATGCTTCATTTACTCTTGCTATTTTTTTTTTAACCATTTCATTTTTTAAAAAAAAAGTTACTCCTGAAAGCCATCACTTGTAATAAAGTTATAAGCCAGTGCACTTTGTTTTTTCCCTTGTGATCTCTCCTCTGAAGGCAGCACGTTCTCCCCGCTGCTGCCCTGCACTGGGGACGGGGTGTCCCTACAGGGCATCACCCCGGGCTCCGTCCCCCAGCCCGGGCACCGCTTTTCCATGTGGTCCCTGCGCTCTTGGAGCCAGCGGCAGTTCATCTCCCAGTCGGGTGGAAGAGCTGGAGGCCATCGCGGAGGTGCTGGGCATCGCCTGGTGCCTCGCAGAGGGGCTGCCCCAGGGGGCACATCGCCCGTAGAGACTCGTGTCGGGATGCAGGCGCTGGTGGGATGCCGCTGCCCCCGCGGAGTGGATGCACAACAGGGTCATCCCTACGGAGCCACTTCTACAGTGACAGTGTTGCATTTTTTTTAATTGACAATATATTCATTTGCTTTTTGTTGCAGGAGCAGTTTTCAGATTGACTGAAATTTCAGTAGTTGTTTTTTTTTTTTNTCTGAAGCAGTCAGGTGCTAACAGCAATATATGGTTGGATTCTTTTTTAGAAGGTCATAAATTAGCAACTTAGACTTTTATCTTTAAAAAAGTCGAATAAATAAATAAATTAATTAAAAAAGAAAGGGTGAGAGAGAGCAAGAGAGAGAGACAGTCACAACATGCAAGAGCTTACAACAGAACAAGTAAAAATGACCAAAGCAAAAGACAAGAAAAGCAGAAGAAAAGCCCAGGTTCAATTTGGTTTGCAATCAATGCGGTTTGGAAGCATCATTTANGTTTTTTTTTTTTGTTGAAGAATTGCTCAAGTAAAAGAGGGACCTGAACAATCCGTAGAGTAGAAAGGGGCAGCCTTGCCATGCAAAGAGGAAGAGTTATTGTTTTTATTATTATTATCATTATTATTATTATTATTATTATTATAANGTAGGACCACAGACAGCCTCTCTCTGAAGCAGTCAGGTGCTAACAGCAATATATGGTTGGATTCTTTTTTAGAAGGTCATAAATTAGCAACTTAGACTTTTATCTTTAAAAAAGTCGAATAAATAAATAAATTAATTAAAAAAGAAAGGGTGAGAGAGAGCGAGAGAGAGAGACAGTCACAACATGCAAGAGCTTACAACAGAACAAGTAAAAATGACCAAAGCAAAAGACAAGAAAAGCAGAAGAAAAGCCCAGGTTCAATTTGGTTTGCAATCAATGCGGTTTGGAAGCATCATTTATAAAGGTATTTCATATACCAAAAAAGGCACCACAGTATCTACAAAGCCAAATCCTCAGGAGAGTTTCTGTGGGGTGGGGGGAGGTAGGAGCCTGGCCAGAGCAGACACGGCTCAGTGCGCAGCAGGTCCCCCCCCTTTAAGCGTGTCCATTGCAAATCTGAACTTTTCCATTTCACGTTTGGTTTTGCTGTCTCCGTTGGTAAAAACACAAAATAATAATAATAAAAGACAAATGTGAAAAACGGCAAAGGGGATGACATTCTGGCCTGGCAACGTAACAGGTGGGATATTTCTAGGACCAAGTTTTAACACAATCCGCTGTAACTAAAACTGCGTCAGGGCCCCCAGTGTGCACCCCGTGCCCCTTCTCCCCCGGCCGGCTGCTGGCAGCCCACGCCGCCGGCATCACGCTGGGACATGGGCAGCTACAGGCAGCCCCGTACCGCCCGGGGACACCGGGACAGCGAGAGCCTCCACCTCCCCGTCCACACACCTTATGCCTTCGCTCTCCACGCGCAAATAAAGAGAAATCTGGTGTCTGCCGGGTGCCCCCGCTGCCCTGGGAGTGCTCCCCTCTGCACAACGCTAGCTGCAGAGGAATGACTGAACAAAGGAATAGGAAGGAAAAGAAAAAAAAAAAAAGAAAGGAAGGAAGAAAGCAAGAAAGAAAGCAAAGAAACATTTGAAATCTTGTGTTTACTAGTACATGAGATTCCTAAAGAATAACTTGTCCTCCTAGTTAACCTTGTCCTGGAATATATACAGGTTATTTGTTGCTGCCACGGCGATGATATTCTCGGAGGGGTGCCAAGCTGTGTGCAGGATCTTTTTGCTAAAGTCCAGACTGTCCACGCTAATTTCGTCTTTCCTCCGCTTGCCGCCCACACAGACCTTGCGTGGCTTGAGGATGGCGCGGGGTTTGCTGTTCTCCCGCGAGGCCTCCAGCGTCACGTCGCGCTTGGTGTTGCGGTCGAACATGCGGAAGAAGTTGTTGTAGGAGCCGGTCATGATGACGCTGAGAGGAGGGAGGAAGGACGAGTCACCCCGGCCCCGCCACCCTCCCGGCTGTGGCACCCCAGACCTGCCCGGACGCGGGGCACAACCGGGACATCAGGCGCAGTCCCGCGCCAAAAGGCTCAGGCTCAGCCAGTGAAACTGTGTCCCCATGTCCCCGTATCCCCCTCCTTAACCCAGGGAATGTGCACGGGGCAGGCAACTCCTCTGAGGTAAACAACTCATATGGAGATCAGTCTTTATGGCAAAGATTTAGCTGAGCTGAAGCCGATTATTTTCACACCTTTTTAGAGCTAAACCGCCTCATGACTCGAGGCAGACTGAGTATCCAGAGGCATAATGAGATTTGGATTAGGTTTGGAATTTGGGCTTCAGGCCCAGTTGTGCCTCGTTAACTCCCTCTGATGCTTCAGACAGAAAAATGTGGCAACCCCGCCAGGTCAACTGGTCTTGCCTGCTTTCTGCCACCTGGTTGAGTGCAATTCATGCATGGGTAGTTGTCACCCCCAGATTTTGGCAGTCTGGAGCCAAATGCATCACACCCTGCTCCGGGTGTGCGTGAGATGGAGACAGGAACTGAACCCATCCCAGGGAGAGCCGAGTCCCCATCAAGACGCCCACAGCAGCGCCGAGGTACGGGGCTGCGGGTTCAGGTGGCCCCTGAGGTACCCACAGGAAAACCCGCCAGACCCTGCACCCAGCCGAAGGCGGGGAAGGGACCGCGCGGGGACGCGGGAGGCATCGGCCTGTCCCAAAGCATGCACCCTCCGGGCTGACCGCGGCACCCGCAGGGCTGGCTGTCGGGCTGCCGCCGCGCCACTCACCTGTCCGACCCGTTCCAGACGCACTCAAACTTGTCGAAAATGCAGTCGTTCTCATAGAGCGAGCAGAGCTTGCTCCGCAGGTAGTCGTGAACCTGCCGGCAGGGAGGGACAGGGCGTGAAGCCCCCGCACCGGCTGGCACAGCCCAGCGGCCAGCAAATGCCAGCCCAGTGCTCGCCAGGAGCTGACGGACCCGGCCCAGCCCAGCACTCGCCACAGCCGAGCCAGGCAGCGCTGGGCATGGCGTGCTATCGCATGCCGTGACGACGGCCACCTTTCCACTGCGAGAAGCAGCACCAGCACTGCCGCAGGCAAGGCTCGGGCAGTGCCGGGGCACGTCCCCGGGCAGAGGGTGGCAAGGAGGGTGTCTGCCCTCAGGGCTGCCAGCACCTGGGCATCCCCTCCTCACCCACACCTGACCTGGGAATGTGGGTTACAACTCACGAGCCACTTGAGCCCACATTTAACAGTTCTTTGCTTTCCACCATTTAATGGCACGACACTCCCACCCATCAGGATTGTCCCTGTCCCCTCTGCTGCCAGCCCAGGAGCACGGCTCAGGCAGGAGCATGGCAGGTGCCTGATCGCTGCGGGTGCCCAAACATGCCACACTCACCTGGTAGGTCTCAATGGGCCTGTTCTCCATGTTCAGGTCCCACACCTTGACAGTGAGATAGTCCCGGGTCATGATATACCTCCCACTGTGGCTGAATTTGACATCGGAGATTGAGGAGATGATCTCAGAAAAAAATGACCGGTTACTGGGGTCTTCGGGCTCTTCAAAAACTGTGGAACAGGAAAGGACAAGCCCTGTCATCAGCTGAGGCAGGAGCTCCCTGTCCCCAGGACCTGCTGCCCTGCCGCAGCACCACAGGATGCTCCTGGGCAGGAAGGGGGCTCCGGTTTGGCTGTGGAGCCCTACAGATGGCACCAAGCCATGCCCTGGGGCAGCCACTGCCACCGCCTGAGCCCCCTCCGGCCTCAGTGCCACCGCCCCGCCGAGCAGAGGCACCCGCGTCCCCGGGACGTCACTGCAGTGGGCCGGGCCAGCGCTCCCCGCTTCTGGGCTTGGCCCAGACCAGACAAATGCCCATATTTTAGGGACTTCACTTGGCAGAATTGAAGCTCCTTTGTTTTCAATGTGTGCAGTAAGCAAGAAGGACCATCAGAGACCAATCTATCAAGAGCACCACAGAAACCCAGAAGATGTAGAGCCTTACATGTCACTTCTGCTCTCTAGAAATCAATGTGCAGCGTAACTGCAAGTCAATGTAAATATTTTATAGCCACTGCCACCTACAGATTTAATCTGCTCAACCTTTGAATAAATCACAGTTTGAAGTTTGAAGGAGACTGATGAAGTTCCAACTTAAATGTATTTACAAATTTGATTTCAAAGTAACATTAGCTGGGCAAGTATGGCTTTAAAAAACTGTCACAGCGACGCATCAGAAAAGATGCTGTGGATGCGGGGACATCTGTCCAGCCTACTTTTTCCACCTCTACAGACAGCTCTCCAGTGCAGCATTGAAGGATATCGCTGGGTAAATGGCAAAGCTCACGAACAAACCCTCCACTACAAACCTTCTGCCGCGGGGGCCGTTGGCTCCGACCTCTCAGTGCCCAGAGCAGGGGACGTGCCAGCAGCCGGCCCGGTCGCTCCACAGCGTGCCGCACACAACGCCGGCGTTTGCTCTGGTTTATCACCCCCTCGCTGAGCCCTGTGGTACCAACGCCTGAACTCCTGAGCATGGTGGAAAAAATGCCTGAAGTGCCAGTATAAATGATCTCTCCACAAATCAGAAGTGGCACTGCCCACAGCAGGACCCAGCTCTGCGTCCTTTAATCACCAGCAGGAAATCTGATGACACGTCAGGTTTTTTAAATAAGAAAAGCGACAGCAACAAGAGGAAGTAAAGATCTGAGGCAGTCTGGGGAGAGCATCTGAATGCCACAACTTGTCTTCGCTGTAATCAGCACAGGTTTGCTCACACCAGGTCGGCCGGCATCATGAGGCTTGTTTTAATGGCTGCACCGTTTCTGTCACGGATGCGCGTATGTGAGCTGATGTCAGTGCTGGAGGGGTTCAGCTCATAGTATAGGAGCAAGAGGAAATTGTTGCTGATACTGTAGAAGTAGAAAACGTTAAATTGCAGATCAACTGTCAAACAGGAAAGGCCTCAAAGAATGAACCCAGAGCTGAGGCAGCACCAAGACGAGCCAGCAAGGGTGAGACGTCGCGGTATGAGCAGCTGGAACAGCTCCCGGACTCCAGGTACCATGTACCCCCACCGGGACACAGGGAACATTTCCCTGGCACGGCGTCACATCCCCACTGCTCCCTCCTTGGGCAAGTCCCCGTCCTCTGTGTCCTGCTCAAGCAGCAGCGCAGTGAGGGTCGTCCGTCCCCTCGTGACCAGGGGGGAGCGCGAGCTGCACCAACGGGCTGGGGCGGGGATGGAGCATCAGCCCCAGCCCAGCGGGAGAGCAAGGGGGTCCCATGTGGCACCTCCTCTGTGCCCGGGAACTGAAGCACAAGGTGAGAAGGCAGGATCCAGCTGTGCATCGAGTCCAGTGCCCGATCCAGTCCCTTAGGCAGTCCAGTGCAGAGCCACTGACTTTTTAAAACTCAGAGCAGCTAAGAGGGGAAGTCTGGTACGGGCTAACTGCATTTTCCCTGTGCCAGTCTCTTTGCCTGCTGTACCAGGGCTCTGATACCGGGAAGCAAAAACCAGCCCTACCAACGCAGAGAGCAATTGGTCAAACATCACTTCTGGAGATGTCGTCCCTGAGCTGGCGCCGTGGCTGTCACTTGGGTCCCTCTCTGGGCTCAGCGTCACCTCAACACCTGCCCTGTTAGAAGCGAATGATTCACCAAGTGGAACTTTTGCTTTCGGATGAAGACAGGAGAGTGCTGCAAAGGCAAAGAGGTTTCCTGCTTTGCTAAATGAGCTCAGGGTGGCACAAGAGATTTGTTCTTCACCCCCCAGGAGATTCTGCAAAACCGACTAGCTAATTCCTAGCTTGAGGTCCTGCCAGGCCTATTATTCTGTGCAGCAGGACATCGTTAGCTCCTGCAAGGGGTGGGAGGAAGGAGACGATTAGCTTCTGGGGGCGACACGACCAGCTCACTCTGCTCCAGCCGAAACCTGGACAATGAGAGCTCGGCTCAGCTCAGCTCGCCCCGCAGAGTCCCAGGGCTGGCTTTGTCTGCACAAAGCAGTGAGTTTTCTAACGGGGAATCAGATCACTGTGCTCTACGTATGTAACCTTTTTCCTCTATAAAAGGCTTAGCTGAAAAAATAGGTAAAGCGAACATGCTGTTAGCAGGAACAGGGGAGCGAATGTGTTTTGCTGGAGCCTGGTCTGGCTTTGCAGAGTCGGCATTCTCCGTTTCCCTCCTGGCCGTGCCACTGGCACGTGGCTGCCTGGGATACGTGGCTGAGCCTTTCCTCCAAGCTGGCACAGGTGATTTCCAGGGATGAGGCCAAGCCTCTCCTGGCGTTTGGTGGACACCTACTAGCCAAGCGGTTGAGTCCCTGACCAGCAAGGGCAGACCACCACCCAGGGGACGTAGGTGCCTCTGGGCAGAGCAGGCAGCGGCCACAGGATAGCCCTCTGCTCAGCCGCAGCACACTGCAGACCACGGCAGCACTGGGAGCATCTCCCAAACCCACACACCTCGGTCGAAGCGCAGATGTGGCTGTTTTACCCCTGTACTCCCCTCTTTGGAAAAACACAGCTAGCAGAGCCCAGCTCCCCTCTCCCTCCTTCTTCTTCTCCTTCTTCTTCTCCTCTTTTGCGCATCCTGAGTTTCAGGTTGCCCCAGATGACCAGCTGCATTAAGCAACTTGTCAGATAAAGGAACTTTGGATCAATCAACCCAAGCCCTGCTTGAGCAGGCAAGTGCTACATGGTAGTTATTCCCCGCTGAGCTTTTAGGGTGCTCCGGGGACTGGCCACCAGCAGGCACACTGTGGGTTTAACTGGTGGCTGTGTTTCAGCACGGGTCTGTATCACCGTGTACGAGCCGAACCTCCTCTGACAGCGCACCGGCACGGGCAAAGCCACGTCGCCATCTCTGCTTGGCTCTGGCTCGTGCATGCTACCGCCTGCGCCGCACGCTTCCAGGCACACCCCGCACGGTGCTCACAGTCAGAGAGAGGGGGGCACTGGCCCGGGGGCTGCACGCCGCTCACGTGTGCAAGGTGGCCTGTCTGGCCCGTGCACTGAAAGTGATGGAGCCATGTAGCGCACAAGCTCTGGGCCAGGTCTCTGGCCCCTCCAGACTTCAGCCAAGGCTCCAGCTGATCCAGTAACAAACAGGGTCCCTGTGGAAACTGGGAAGCAGAGGGAAGCAGCGCTTACACAGGCAAACAGATCAACCCTCTGCTGCTTCTTTTGCTTCAAATAAAAGGTCAAAACTCCACCGACAGTTCACCTAAGCACAAAATTAATCACGATCATCGCTGAGGAAAAGCTAAGCTAGCACAAGCAGAGAACTGAGCTTTGCTTCATATTGGAAAAATCAGCTCTCCAACCTGCTCCCAGCCCAGAGGTGCAGCAACCATGGGCTAAGGAGCAGAAATTACTTGTCTAGTTCCAACTTCCTCTGTGAACTTGAGTGATTCTCTTTTGTCTTATTCTTCCTATCTGTGGCGAGGCAACAAAACGTGTTCCTCTTCCTCACAGACAAGGTACAAATTAACGCAGTGCTTTTGGCAGCTCTGAGGACTGACGCGAGCCCTGGCAGCACCCAGGCAGGACGGGGGGAAGCTGCTGTCTGTGGGGTGGCTGGACTCTGCTGTCCCCAGACTCTGCTGTCCCCAGACCCTGCCAGCACCGTCCCCTCAGCCACCGGCGTCTCAGCCCGGAGTGGGGAGCGGGCAGGCAGGCGGTCCCCAGCGGCGGAGCAGCCCGAGACCCCCACACACAGCTGGGCAGGGGCTCGGGGGAGCTATTTTTGCTTCCTGGCTGAAGGCTTTTGTGGGGCTTTGCTCCTGCTGCAGAAGCAGATCTGGGCTGCTGAGCTCATGGAAAGGATTTCTGAACACTAATTCTCTGTTACACAACAAGCCTATTTTCCTCTGACACTGCGCAGGAGCTGCCCTCCCCGCACCGGCCCCCTCTGCCAGCCCTCCCTCCCCAGCAGCTTCATCACACCCTCTCCCTGGGGACGCAGGCCAAACCAACCCCCAGCTGGCCAAGAAGGGCTCTGGGGTGGCCCCGCTCCTCAGGACACTGCCAGCCCTTCCACCAGGTGCTTGGAAAGCAGCCGCGATGCAGAGTGTGCCTGGGCCTTCCTCCCCGTCCCCGGGGCGTCCCCAAAAGGCAGCAGAACCTGCCCAGATACAAGGCGGGGTGTGTGTGTGTGCTTTAGAAATACCTCTGCAATACTGGCCAGTAAAAATCCTTAAGCTGTTGGTCACCTTATCAAAGCAGCTTTGTTTCTAACCAAAGCTGCAACTGTTTTCAGCAAAGAATGAACGTTTGGTAGTGTCGCTGTAACGCAGTCAGCAGGGAAAAGACAAGAAGGGAAAGGTCTTCCTCTGGGAAACAGGCTGTATTTTGAGCCTTCTGTTTCAGGAGCTTGGTAGGTACAATCATGGGTGACTCCTTAAAAAAAAAGTGGAAAGCCCACAGCATTTGCTATGGGGAAGTAACTGTAGTAACCCCCAACAGGGTTTTTCCTCGCTTTCCCATATGCTTTGGAGAGCAGGATTGCTTCTGTTGGTGCTCCAGGAATCTTAATCTCCCCTTTGGCTTCCAACGGCGCTTCGGACAACAGCCCCCATTTCTTTGTGCATCCCCTGGCAGGACCAGTGCCCCTCTCAGTGCTGTAGCTCACGGCTCTGCATCCCTGCGGAGCGGGCGTTCCTGCGTGGAAGCTGATGCTCTCTCTCAGGTCAGCTCCGTGGCTGGAGCAACACACGTGGTGTCACAGATCGCAGGGGCCGCAGTTAAAATGTGCAAACAGAATTTAGTAAGAGAAGCACATAAGTAAAAGCCGGCCCCAAGCAGCACACTGCATCTATCTAAATAAACATGACTGGGATGTGCAGCACTATCTTCTGCATTTTTATTAAATATTGACAGTTATTAAATGTCTCCGTTGGCGGATTCGCCTCCAAAAGCCAATGTTGCTTTTCATTTTGAACTTTGATGAACTGTCTCAATTTCCACTCACACATCTGCTGAACTGCAATTGACTGAGGCTGACGCTTCTGAGGGACGGAGGGAAATCAATAAGGAAATGTCACGGGAGAGGTCAAGCCCAGTCGGGATTCACCGCTGGCCGGTGTGCTCACCGAGGTACCCAAACAAAGGGGATGCCAGGGGGGCTTCTGCCGCCGAAGTGTCAGGAAAATGAATTTTGTTTGCTCCTTAATCGTATTCTGATCCTCAGCTGGGAGCTGTCACTGTAGGACTGTGAGACACAGACGGGAAACACAAGAATAGGAAGGTGTGTTTTGCTTAGGATTTGGGAAAACTGCCATTCGATATTTCTGAATCTCCAGACAGCGATTTAAGCTGCCTTCTCCATCCATTTTGCTCCAGTTTAAAACCAGGTATCAGACTGCAACCACAGCTCAAGACCGCAAAAGCAGTAGCTGGTGTGTAATTCCCTATTGCCTCTAGGAAACCTAAAGCTGAAATACCTGGGTGCTCTCTGGATGAAGATTATCAACCCTGGGCTCCAGTAACTTGTCCTCTCTTTGTGCATGTTCTTCTTGCAGCATGATCGCAGTTTAAGTACTGAAAATCTCCTTAATTTCCCACAAGACACTGAAGAAAACTCCAACAAGAACAGGAGACACAGGGGTTTTAGCCACCCCGTCACACAGCACAGCAGCCCTCGCTTCTACCGCATTTCTCTGTCTTTAAGGCAGACACCAAACTCCTTTAGATCTGTCCCATCTTTGTGTTATATTTACAGCACCGCACTCAACACAGAGTTCCAGGAACTGCGAGGGCACAACGAACAGCAACAGGTATTTACCAGCCCTCCCATAAATCCCGTAGGTGTTCGTGCCAGTACTTTACTGAGCCACTGCTGATAAGGAGAATATTTCCAGTAACGACCCCCTGACAGCTGTGGGCCGAGCAGGAGCCACGCTTTGCTGGCTGCCTCAGCAGCAGCTCGCTCATCCCATCGGCCGGGGAGGACCGGGGACAAGCTCCCCACCTGCCCAGCTTACTCCAGGTTTTGAGGGGGCTTTTCTGCCCATCCTGACCACAGTCGACAACAGGACAGGAGGCTATTTGGACAAACGGCCTGAAGAAATGCAGCACTCCCTGTCTCTCGGCATTGACAGCTCTGTAGCTGCTGTGCACCGACATCCAGCGACCCCTCAGATGCAGAGACCACCCTGGGGCTGTAACACGCTCCCCAGAAGGTGCGGGACCGGGACCTTTTTGGGGCTGGGCAGGACTGAGGGCAGGCGGCCATGGGAACGCCGAGGGGCCGGCAGGACCACAGCCCGGCAGACCGGAGGGAGGATGGGGCCAGGTGGCAGGGGACACCTGTGCCCAGGTCAGTCTCTACGCTCCCTTTTTTGGGCTCTTTTAACCCAAAGGGGACTCCATCGCAGCCGTGGGCCATACTCACACTTGGCGTGGCGGTCGCAGAGGGCGGAGGTGCGCATGTCACACAGCCGGATGGTGCCTTTGCTGCTGCTGTAGACGAAGGTGTTGCAGTGGTGCGGGTGGAACTCGGCGGCCGTGATCACCTCCGTCAGCTCCTCCATGTTGGCCGGTTTGATGTCCACGATGTCTGGCAGGGCAAGTCAAGGAGCCACCCACAGCCCGACGCAGACCCCGCTCCTCCCGCTGCCCCTCCTCCTGATGTCCCTGGCTCCCGGGCTTCCCCTCGCCCTGTGCAAATGGGTGTTCCCGTGAGAGCAGCACTGTCCCGGGGCAGCACCGCAGCACCGAGCCGGGACCAGCCAGTGCTAGTGCTGGGGAAAGCCAACATCTGTCACGTTTTCCATTCAGCCGGGGACCACAGCTCCAGTGCCGCAGCCTGGAGCCACCCTGCGTGGCACAAGACCTGACTCTGCCCATTCCCCAGGCCAGAGTAAATGTCTTCCACTGCAGAGACACCGGTGGGGGTGGTCCCGTGGCTCAACCAAACACAGCCACACCAGGAACACCCCAGGAAGGGGCTCCACAGCACCAACACACCAGCAAGTCAGTGGGATGGCACATCCGAGTGGACATTTCCCTGGTGGTGACACTTCTCCATCAATTCTCAGCAAGTGTTTTGGGTGCTGCATTTGCACCTTGGACAAACTCCCTTGGGCCACCTGAACTCCCTGAGGTTTTACCCCAGTTCAGCACTCCTCACCTTCTTCCCCGAAAACCAACACACATTGCAGCTCTGCTCAATAGTGCCCGCTTCGAGCCCCCACCAGCCACACGCCTGTGACTGCTGAAATCCTCTCCAGCTGCCTAAATCTGCCACATGCCCTGGGGATTTCTCAGTAGAAATCGCTATATAAATACCACCAATGATTAGTGCCCCGTTGCTATTATTTCTGATGCGGCTGTTACAAGGGTGACTGGCACGACCTCATTTGTACAACTGTGACTGGCAGCCTGTCACCCCGCTGCAGGGTATAATGGAAACCGCACGATTATTATTTCCTCTCTCCCTCTTCCCCAAGGCATCTGTCTTCTCCATCACCCGCAGACCCCCCTCCCTCCCGCCAGCCCCACACAGACCCTGCAGGCAAATTCAAAAACGTGTCACCCACACGGGGAGGCAGCAGTGGCGACGATGCCAGCTGAGCCCTGCACCGCAAAGGGAGCGGCTTGGTCCGATGTCTGAATGTGCCCTCCAGGGACAGCCCAGCATCCCGCCGGCATCTTGACTCCGCATGGGCAGAGATGAGAGGGACATGCCTTGGTAATGGCACCTGGGGACGGGATTTCAGGTGTTCTGTAGTCGGCTGCACCTTTTCATGCTCCTGAGCCCCTGTGGGCCCCTGCCAGAGGGTGAAGCTCCTGCACCGAGGAACTGTGATGGGGGAGCGGGGATGGGGCCAGGCGAGATGCTGGGCAGACATCACAGCAGACAGGGGCAGGCTCTACTGCTTCCCGCAGAGCTGGACCTCACAGGTCCTTCCTCTGCCGCTCACCTTCACCAGGGACCTGCCTCCCATCCAGCCTTCTCGTTTTCCCACCCACGCGTGCCGGCGTCGGGGCTCCCAGGGCTGTCACACTCCACTTGCCAGCCGAGGCACCTCCCTTATTCCTGCTCTGGGACCACCCCAGAGGCCCCAGGGTGGTGCGCACCAAAGGATACTAAAACTCTGATTTGTGATTTCAAAGTTCCACAGGTTTATCCTCAGGTCGTCCGCCGACATGTAGGTCTCGTAGTCGCTGTTGACAGAGATGGAGTTGATGTGGTAGGTATGAGCATTGGCAAACACCCGCCGGGGGGTGGCCTCCACCATCAGGTCCATGGGCCGGAGCACAGGTACCTGTGGGACAGAAGCAGAGCGTCAGCACCCAGGGACAGGGTCCAGCCGTCCCACCCAACCCACACCAGCACCCGGCGCTGGGGGACACCCCCAGGGCCACACCACGCACCCGCAGAGCACTGGCTGCCAGCGCTCCATCCCACCCACCTCTTAACGCTCTCACTGCAGAAACCTCCCTAAGTGTATGAACGGAGGGATAAGCAGACACGAGAGCCTTTTACTTTTGAAAGAGGCACCAGTACGGTTAGATTGCTGTGAGGCAGCCAGAGCCCAGTAAACCGGGCTTGGTCTCTGCTGCAGCAACCCCTCCTTCTTCAGAAAAAAAAAAAAATAAAAACCACTTCTGCCTTGTTTTGTCACTGTTAACCGGAATCTGAAATTCCTGGAGCATTTCTAACAGAAATATGTTTCTTGAGGGAGATGCTCGGCACAGATTTTTCTTTTAACTTTTTTGCATTGCTTCACAGTGAAGTGACGGTGGTAAGAGATGAGAAGAGACAGGGAAAGGGAACGCACAGGGCAGGGACAGATGGAGGGACTAGAAACAGAGATATACACGTTCGCCTTTGGATTAATAAGCATAACTCATGTAAACATGGGGGGAACGGAGGAATACGGTAAGAACAGCATATGCAAGGAGCGGTGTAAGTAATAACTTCAGACGTAACGCTCTTAAGGCAACTTAATACACTAGAAACGTGTCAGTCCTGCACTCCCGTTTGCCGGTGAGCTATTCCCTCAAGCTACTTCATTACTGTGTATATTATCTGTGCGCTGCCCAAAGAGATTTCCCATGGCTGCAGAGGTGGGGATGGGAGTGTGACAGCCAGCTCAAGTGACACTGGAGCACAGGGACTGCCAGCTCAGAGCCTGAGCTTAATGTGACGAGCCTGCCTGCTAATTCAGCCTGACACAGCCAATGATGCATCGTTTGCCGCTGAAGGACTCTGCTCAGCCATCTGGGGACAGGGGCTCGCGTTTTGCTCAGGGATTACAGGAGCCAGGCTGTCACTCAGACCATTGGAAGCATGACGGTTGTACACAGGGAAAGGGTTCAACGGTTACACCAGGCCTCAGCGGGCAAAAAATAAGTTCAGCAAAGGCTTCAGCAGAGGATTTCACTCGGCGAGGTGATGTTGTGTGGCCTGACTGCAGCGTGGGGTCACGCCACAGGCCAGTCCCATCCCGGCTGGAGCCCTGCAGTGCGCAGAGCCCAGGGCTGAGCCATCTGCCACTGCCAGCACCCGGCACTACGCCCTGCCCGCTTCTTATGGGCAGCTACTCACAGTCACAGAGCTAACAGAAACTCTTCAGCCCAGAAAATTCTCCACATGTACCTCAGAGCCAAATCCTGGTGAGGTTTTTGTGTCTGGAACTTGGTCCAGCACCAGGTAAAACCCCACAAGAGGAACAAACCTGGTCATCCCTGAGTATTTTGTTAAGGCAGGATTTGTTATCTGGTATGGTGGCAAGAATCTGCACTGGAATATAGAAAAGCAAGTGTCCATGCCCTTTCTCACCATGTGCTGCCAGCTGTTGCTTAAGGATATCAACAATAACTGTTTAAACCTGAAGGCATTGACATTTTGAGGCAGGAGCAGCCAGGAACGCACTGGGAGCACACACGGGCTCAGGGATCTCATCCCTTGGCAGCAGAACCCTGCAGGGGAAGCAATTTCCCATCTCAGGACAGCCAAGGGGAGCGGCTGCCCAGCGCAGGATGGCCCCAGCCTGGGTTTAATCTCTTCTTCACCAAAGCCCACCCTGAATCCGGCTGGGAACGCCACCACCATGAGGGAGGCCAACATGAGTCCATGCCAATGTCCCGAGCCCGGTGCCGGCACCGACGCGCACTCACCAACAAGGGAATGCCGGCCAGAGAAGAACCCTCTGCATCGCTCATCCCCACTGCTCCCTCTCACCTTGTGCGCTGCCTGGTCCCAGCACTGTGACCCCCTGCCCCGGAGCCCCTTCCAGTGGCCGGTGGATGCTCGCATTACGTTCCTGCTTATCGTGCAGCAATGGAAAGGAATCTGTCTGAGGGAAGAGCCCGCAGCCACACTGTCCCCAGCCCAGCTGGGCAGGCAGGGCAGCAGCGGTCAGTGACAGCAAAGAGAAACTCCTAATGAACAAGGCAACGTGACAGCAACTGAAACTCGGTCTTTTTTTTTTTTTTTGAAGCACGCGGAGTCCAAGGCAGTGTCTGCCCACACCACCCGGCTGCCCCCAGCATTGCCATGGCAATCCTCAACGGTGCAGAGACCTCCTCACTGCATCCCTCCTTCAATTACAGAGCCAACCTGCAGGGCAGGCGCTGGTATTATATATACCCATTATTAAAGGGTAATTCGGTGTAACAAACCGCATCAAGTACATAGAAAGGCTGTCAAATAAAATAAACCACTAATAAATTAAATTAGCTTCCGTTTTAAGGAAGGGGGGGGAATGCCAGTCATTTTTCATCTGAAACAAAATATGTCTTAATTTTTCTCCCTGCCTTTAGCAGGCACCCCCTGCAAAAGAGCCGGTCCCACTCATTCAAAGCGCACATGACACTCTATTCCTCTCTCCTTGTCTGGCGAAGGCTTCCCCTTTCCAGAGTTAATGAGGCACTAATCCTCCCTTGAGCTGTAAAATTCATTTTCTCCATGGTTGGGGGGTGGAAGGAGCTGACGCGACCTGGGCCCGTCCCACCACCGGTGCTGCATGTCCCCCCGCCACCTCCAGACCCCGAGCGAAGGACCACGGTGCGGGTAACGCCGTGTCAGTCATCGCTAATTTGCCCCCTGCTCCCATCAGGTTTCCCCCTTTCATTGTCTGTCATGTCGACTGTCACCAAGCGCTCCCTGCTCCGGAGGGAAAAGCTTTGTGTAGCAGAGCTTCTCCTCATCGTTTACAGCGCTGATGGCCCTGATGGCTGAGGCCTGAAGACATGCAGAGATTTCTCAGGAAAACCTCATCCTCTGCCCAGAGGTGCTGTACGGCTTGTAGCGTTTTCAAAACACAAGCCAATATGCAGGGGAAAAAGAGTAAGGCCTCAGCTCCTGGGGCACCATGGTCATATAACCTGCCACAAGCACAAGTCCAGCAAGTGCCGCATCTGAGCCGCCTGTTACTGGGGGTCTGACTGGTGACACGAAGCCCCCAGCACAGCGAAATGGCAATCAACTGCCTACAGGCAAGGGAAAGCGTTGCTGGGAATCCTCATGGGACATGCTGGGGGCCAAATATTCCTACCGGTTGTGACGACAGGGCGGGCTCATGCAGGGACAGCCCAGCGCCAACAAGCAAAGCCACGATGCTGCCTCTGCCCCGGACTGCTGCCGCAGCCGCCCAGCATCGCCCCGCTGCGGGTCCCGCGCCTGCCCCTGCACCGACTGCTGGCCGGGGCAGACAGGGCAGAGGGCGACCGCAGACTCACAGCGCTGGGACCACGCACCCACTTCTGGGAAACAGAGAAGAAGGTTTTGCTCCCAGTCACCTCCATGGAAATGCCCTCAGCACAATGGAGCCACGCTGGACTTGTGCTGAGATCCAAACGTGACCCAGAGTAGTAGCTGTTAAAAAAGAAAACCAATAAATAATCCATTTAGGCGTCTATCTGGTCCCCACCTCGCCAGGGGGTCCCAAGCCTCAGCACCAAGGGCAGTCGAAGCTCGGCAATCGCCTGCTACGTGCAGTGGGACGGGCAGCAGGTCAGCACGGCAATGCCCATGGCGGAGCAGCTCCCACTGCCTGGCGTGCTCGGTTGGCTGGCATCTAACCGGCACTGCTGTACCCAGCGCTGCCATCCTCTCTCAGGCACCGGCAGTAGGACAAACTGCCCTCTCAACATGAGCCAAGCGGTGGCGGTGCCAGGCACAGTCATGTCCCACCGGCCCATTCACCCCTGCTGCACTGCTGGCGCCGCAGCTACGGCGAGCTGGCAGGATTTGGCCAAGTGGAATTAGTCACAGCCGAAGCCCAGATTAACCCCAGCCTTGGGTTTGCAGGAAGGAAAACGTAATCCAGTTCCTGGCAAATCGGAGAGCAGAGGAGCTGCGCGGGGATAAATCCAGCAACGTTCTTTGCCTGCTCCAGCAGCTGAGCTCCTCCGAATGCGCTCCCCGATGTTTACTGCTCACCTACAAAAGGCATATTCTGTAACTGGCCAACGCTGCCTGCAGATAAACATATCACAGACAAAATGTGCATCAAACACTACTTTCATGGCAGACTGACAATTTCATGCTCTTCAGGATTTCGTCTTATTGGACCTTCCCCATGAAGTGTGTAAGGTACCTTCCCCTGGGAGGATAAACCTGCTATCTCATTACAGGCCCATGTAGCTGATAGAGCTTCTGGTTTCATCTCTTTTCCCCAGACGTTTCCCTCCTCCCTGCTTAGCGTCACACTAACACTGCTGCTTCTGTCGCCTGCTACTGAGCCTTTTTTCATACAGTGAAATACAGGCACAGACTTGATGCCAACCAAAGATTCGTCTCTACCTCTGCAGGTCCAAAAGGTGCAGGCTGCCTCAAAAGGGTCTGGGTCCCAGCTGGGGGGCCAGGAGAAGGGGAAGAACCACGGACCCCAGGTCCGCAGGGAGGCTGGTGGGAGCGTGTGCTGCCCAGCAGAGCCGCCAGCCGGAGCCGTGTCCAGTTGCTCAATGACCACTGGCACCCCGCAGGGCTCCAGCACTGGGGTGACCCACAGAAAGGCGTCACACCGTACCCGGCTGCATGCCGACACCCCAGCGCACCATGGCAGCGGGGACGGTCCCTGCCCTGCCTGCCCCGTGCCCACTCCTGCAGCCCCCAGCCCCGTGTCCGGGCAGAAGCGGGGCTGTCTCGTCCGTCTGTCCACACTTGGATGCCCTGGCAGAGGCCAACGGGAGCCATTTGTGGCGGCAGGTCCCAGCCGCAACAGGGATGAGTCGCAGGAGCGTCTGCGGAGCTCCGCTCCATCAGCACCAAGGTGCAAGTTCAAGGCCTGAAGTTAGTCCTTGTGGGCCAACGGTTCGGGCCACCAACACAAACACCCCTCCCCAAAACCAGGGCCAGTTCAAGGCGGTTTGGTGCAGGGCTGAGCACTGACTGCAAGTGTCGTTCCACATGCAGCCCAAATCACCCCAGATTTCACATTCTTTGCATATTTTTACAGCATGATAGGATTTTTTTTTGTTTGTAACTGAGAATTTGTCCTAGTTCAGCTATTACACTCCAAGATTACTTTTGCCATCTGTACCAAAACTCTGAAATAATTTTGCAGATATCTCAAAGAACAAACAGAACATTTGTCTTATTTGAAGTTAAAAATCCTGAACCCTTCATGCCAATCTCATTAGAATTACATTCCCCTTAAAGATGTTTGAAAAGGTATTTTTGAACTTTCTCCCACTGAAAAAGAGCCAGCGTCAGTAAAGTCCCACCTAGCAGTTTACAACTTTCCTACTTTTCCAGGGAGAAGTGTGTAGAAGCACAGACATGTTACCAAACACAAATTCAAAGCAATCCAAACCCGTTTGATAACTCTGCCCGCACATTGTTTTTACAGTACGTCTAGACACAGATACCAGCAGAGTAATTGCTGTGGAAAAAGATCAAAAAATATCTGAAAGGTCAATTCTGGTCATCAGCATTTCAAGGCGAGTTTACAAATATTAAAAGGATGAATAATGAGTTTTCGCCAGAAAAGAAAGAATTCAGCTCATGACCTGGGAAAAACAAAAAAAAACTGACAAAAGCAGCAGCAAAACAGGCTCCATTTCTTTTCAAGTTCCCATGGCGTGATGCCGGCAGAGGGTCAGGCAGCGCAGGCTGGCGGGGTGGCAGGGCAGCCCCCGCACCGCAGACTCACTGCGGCCAGTACCGCATCCCTGCACCCCACCAAGCCCTCCTGCACCATGCCGAGCCCTCCTGCACCCTGCGGCCACGCCGCGAGGGGCTGCGCTGCCTGGCACGGCGGAACCACCATCCCTGAGCCCCACGGCCCAGCCGTGCCCCCACCAGGCCCAGCCAAGCCCTTCCGTCCTCCTCCAGGGTGTTGCTTTAGGACAACCAAGCGCCTCCAGCCAGCAAACCCCACTGGCCCCCGGCACAGCGCGGCATCCCCAGAGGCGGCACTGCTCGGGTAGAGGGGCCGGGCTGCCAGTGGGCAGCCGAGCATGCAAACGCTACGCAGTGAGCTGCTGTAGAGCAATGTAAGCCACTAATGAAAATGAGAAAAGTCCTTTTTTTTTTTTTTTTTTTTNAGCTTCTGGTTTCATCTCTTTTCCCCAGACGTTTCCCTCCTCCCTGCTTAGCGTCACACTAACACTGCTGCTTCTGTCGCCTGCTACTGAGCCTTTTTTCATACAGTGAAATACAGGCACAGACTTGATGCCAACCAAAGATTCGTCTCTACCTCTGCAGGTCCAAAAGGTGCAGGCTGCCTCAAAAGGGTCTGGGTCCCAGCTGGGGGGCCAGGAGAAGGGGAAGAACCACGGACCCCAGGTCCGCAGGGAGGCTGGTGGGAGCGTGTGCTGCCCAGCAGAGCCGCCAGCCGGAGCCGTGTCCAGTTGCTCAATGACCACTGGCACCCCGCAGGGCTCCAGCACTGGGGTGACCCACAGAAAGGCGTCACACCGTACCCGGCTGCATGCCGACACCCCAGCGCACCATGGCAGCGGGGACGGTCCCTGCCCTGCCTGCCCCGTGCCCACTCCTGCAGCCCCCAGCCCCGTGTCCGGGCAGAAGCGGGGCTGTCTCGTCCGTCTGTCCACACTTGGATGCCCTGGCAGAGGCCAACGGGAGCCATTTGTGGCGGCAGGTCCCAGCCGCAACAGGGATGAGTCGCAGGAGCGTCTGCGGAGCTCCGCTCCATCAGCACCAAGGTGCAAGTTCAAGGCCTGAAGTTAGTCCTTGTGGGCCAACGGTTCGGGCCACCAACACAAACACCCCTCCCCAAAACCAGGGCCAGTTCAAGGCGGTTTGGTGCAGGGCTGAGCACTGACTGCAAGTGTCGTTCCACATGCAGCCCAAATCACCCCAGATTTCACATTCTTTGCATATTTTTACAGCATGATAGGATTTTTTTTTGTTTGTAACTGAGAATTTGTCCTAGTTCAGCTATTACACTCCAAGATTACTTTTGCCATCTGTACCAAAACTCTGAAATAATTTTGCAGATATCTCAAAGAACAAACAGAACATTTGTCTTATTTGAAGTTAAAAATCCTGAACCCTTCATGCCAATCTCATTAGAATTACATTCCCCTTAAAGATGTTTGAAAAGGTATTTTTGAACTTTCTCCCACTGAAAAAGAGCCAGCGTCAGTAAAGTCCCACCTAGCAGTTTACAACTTTCCTACTTTTCCAGGGAGAAGTGTGTAGAAGCACAGACATGTTACCAAACACAAATTCAAAGCAATCCAAACCCGTTTGATAACTCTGCCCGCACATTGTTTTTACAGTACGTCTAGACACAGATACCAGCAGAGTAATTGCTGTGGAAAAAGATCAAAAAATATCTGAAAGGTCAATTCTGGTCATCAGCATTTCAAGGCGAGTTTACAAATATTAAAAGGATGAATAATGAGTTTTCGCCAGAAAAGAAAGAATTCAGCTCATGACCTGGGAAAAACAAAAAAAAACTGACAAAAGCAGCAGCAAAACAGGCTCCATTTCTTTTCAAGTTCCCATGGCGTGATGCCGGCAGAGGGTCAGGCAGCGCAGGCTGGCGGGGTGGCAGGGCAGCCCCCGCACCGCAGACTCACTGCGGCCAGTACCGCATCCCTGCACCCCACCAAGCCCTCCTGCACCATGCTGAGCCCTTCTGCACCACGCTGAGCCCTCCTGCACCCTGCGGCCACACCGCGAGGGGCTGCGCTGCCTGGCACAGCAGAACCACCATCCCTGAGCCCCACGGCCCAGCCGTGCCCCCACCAGGCCCAGCCAAGCCCTTCCGTCCTCCTCCAGGGTGTTGCTTTAGGACAACCAAGCGCCTCCAGCCAGCAAACCCCACTGGCCCCCGGCACAGCGCGGCATCCCCAGAGGCAGCACTGCTC
>VXBH01007355.1:278987-297063 GCA_013400035.1 Rynchops niger
TGTAAATAAATGTAAACCACTAATGAAAATTAGAAAAGTCCTTTTTTTTTTTTTTTTTATTTCTGTGGCAATGGTTTGATGGCGATCGTTTGAAATTGATTAGTTCTGCCATGTGCGTTTTATAGCCAAAAAAAGGCCTAATGTTTCACATTACTTTGTCATTTAAATGATAATGTTTTGGAGAATGCACACAAGGAAAAGAGACAAATCTCCTTGCTGGGGTAGAAATGCAGCAGCGCAGCAGTTCCCCTCCGCAGCATCCCCCATCCCCTTCCCTCTCCCGTCACACAGCCCTGTTCGGGGGCTGCCCACGGCTCCACCGGCTGCACCAGGAACCCAGCACAGCCTCCCCAGGAGCCAAGAAATCTGAGTGCTTCCACAAAATGAGAGGTAGAAACCAGAATTTATGATGGATTTTGCTGGATCTGAGAGAGTCAAGTGGTAGCTCTTAATCAGAGCAAGCTTTGTGACAGCTACAAACACCAAGGACCGGGCACATCGATGCACTTGCTCATGGCACTCACATCGCACTTGGCCTGGGAGGGTCGTTCCTCACCCAGGGAGTGCCCAGGGGAGACCACAGAAAACCACCCTCTGTACTGCGGCGATCTCCTGAGTCGTCCACAGCCTGGGTGAGACAGGACCCTGCTGCCCGGGAACCGGTCCCTGGGTTTGTTAGTGCGCAGCAGGCACTTTGCGGGGCGCTTCCTTACATACCAGCGCTTTAAAGTGCTTGGGGCAGAGATCAGCTGCCCAGGGCAGGGAAGTTGTTCCCCACCGGTGTCTGAGCTGGTTTCCCTGGGAAAGGAGGGGAGGCGGCAGCGGCCCCTCCTACGAGCCCCCGCCAGCCCCGGGGAGCACTGGCTGCCCCCACTGCTGATGGAGCTCAGGAGCAGGGAGCCAGTGGAGTCAGAAATCCCAGCCTGGCTCGAGAATGGACGGCAGCCTGACACGAGTACATCCTTCAGCAGCGGCCCCCACCTGGCACGTCAGGGCGGCAGGAGCGCATTCCTGTGGCACTTGGAGCCCTGGCGCCAGGGGCCAAGGCAGCACCGGCAGCACAGCCGGCTGCTGCTGCTTCTCTCCAGACAAACAACATGCAGATCAGACCCTCTCTATGGAGAAGGGAGGCCCAGGAGCCATCTCTCCCTGACGCGTTCTCCCAGTTTTGCTCATCAGAAGCAGAGTCGGCCTCCAGCCACGCACAGCACCCGGGTCTGCCGCCTCCGGCGGGTACGGCACTGGCGGGAGGATGCACACCGGTGTTTCACCACAGTCTGACTGCCCCTGTGCGCCATCAAAGCAAACACATCCCCTGTTTAAAAAGATTTAAGCCCTGGATATTATTTGTGTTAATTATTTCTTGCACACATCCCTCGGCGCAGGTACAGCCGTACACTGAGCAACACTCGAGAGCTCGCGGAGGCTGTTAAATGAGCCTGAAGGGCTGTAGCTATTAGACTGGGGGCTATCCAAATAAGCAGAGCTCTTCTAATGACAGCAAAAGGCCTCCTTTACCGTCTGAGCAGAGTTAAATATTCCTTTTGCACTATGTGGGTTAGAAATTCCTCAGAGAACAAAGCGCATTAAGTACATTTAAACCATTATGACAAATGGCTAAGAGATGATTGCAGCAAGGTGGTTTTAAAGACCTTTTTCACTTGTCTGTGACCAAAGTTAAACTGTGGATGGATGTGGCTTTACTCCAAAGTGCGAGCATCACAGGACAATTAAACGTCAAAGATACATCAGGCTGCAGGAAAATGGTTACCACTGTGTAAATATCTGTCTAAGCAAAATCATCAAAACATTAGATCAAACTGGGGCTGGCGGAAGACAGCAGGCGTTGCGCAGGCAGATACTAATGACGGTAACGCTGAGCACTTACATCGTGTTTTACCTCTTGCCGCTGCTGTGAAGCAGGAGCTGCACGTTCCCACGGGGAACCACAGCCCCTTATCTGACAGCACAGTGGGAGACACCCAGGTAGCAACTCCTCCAGCCATGCGGCATCAAGCTGCTCCCAGGAATAAATGGACCGAAAGTAAAACGAAGGCTGAAACTTTCGAAGCAGATGGTGGACTGCAATAAATAGCATCCAGTCCTCAGATATTTCAGTATGAATTTCTACAGGGGGGAAAAAATCAGAATCCCCTCCTTCCCTGACAAACTCCAGTGACTGCTGCCACGGGGGCGAGCAGGGAAGGGGCAGGCGGATGCCCGGTGGGTGGCTCGCTGTCCCAACCCCGCGCACGGCCCCCGCAGGCTCAGGGCTGGCCCACATCCTCGGGAACTCCCCAGCACCGCACAGCCCAGGGCTGGAATCGCATCAGCCACGCTGTCAGCATCTCTTTGTCCCTGCCCCTCCTTGGGGACACCCCGCTGGGCACCAGCAGTGATGGATGGGCTGGATGGTGCGACTTCAGGTCGAGCGCTTGCAAAAACACACGGGCTGATTTTCGGCTCCACTTAGCCCTGCGGCTGGCAATTCAAGGGCCAGGACGCAGTCAAACACAATCAGCTCACGCCAGCAATCAATAGCAAAGATAAGCGCGAAAATTATTTATTTAATTTCATTACCACATCGCCCATGCGCCCTGCCGAAGAGTCATTACCTGCACTGCGGGCCCCGATTGACCGGCGGCTGCTGCCCCCCAGCACAGCGGGACCAGCCAGGGGAGCAAAGAGGGGTGGGAGCTCAACCCCCCAGCTTGGCACTGCCGCACCCCCTGCACCCACCCAGAATCACAGAATCGTCACGGTTGGAAAGGACTTTTAAGATCATCGAGTCCAACCAAACAACCGACAATCTCTGCTACTAGAACATGCCCTAAAGTGCCACATCTAGACATTTCTTAAACACCTCTAGGGATGGTGACTCAACCACCCCCAGGCAAACACCAGGGCTGACTGTACCCCCACCCCAGTGCCTCTGACACAGGTAAGGGAAGGAGCAGCTGAACCATGGCGTTACTCCCCGGGCACACACAGCACTGAAAGCACATGTGAGGGTGGCAGTGCTGGCACCGCGTGCAGGACAGGACACAATGCCAGGGGGCCAAGGCCACCCGCTGCGCTTCTTCTGGCCTCCCCTTGCCCAGGGCCACCTGCTGCATTCCTTGCGGCCTCCCCTTGCCCAGGGCCATCTGCCATGCTCCTCATGACCTCCCCTTGCCCAGGCAAGGGGGAACCCACCAGCAGGTTGGGGCAGACGGAGCTGAGGCACACGTTCCCCCGCACTCCACACACCTGGCAGCATGGGACGGACCGTCCGGTGGCCACTGCAGGTGAGATGGACACGGTGGCACCCACAGAGCTGATAGCCAGGTCAACCCAAAAGGTAGAAATGCACTTCCAAAAGGTTAAAAGGTTTCACTTCGAAACATCAAAACTCAGTGTTGCCATAATGAATTATTTTGCTGAAGAAGTTACACTGATGGCAGTTTTAATACAGTTTGTGTTGGAAAAGAAAACAAAAATGCATTACATTTATCCTGGACTTTTGACTCACTTCGCTTTCCCCAGAAATTCAATGTTCTTAAAGAATACACCAGAAATAAAAATAAATCAATATTCAAAAATTGCTCCCCTTTGAATGCTGACCTTGCATTTGCTGTTTTGTGGGGCTCCCAGCAGAGTTCTGGGGTGCCCAGGAGGCCCCTGGGCATGGGACCGATGCCTGCAGCCGCCTGCAGCAGAGCTTGGCACAGGCACTGAGATAGCAGATCTAGGCAAAACGACAACCCGCGGTTCCTCAGCAAGCCCAGGGCTTTCCCAGTGCATTTGGCCAGAGAAGGAAGCACTAACTGGAGTTACGCCCCTTCACGCTGCCTCCCAGCCAGGCAGAGGGCTGATAACCCCAGCTCCGACATCCCCATTCTCAGCAAACTCCTCCAACGGCTGTTTAGGTAACGGCCTATTAGGCTGAAAATGCTGCCTGAAACATGACAGCAGATACATATATACATGAAATAAAATGTTTTCTTGCTCTGTAAAGAAAAATGCCTGCCAGCCACCAGGAGCAACTCAGTACAGAGACAAGAATTAACTACCTGTCGGGTTCTCAACGGCTTCATCTGCAATGGAACTGTAAGCCATAAAAGTGAGCCAAAGGTAATCACAGGAACAATTTTACATATATAAATATAAAACCCCCAGTACTCAAAATGCAAATTCTGACAGGGTGTTAATAAATTACAAGCTGGTCAAGTCTGATTAATGTCATGACAAAATTCCTGCATACTTAGCATTTCTCGGACTATGGGTTAAAGGAGTTACTCTCTGTTTCTGCTCTAGTATCAAGCAGAGGGGAGCACGGCTTCTCCCCATTCGCAGAGGGGCACCCTGCTGGCTGCTGGAGCCCACATGCGACGGGGTCTCCAGCACTGCCTGTACCCGCTGCCTGTACCCGCTGCCGGAGCTCCCTGGGGCACAGGGTGAGCTCTGATTGAATTAACAGGGCGCGCACCGCCTCGGGCCGGAGCTGGCTCTTTATATGCAGATGAAATATCATAAACACTAACCCCAGGGCAGCGCGGCCAGGTGCAGCAGCTCCCCGGGCAGCAGAGCAATGCCCAGCAGCTGGATGCTGCCGTGCCCGGTGCCTCCCCTTGCCACACACTCCCAGGGGCGGCTGCTTTAATGGGGTCTGTGCATCCCTCCCCCTCGCAGTCGATCGAAAACGAAGCCTTAGGTGTTTGCATTTTATTTGGGAGGCTGGTTTTAATCTCCTTAGGCTGGGAGGAAAACTCATTTAGAGAAGTCCTTATGCTCCCAAAGCCGAAGTTGCGCTTGCGAATGCACTAGGAAGGTAGGGCTCCTTAACTGCCTCCTCGCCAGGACGGGTGTGCTGGGCGGCGCAGCAGCAGCACTGGGGCACTGGGGTACCGACATGAGAGGAAATGCAGTGCTTCACAGCACAACTGCCCAGAGCCGCCGTAGCCCAGGCACCGTTCCGGCACCAGCTCCCTCCTCCGCTCCCGTGCTCACACATCAGCCAAAGTACCGGCCTCCAAAACAAGGCGCACCCTCCTGCCCTCCAACATCGACCCGGCACATCAAGCCAGCACTACCAGTACTGCAGCACGCAGGTGACACCAGCAGCAATTTTAATCCCAGACCCCGAAGAGAAAGGCTCCTTGACAGCCTGGGACTGCCCACACTCACCCGCAGCATGGTGATCATGGAGGGGTCTCGGAGACGGCCGTCCTCATCCTTGAGATTGTACCCCTCTGGCCTCTTGTCCCGCTCGCTGACCTTCCATAGCTTCACAGTCTTATCTGGGGGCAGGAGAGGAGAGCGTTACACCCAGCTGCTCCCTCTCTGCCTGCTGACCGACACATCGAGGCCACACCGGACGGTTTAACAGGGAAAGGTCTGCTGCGTCCCCTCCTGCATCTTGCTGGAAGTGGGTACAGAAGATCTAGCTGTCACCACAGCTCTTTATCCCCAGATCTCTGGGTTTTCTGTTCCTGCCGGACAACTGCCAGCGTGTTTATCCCAGTGGTAAGGAGACAGTTGAACGACAGCACTATTGGATTAATGGAGAAATAATAGGAGAAGGGATTTCCCAGGGCTCAGAGCCTCAGGTCATGCCTTGAATGTTGGTATTTGACATATCGAGTGATGGGCCAAGTTACTCAGGTGCTGGCAGAGGGACAGGGCAGCTCGGATGGCACAGGGAGGCTGAACACGATGTCCCAGCAATAAGCCAGCGCCATGCATGGCCGCTCCATCCCTCCCTGCCACCGACATGTGCATGTTGCACGCTCGTGCGCAGACAGCGACACACACCCCTTCCCCACACTCGCCCACCCACTGGAAAACCAGCTGAGAGATGACTCCCATGTAAGATTTTTCCCTCCTACATGTCCTAGCTCATAGGGCAGTTATCCAGGGGCCACCGGTCACTTTTCAAGCCTAATTTCCAAATTAGTTTAGCTTCTAGTAATTGGGAAGGTGTTAAATACCAAGGATGCAGCAGCTCTCCTAACTCTGCCCCTGCTAGTTGCTCTGTGTCTCCTCCTCTTTGAACACACCTGGCCATCCCTGCTGACCCCCAGCCCCAAGGCACTGCCAGCCCTGCAGCCCCTTAGGGACCACAACAGGAGGGACGGGGACGCCCGGGGGTGGCTCCAGCTGGGTGTCACCCTGCAGGTGCTGGGGTGGCAGCATCGGCAGCTCCCATGCCGGCAGCAGGTGCTGGGAGCTCTGCACGGCTTTAAAGCTCACAAGATGCCACAAGGTAAATCATTTTGCCCCCAGTGGGGCTCATGCAGAAACCCTGCGTGGAACATGTGGAGCAGGGCAACGGGCAAGTGGGGGTTCCAGCAATGGAAGCTGCAAGGGAGCAAAGCCGGGGCAGAGAGAACCTTCCCAGGAGCTCCCCAAAGCAGGTGGAACGGTGCTTGTAACTCACCCAAGTCATCCTGACCTTCCCCATCCAGACGCTGTGCAGAGCCCAGCATTTACCAGGTCTGAAAGCAGCTCCGAACTGCCCCCGCAGCTCCCAGCCCCTCCGGGGTCCCACCCGCCCCATGCCCTGAGCCCCCAGGGAAGGAGCCCCAGAACACGTGGGTTTACTCTGAATAATGGTGTTTTCTTTCCTCGCTCCTGGCAGAGACTCTGTCAGTAGTTTATCATCACTTCCACCGGGTTTCATACACAACCATATCATCCATCTTCATTTTCTCCTTTACACGGCAATTCCAACAGAGTGCCATTAATTTTGTTTTTATTAACCCCCTTTACTTCAGGGGGCTTCTATATATAATGTTAGTTTAACAGTAACAACAAAAAGAAACAGCATAACACGGGAGTATTTCTAAAAGAATAATTCTGATAACCTGCTAGCATATGAAGCACCATCCCAAATGGAAAGATAATATCCCTGTTAATCAAAAAACTATTTAAAAACTCAATTAACAGAACATTATGCTCTATAATTAATCTTCATTGCATTTCAATGATTCTCCCCCCAAATGAGTTTAATAAGTCTTTGAATTTTATTACAATGATCAATAGAGTCAATTCCATAATACAAAATAAGTTGGTTATGGAAGATAATTAGACCCCTCCTTTTCCCCTGAAGTAATTAAGTCACATCCATCTTAAGGCCCCATTCATCCCAAGTAATATTCCTGGGTCCTCCTGATATTTATCTGAACATAACATGGAACTGCTGCAGCTGCAAATTGAAACAAATCAGGTGTAGTTTTTCTTTTTTTTTTTCTTAAAAAAAAAAAAAAAAAAAAAAAAATTGGGAAAAAAAAAAAAAAAAAGTACCCAAAACCAAAANTTCCCAAGATCCAAAAAGTAAAAATTTAAGTTGTCAACAGGGGGAAAAGACTCCCTCCCTTGCAGGGAAGGGGTGCCGTGAATAAGGACAAAGCCTGCTGCACTGGAACCGAGCTCCGCCAGACGGTTCTGGCCAGGCTCCTGCTCGCCCATGACACCCCTGTCGCCCTGAAGAGAGTCGACATTTTTTTAACGTACATTTTTCCCAAAGCAACACTACAGAGCAGGGCCTGCCCGGCTGTCGGGGCCTGGGGATGGAGGCGGTGGGACGGTGCTTGCCTGGCTGCCCGCGGCCACGTACCGTTGGTGGAGAGCAGGAAATAGGCTGCGTTTTGCTGCGGGAGCCATCGTATCTTATTGATCTTCTCCTCTATCTCCAAACTCTTCAGGTAATCGAACTCCGGCTCGTGGCTCTGGAAGGTGCTGTAGACATTGTACTCTCCCCTGCGATGGGGCTGGTTTTTGCTCTGTGGGAAGGGGAACAGAGGAGTGTGAGGCTCAGAGAGCCACAGAACACTTTCTTGCCGACCCTGTGGTTCTCTACGGTTTGTCAAGTGACAGTGAGCGCCTGGTCGCGGTGACGCAGCGCAGGTCTGGAGGCCAAGGCACGGCCTCTCCTGGCATGGCGGCTCCCATACGCCGGAGTGCTCCGTGGGAAAAGAGCGGTAACGGAGCAGGAACAGAGCAGGAACGGAGCCCGCTGTGCTGCTGTCCCTGCAGAACGGCTGGGACCGAGCACCAGCCCCTGCTGGGCACCAGAACCAGCCCTGGGGGAGCTGCTGGCGCTGCATGGCCGGCACAGGGAAGCAGCGTTTGCCCTGCAGGTGCTCAAATGTAAAGCAAGAGTAAAGCACCCGTGGAAAGGACGCAATCTCTGCAGGCATTGATGCTGCGCCGTGGCTCAGATGCGTAAGGTATCACGGGTCTGCAAATCCCACACAATGAACCCAGCACCAGGCTCCAAAGGGGGCTCAGGTAATTAAATGAGAACTGTCGTGAGATGAACTTGCCACATGCAAACAATGCATTTGGGGCAGTGAAGCCACCTTGTCCCCTGGAGCACAGTCCTGCTCCGAAGTACAAGCTGAACAGAATACACCCAGTGAGACATTAGGAAGCCTGAAGTTCAAGAAAAGCAGCAGAATAATAAAATAAGAGAGAAATGAGAAATGAAATCCTGCTGGAAAGGTTGATGAAGTGTCTATGAGTGTAACCTTTAACCGATCGCTTCTCTCCAGATTATATAGAAATAATTTTGAGGCGGTAACTTCGAGAAAAATTTAAAACCATCATTGGACCGTGACATTTTTCATGGCCATGCCTGACTCATCGCTTCCACCGTCAGCAAACACACCCACGGGGGAGGATGGCTCCCGACGGCTCAGACCGTGCGATGCCGCATGCGCTGTGCCAGACCGACCGTCCCAGACCAGCTAACCGGGACGGCTTCGGCAATGTGTCTGGAAGGGAAACATAATTGTTTCATCCATTTATGCTTTCCAGATGTTTTGTCAGTGTAAAAGGGTATTGGGGTGGGTTTTTTGGGGGGGCTATGACATGGACACCTGCAGCACGCTCAAATGCACTGGCCTGATCCAAGTTACACCCGGCTGCAGAGAGCTGCAACCAGAAAAAAGGAGCAGGAAATGCAACGTGGTTTTGGAGGGTGTTTTACAAGATGAAATCTGGTCCTGCTTATGTTAATAGTCACTTTTCAGACTGGAGTCTGCCAGGAGAGACCTGAGGTTAGGAATGACACATACGGATTAGGGAACAGCAGGAAGCTTTTCTTAAAAGGATAAAATGGGCATTTTGCATTCACTAACACTTACCTCCTGCTCACGCTGAAATATTACAACACGGCCCCCCTTGTCCCCTGTTGCTAGTAATTCTCCGGTGTGGTTGAATTCTACTGTAGAGATGATGTCAGCTGGAAGGAAGAAGACAAAGACAATTTAAGTAACGGCAGATTGGCTTTCACAGGCATCTAGAAAGCACCATTCCCTGTACAGCTACATGCCTTGTCAGCGCTTCATCCCCTGTGGGATCTCCATAAATCTCCGTTTTTCTATTGTTTATAATAACAATGGCCACAGCATTTTGGAACTTTGCTGTCACGAACCATGACAGTCCTGCCCCCTTGCCCCTGGCCTGCGCCCCGATGGCCGAATTCAGGGCTACTTCCACCTCCGCGCCGTGCCTGTGCTGAACGCAGCACACACAACCTGAATTGTGCTGAACGCCCGGCAGTGGGGGCGCAGGGCTGGGCGGCACGGCACAGCATGGTATGGTACAGTACGGTATGGCACAGCATGGTATGGAAAGGCACAGCACACTCCCCTTGCACCCGGAGGAGCCGCCCCCACCACTTTGTGTGACATGATCGATTTGCCGTCCCCCTTGGTGGAGAGGGAGCGGACGGGTGAAAACACCTTCGTATTCTGCACCCAAACCCACCCGAGACCACACCAATTCTGCCAGCTTCCTCGGCCCGTTGCTGAATCTCCCATCGTCTATCAAGGTAAATTAAAGTGACGCCTTTCAGCCCTCCGTCACCCCAACATCCACCACGCCGCACCGCTCCCCTTCCCACAAACCCAAGTGCCACTGCCGGGGGCAAACTCCCCCGGGCAGGGACTGGTGCTCGGCTGCAGTGACACGGAGAAGCGAGGAAACGCTCACGGACCTGTGACTTGTAAACGCTTTAATCTACAGTGTTTACCCTTGAGGCAAAGCAAGCAGGAGAACCGCTAATGATTGGATTTATTGGGCCTATTTTTAGAAGAATGTCAGAGGTTAATTCCACGGCAATTACTGCCCAACTGGTGTTCGCCCAGTGCCTGGAGCGCAGCTCTCCGCCAGCACGGGGCTGGGGAGGAGGGAACGTGGCCTCGGAGCCCCAGTGTTGGTGCAAGACTGATTTTGCAATGAACAGCGCTTAGCTATGGTAACAGCCAGCTCGTTCCTGCCATGATGGCTGACAGGATTTGCATTTCTTTTCCCTCTCATTTCTGCACTCCACAGGGCTGCGCTGGCCCTGGCTGCAACCTCCGCAGCCCTGGGAGGGGGCAGACCCCTCTGCAAAATCCGGCTGTGCCTCAGGGCACCGGCACCCTTGGAGCCCCCCAAGCACCGCCCTGATTTCTCTTGATTATCAGCTCTGTCATGTGCCAGCAGAGAAAGCATCTAGGACACAAAACCTGAATTGTCCCTTCTCCCGCCTATGATTTCTATCGCTCTCAGACACATATTAGAAATTTATCACAGCAGATTAGAAAAGACAAGGAAGAAAAGGCCATCGTCCCAGATTCACAGACTGGCACAGACTTTTGCAGCTGCTGGGAACGCTTCTGACAGTCTCCATCTTCCAGGACGCCAGCCGAGATGGCATCCACCAAACACATGCCCTGCGCCACGGCGTCTCCCAGATGAGGCATCTCAGGGGCCCTTCCACAGCCAAGGGCTCCCCCAAAACACCCCCCTCCACCCTGGAATGGAGTCTGAGCCGGGCGAGTGGCTCCAGAGGGTTTGGGAGTCAGAGCCGTCACCACGGCACGCAGCGCCCAGGCAGCCACCCCGTCCTGGGGGTGAGGGGCTCTCACCAGCACACACCATGGCTCACCGGCACATCGCTGCCCACCAGCACCCACCCCTGCTCACTGGCACACCGCTGCTCAGTGTCACACACCGATACTCCCTGGAGCACACCGTGGGCTCACCGGCACACTGCTGCTCACTGGCACACACCATTACACACGGGCACACACCACTGCTCACTGGCACAGCACTGCTCACCAGCACACACTGTTACACATTGGCACACACCGTGGCTCACCGGCACAGCGCTGCTCACCGGCACACACCGTTACACGCCGCTGCTCACCGGCGCACACCACTGCACCGCACCCCGCAGCATTGCCCTGAGCTCAGCACCAGTCGGGCAGACGGCGCTGCCGGGCCTCAGTTCACTCAGGCTTCGACCGTCTGCTGCTCGTGGCGGGGGTTGTGGGGAAGCAGCCCTCCAGCACGGAGAAACGTGGCACACAGGAGCAGCCCCCATTTATCCACACTGCCCAGCGCGCTGCCTTCCAGGGGGCTCCCCGCTCGCACACGGGATCCTCTCTGTCCCCGACCGCCTGCAAGGAGCCACGTCCGCGGCACTGTGACAATCCAGATGGCTGCAAGCAGGTGAGTGATGAGCTCCGGGCTGCTCCCATTAATACTCGTGGATCTTCCCCATATTGTCCCACCTCTCCAGAAAGAAGCACATTTGTAGCGACACGCAAATGCATCCTGAAGTTCATCTTAATTCATTTACAACACTTGGCTGCTGTGAACAGATTTAGGGAGACAGTGTCACTGCAGACGGAGATGGAGCTGCAGCAGCAACACCCAAGAGGTGCAGGTGACACCCCATCCTGACGAGCCAGCAGAAAGGGGGTGCCGGCGGCTGGACTGGGTGGCACTGGGCTGGAAAGCTCTGCAGCGAAGCACTTTATTCCCTCGCATGGAGCCCTTGTGCCTCAGACCGCCTCCTTGGGCAGCAAAGGCTGTCAGAAAGGTTTCAACCATCCCCTACTAAGGTTAAAAAAAAGGCTGAAAAGTGATGCAGGAGGGCCAAGCTCTGCTCCTGCTTACACTAGAGAAGGGCCAGGCTAGCTGTGGCAGAGCCGACCGCAGCGCTGGGCACGGGCAGCCTCTGGGAGGGATTTCAGTCTTCTGGGTTAAAGTCACTGAATGGATTCTGAACTTCAGATCACCAGATCACGGTTAGATATCGTTCCCATTTAGCAACCGGGAAAACAGGTCGTGGAAGGTATTCAGGGGTTTTTTTTCCTGTTTTCCTTAGGCAATATAATCTACACATACTTCTTGGTTGCTTCTGCTGTTCTTGCACACTCTTTAAAGGCCCTTTTAAGAGATAGAGACCTCTCTGCTGATAGGTTTACAATCTGGGAATGCATCAGACACCATGACGCCTCTGATCTCTCGGTCCCCATTTTGCATCCAACGTGGACTAGAGGCAACCAGGCACCCTCCGGGGCACCCATGACTTCCCCGTGCTGTCTGCAAGGTGCTTCCCTCCCTGCACAGCTCCCGAACTACGCCTCAATACACCACTAGGTTACTTCGTTTGGGCAGAACAGAAAAGTAGATCAACAACCGGCTCCCACAGTACAGACACATTTTTGACGCTGCTGTTAAACAAGCATCTACTATGGAAAACAAATCTCTCCTATACCCACCCAGTTCTTTAACCTTGGATTTGCTTGACCGATGGGCTGGAATAGCAAGGACCTGCAGAGCCCGTTGCATGAGGGAAACCTTTGCAAAGAGCCTGCACTGAAGCTAGAACCTCAGAAATTAAATCAGCAAAACGTCCGTGAGCAAAATACCCACCTGATACAGTTCCCTTCCTACACTCACCACATTCAGCCAATGCCTCCCAAAGGGCAGGACAGGTATTTTTAAACATCTGTTAAAGGTTGGCAAAGAACACCTGGACAGGGCAAATCCCAGCCATGCTGCTGCCGCCGCTCTGCCAGACTTGCTACAGCATTTCAGGATCCTGCAGAACCAGAAACCAATTTGCAATTTCAAGGAAAGGACGTTGTCTCTAACAAATATAAGAAAAAACAGATCCATGAAAAGTTAAGCCAAAAGCCATGTCCCATTCCCACAGGTAACAGCATCCACAGCTGCAGACAGATGCCACAGCCAAAATCAAACGTGCTCAAGCACTGAGAAACTTTGTGTTTGGCACCAAACCTGTCTCAGCAGGTTGTGCCAAGCCCCTGTTCAAGCAGAGGTTGTCATTCCCATAGTGGGTGATCTCCATCCTGGTGAGTGTCATGGCGATGTCCTCGGCCGAGCCAGCGTCAGTAGAGGTGATACGTGGAGAACACACCAGGGACGGACTCGGAACAGAAGCTGCAGCAGCAGCCTAGGAACTGCAGAGGCCACGGCCAGGCAGTGTTAATGTGCACCTTTTCCTTCTGAAATTCCTCAGTTGAAAATTTAACTGTTTTGCACTATTTAATCTTCTCCATCACCAGCTGCTAGTTTTAGGTCATTCACTTTTCAATGAATTAAAAATAACGTTCTGTGCTGCAGTGAGACATTTTTCAGAGGGCACTTGCTCCCTAATGCATCACCTTGTCAGCAGAGCTGTCTGCAACGCCGGAGCCGGGCACCACCAGGATGCTCCAGCCACCCCGGCCCCATCACCTGTTGGTTCTGCACCTCCAAGAAAGGGGATGCAGGGACACAGAACCTCCCGCACCCACCGTTTGCTTATGCCGCCACTAGGATTTCAGACAAGGATAATGACAGAGCTTACCTTAAGAAAAACGAACAATTAAAAAACCATCTCATGAGCAGAAGTATTCAATCCACCCCAAACCCCACCACCATCAGCAGGAGCATCACCCCCTGGCACCCATGGGCTGGGCTCTGGCTCTTCTCCCCGACATCTCTGGGTAGTAACAAGAGTCTGGCATTGCGCAGGAAAACACCCCCGCGGGGTGAAATGGAGGAAGTTACGGTTGAGGAGCACAGGGCAGCATCAGATGCTTTTCAAAGATGTCTCCTGACAAACTTGGGCCCCTCCAGCACAGGCTGGTCGGTCACGGGCTGCTGCCTGCTCATCCCCACCCACTGCACTTGAGAGACACGATAGGGTGATTATTAATTAAAATTCCCATGTATTCACATTGAAATGATCAATAATTTATGCCCGGTTCTCCTAAGGTTCCTACAGCAGTTTTGTGACAACAGAAAGGAAAAAAGCTTCTCTCTTTTTTTGCTTTTTCATTTCCTTCATCACCTCCTACACGCTCAGTGCCCCAATGCGGGAATTTAAAGAAAACAGTTTCCATGGAGACCCTCCCCTCCACTAGCACCCACCCGTCCTCCCTTCCCTCAGCATCAGCGCTCCTTCACGCTTTCATGCTAAAAATATCGAAGACGGGATTTGATTTCCGCCGTAGCGATACAGTTTTATCAGAAAAATGGGAAATTTATAATACACACACACACACCCCCTCCCCCTCTCTGGGTGTGGAGGGAAGGCGTGCTCTCCACGAGGAATAGGAAAACAAACCCATTATTAAAAAGAAAGAAGACAAAACCAGGGGAGCTGCAGTCAGTGCTGAGACCTGCATTCCTGGAACAGCCCGACCCGGAGCAGGAGCTGCTTGCGCTGCTGCCCCTTTCCTCTTCCTCACCCGTGCAGGAGCCTGGGTGCCCTGTGCCCGCTCCCAGAGCATCCCAGGCACCTCATCCCCATTCCTAGAACATGCCAGCCACCTCATCCCTGCTCCTGGCACATCCTGCCTGCCCCAGCATCAGCAGCAGCTCCCTGCAGAAGGGCCCTGATACCGCCTGTCCTGGCGAGGATGCCATGGGGACACCACACGTGTCCCACCACACATGCCAGAAGCACATGCCCCCACCTCACACAGGGTGATAACCATGGTCCAGCCTGTGAGGTGCAGGGCACAGCAGGACAGCCATCAGCCTGGCAGGGGCATCCCCGGGCTCAAACCCACAGGCAGAGGGGTGACCCCCAGCCCCCCCGAGGGCTCTGCCCGCTGCCGTGTGCACCCGTCTCAGGTCAGCCAGCACGGCTGGCACAGGGCAGTGCCTGACAGCCCATGCCTCCCCCTGACTGGTGTCGTTTTCCAGGGCCTGCCTTGCACACTAGTGATGAGTTTTTGCCCTTTCTTCCAAAGTCGACCCGTTTCCACCGGCACAGAACAATTTCACCAGGGGCAGGATGGTGCAGCCCACTGCACACTGCTGGCTTGCATGGCAGGAATGACCCCATGGGCTAAAAGGGCTGCAAAGGAGTGCTCTGCTCTGCTTTCACCGCACAGCAAGCTAGAAAGAGGTTCAAAGTAGGGAAAGCCAGGGAAAAATCCATCTGCAGGTAAGTGTACCCTTCCCAGCTGAGGTACGTGTGTTACAGCAACCTTTAACATCCAGAGCTTGACTGGATGACCCACCATTTTTAATTAGCTTTTCAGAAATGTACTTGCACTGTGTGTACAATGACTACTGAGCGTCCCGGGTGGCGTTGCCAGGCAGGCTGGTGGGTGCTGGCTACGCGGTGGCACCACTGCCGTGCACTGCCCATGGGACTGAGCTGCTGCCCTGACCAGCTCCGTGCTGCTGCCGGCAGGGATGTCAGTGGAGGCTCGTCTCAAGGGCTTGCAGCGTGCCACGGGCACTGGCTTCATGCTAACTGCCAGAAGGTGTGCCGGTGCGCTGCCAGTCTAAAGCAGGGGACGTGTGAGTCACTGCATGACAGCGTCTTCCCTGGTTGCCTCTGCTCCCATGCCTTCCGCACCCCTGAGAGTCACGCCGCCCTCCCGCGCACCATCTCCTCCCTCTGCAGGGCAGGACCACGACAGACGCACAAACATTTCTGCACAGCTTTGCTCTCTGAGAGCCGCAGAAAAAACCCTTTAGAGGCAGGAAGAGCATTACTGTAAGCATCATTATAAATTGCCTACAGTGGGAAGATCACAAACAGCAAACTCTGAGTCTGAGATTCATAAATGAGTCAGTCATACAGCTGCAAAATTAGCAATTTCCAACCCAACAAGACCCAGAGCTGACATCTCTACGCTGCTATGTGTGGTTTCACCCTAAAGCTCGTCTGTTCCTATAAATGTCTCTTACAGCCTGCTCACTCGCCCCAGGCACCGGCATTGGACAGCCGGCACGTTCTCTGGGTCCTGGTGCTCAGGCGCTGGTACTCAGCCCCTCATGCATAAAACGACCCTAGAGTTTCACTCCCCCAAAACGAGTGACAAGTAGGTGGCCTTGCACTTTGCAGGACAGACACCAATGGGGGACCCCTGCTGAAGTCAAGAGGATGCGTCTATTTACACTCATGGAAGATCTAGGAGAAGAGCATCACGTGGCAATAATTGGGAGAGAAAAAGGCAGAAAATAAAGCTGCAAAATTTTCAGTCATTTTTAGGATTGTTCTTGTTCCTGCCAAAATGTTGGCAAAAATACAACAAAACTGACAAATTTTGACCAGCTTCTTTTCCAAGGAACTGACCGCTGCCTCCCTGCTCCCTGCTGCAGCGGTCACAGCTGTGGTCCATCCCGGAGGGACACTGCGGGGTGACCCAGACAGGATTTGCCTCTAAACCAGCCCTGACAATCCGTCTCCTTCCCACCATGCAGAGCTTTGCTCTCATTTTTCTCTTTGCTTTTTCATGTACCTATTGAAAACGTGATACTGGACCTTCCGCAGGATCAAACACCAGCTTTCCTCAGAGCAAGCCCTGTCGCAGAGTGACGAGAGGTCCCCCCAGCGCTGAGCCGTGGGGACACTTCAGCCCCCGCAGCTCTGCTCTGGACCTCGAACCTGACGGTCCCCAAGACCTGCAGTTTTCAGTGACTGAGGACAATCTGCCAGCACTGGCAATCCAGGAAGGAAAAGCAACCAGGGCCTGATCCTGGTCACTTATTCCTGCGTCTCCTTCCCCTCTGGCTGCTCTCCCAGCGGGCAGGCCTCTCCCTGGGGGAAGTGGGCAGCCCATGGCCCAGCACCCCCCCACAGGTCCAGGAGCTGTGCAGATGACACCTGATTCCTCCAGGGTGGAGGTCTGCCTTTCCCCACAGCCCTGACCTCTTCGCTGCTGGCCGGCGTGCTCCTGCCGCTCGGCCCTGCCAGCGGCCGCCAGGGCTCTCCTGACCGCGGCTTGGATTCGGATGCCCCCAGCTTTTTAATATTTGTATAAATCACTCAGCTGATGGCACCGCACACAAAGCCTCCGACTCTGCAGATGATAATAAATTGGGAAGCACCATAAATAACAGCAAACAAGGCTGCCAAATGAAGAAGGATTTAGATCATTCAAATCCCAGGCTATGAGTTGTCAAATCCAGTTTAGTGCTGATAAGTGTGGGATAATAACTCAGGGCAAAAGCGTCTCTCCTCCCCCTGTCAACCCCCTGAAGAGAGCGAGGGCAAAGGGGGTTCGCCGAGTGGACGGGGATGCTGCTGCACGGCGTGTCCCCCCCGCCTCAGCCTGCTGCTTAGCCATGGAGGAAGCAAACGAGATGCTGACGGGTCCTGTTAACTGCAGAACAACCTCTACATCTGAAACCATTCAGGTGGATGAAGAAAGCACGGGGAGGTCATAAAAAATTAAAAGGCTTAGAGAGGGAAATGAAAGACACAGCCAGGTGTGGTCAGGGGAAAGCCCGACCACGAGCCCACCCATGGCCCCTCTGTGGGGTCTCGGTGTGAGCGAAGCACCGTCTCCGCATCCCACCACCCCATGGCAGGAGGCGGACCCCGAGCTCAGAAGTGGGTTTCAAGGAGGACGCAGACCTTTGAGTTCCCACTGAATAATGCAGCACAATCCTCAGCCTCCCGAGGAGGCTCCTGGCTCAGTGACAGCCTGTGGGTCTTACCTTGCCCAGGAAATGGCGAGGTCTCTCTGCATTTCACTGTTTAAAAGTGTCCTGGTTTAAGGTAAAACAGAACCAAATTTCTGATTTGTAATTTTACTTTTTAGCTGGGCCTCTTCTAACTGACTAAAGTCTGAAATTAACAGCATATTATTCAGACACAGTTCACTCTCAGAGTCATAAGACCCGATTATACCAAGGAATGGTGTGCACAGAGGCTCTTGCTTAGACTTATTGCTATTACAACCAAAGTCAGCTAACTTCATCGTTTTGCCCCGTTAGAGGGTCGGAAGTGGAGAAGCATAGAGGGGTCCCACGCATAGGGAGAAGCGGACAGGACAGG
>VXBH01007355.1:297221-307343 GCA_013400035.1 Rynchops niger
AAAGAGATCCCTTTGGTTTCCCTTTCTGTCTGCCTCTCTCTCAAAAAAAAAAAAAGAAAAGAAAGGGAGAGAGCAGGGATTTTTAATAACTCTGAAACGCACATGCTGTCAGCAATGAGGAATTCACGCTGCATGTTGGAGCTTTAAATGCAGAGTTTTGATGGAGAGTTGTGAAAATACCAACTCTTGAACACTGCAAGGCATTTTAAAGGAACCATGACCTGCTCTCACTTTTCTAAGTTCAGATTTACAGAAATAAAAAACCAAAGCAAACCCAAACCAACCAACCACCCACCAGTCCCAAATGTGAACAGCCCAATGGCCCTGTCTGTTGTGGGTGCAGACTGGGCAATAAATGGAGAATTAATTCTTCCGGGGCCAACTTCTCCTGATGCACACACAACGGGCGCCTCTGCAGCAGGAAGGCAGCTGAGGAGTCCTCCAGCCACTTCAAGGACTTCAAAGCTTTATAGGTTCAGCTCTTCTGGGGATGGCCAGGGCACCTTGGAAACACCTCCCATGAAACATCCCAGCAGCTCCAAGAGCAGTGCCAGCTGTGGGAGCAGGACCAGCCCGTGTCCCCCAGCGCAGCCCGCGGCAGGGCCAGAGCTCCCACTCTCCACCCCAGCAGGCAGAGCAAAAACCTCACCCGAAGTCCTGGCTGCAGCTTTCTTCCCTGCCTGTGAACAAGTGTTCACAAGGAAGCAAACCGAGGATTTCAGGGCCCCTCGGTGACACAAAAGGCAGAGGGAAGACCGGGCAAGGCTACAGGGCTGGAGGGGACAGGGAAGCACCACCAGGGTCCCACCAGAATGGGTAAAGCACGGTTCACAGGGTCACGCAGGGCAGAAGCCAGCCATCAGTCCCCCCCCAGACTGTGTGGTCCACGGCGGGGGGGAGCGGGTGGGAAGGGAAGAGGACAGCAGAGGTTAAACTGGGATCTAATGGCATGCAAAATCACATGTGATTGATCTGCATTGATTTTTCCCTGCTGAGGTGAATGATAGCCTGGCAAACAGAAATCAATTCCACTGCATTAAACCCAGTAAGGATCTGGTATCATCAGCAAAACGCCCTGAAACACCATTGCTCGCCGACAGCGTGAAGCACGGCACGGCACCACAGGCGGGCCAGGGCTGCGGCAGAGAAGGGAGGCCAGGCTTTGCGGAAAAACACCACACCGGAGCCCTGGGAAAGGCCAGGCCACTCCTCTGCCCCACGGCAAGTCCTCTTTTCTGCAGGAGTTGGGCTGGAGTCACAGCTCAGAGTTGGACCTCCCGGCGACTTTGGGGCGGGCTGAGATCTGCCGCCTGGGTACGGCTTCTCCTCGCAACGAGGCGATGCTGCAGAGCTAGCAGCAGCTGCTGCTCTTCCCCAAAATGGAATAACTCTCCTAGATTTAAGTGCTAAAAATACTGGCACATTCAAAATTTCTCTGCCCTTGTTACAGCAAAGAATAATTTAGTGCTACCGACCTAGACGAAAGAAACTTCCATCTGGTGGCTCCCCCAGCGCATCCCCCACTGCAGCGGCTCTTCCAGAGTGCCCAAATGGATTTACTTCTCTCCCACCATTCTCTCAAGGTTTAATTCACTGTAACTGCTGGAAATGAGAGTTCAGGAGGGAATAATGTCATGGAGGCGATCAGCATGAAGGCACAAGGAGAGCAGCGGCTCTCAGCCCCAGTGCCCGGGTGCGCAGGGCAGCGCTCTGTCCCCGTCATGTGGCAGCCGTGATCAAACACTCCCCCTGAGCTGAATGCAACCAGCAGAAACCATGCCGCTTCGAAGTGCAACGGGTTGGTTCATTAACAGATGCAGAACAATAAAATAGAAAAGAAAGCAAACAACAGCTTTCAGACAGAACCATAACTTTACATGGCGCTTCACAGAGATATTCCTTTTTAACCCCAACACGTCTTGACTTCAGAGGGTCCCGTCACAGCTGATTGTTCCAGGCATGTGCCGCGAAGCAAAGGGCAGGAGACGCCATCTCAAGGGAGCTCAGGGACCTCTCCCAGCGCGCAGCAGGAACATGCTCACTCTCATCCTGCCTACAAACATGAGACCCAGGAGATGTAGGGGCTCCGGCCACGCTGCGTGGCCATTACCCTGCCCCCAGGAGGGACATACTGCACCTTCTGCCTGGAGCAGTAGACGATGCTCCCAAGAAGCATGGGAAGAGGAGGGAAGAGCTGTGACTTGGAGATGCAGCTACCTCCTGGGGCTCAGCTGTCCCTTGCCCTCCCATCCATGCAGGGACAAGCGAGGAGCATAGCGGAGAGGGAAGAGGTGAAATGGAGAGGTGCAGGGGGATCGCTCTATGTGACAGGCTGGACCAAACCTCCTACCGGGATAGTCATGTGCCACAGAGTGAGGAAAGACCTCCCATGCTCTGGGCAGGAACACCCAGACCCTGACAGGCCCAGGAAAATGCCATCCTGCGGGGAAGGACCGAGGAGCCGCTCTGGTGCTGCGCTGGAGCAGAGAGCAGACCCGCACTGCCGCCGCCACGGGCCGTGTCCCGCGGGGTGTGCAGGAGTCACTGCTCGCAGGACAGAAAAACCTCCTTCACAAAACGCTGGTGGTTTTAGATGGGAGCTCTGGGCAAGAAATAGAAAAGGCAGAGGCCAAGGGCTGAAAGCAGCAGGCGAGGGCTGGTGCACACAGCGAGACCCCCTGCGCTGGGCTCCTGCTCCCCTTCTCCCAGGCAGCGCTTGCACCCAGCGCTGCCCTTCCCTGCTCCCCGCCAGCACCCTGCAGCGTGGTGCACGTCCCCATGCGGCACCGCACACGTCCCTGGGCCCACACGACACTCTCTCACTGGCCGGGGATGTGCACGTGCAATGCAAAACTCCTCTCTGGTATTAAGATGCACAACTCGTTAGCTCTTGGATTAATGACAATTTTTAATTGGTCAGGCTATGAAAACCTTATAGAGCTGTTATACATTACACCTGTGATGGCAGAACAGCATGTTAATCAAGACAATTAGTGTGAGACCCAGAGAATCTCTCTACCAGCACAAATAATCCTCACTTTGAGAGGAAAATTAAGAGCTGCATTACGAAGTCCCAGAGCACCTGGCCTTGCAGGAGACCTGGACCAGCCGCACAGGTGCTGCCTGGCCAGGGTGGCACGGCCTCGGCTGCGGGGACCAGCTCTCACCCCTGCAAAGGCCCCGTCCCCGGCCGAGCAGCAGGATGGGCCGTGCCATGCGCCAGAGCCCACTGCCCCTCCTGGCACCCGGACTTAGCGGGAGCTGCTTCTCTGGCTGCCCCCTGGCACCAGGTACCACCATCCGAGACACCAACGCGAACACATGTCAGCGGGGGTGGGCTGCATTGCCACTCGTGGAAAGCAAAGGTGCACACAGCTCTATGCGTGACTGAAAGGATTTAAAGATGCCGCCTTAATAATCCTGTGGCGGGACAGACACACTGTAAGGATGCTTAAAATAATGACAAAACTTGCTCTACAGAGTGCGGTAATTTCAAAGCAAACAAAACCTATCAGGAATTGTGCAATTACTAAAATCCATCATTTCCCGTATCAGCTTGCTTCTCTTTTTACTGTTCTTTTCTACGCTATTCCTCTGGCATGCACACGTAGGTACAGCCCTCCGTTACATGCTGATGTTTCTGCCGTTACGGGGGATCAGAGGAGCAGCGCCTGGGAAGGAACACAGTCTGACAGCAGCCTGTCTGCACCCACCGCCCTGCCGGTGCCCGCACCCCGCAGCCCCGTGCCACCAGGACACCACGCCGGCTGCCGTGGCTGCGCCACTGAGCAGCTCGCGCTGCCAGGAGCATCCCCAGACAACTCATCCGACTGTACCCTGTGCCTTGGCTCGCTGCGGAGTTTACGGTTGCCATCCTCTTGCCAAGAGGCTGAGAGGCAAAAGACAGAAAACCTTCTCAATATGGCTGATGTGGGCTTAGAAATCAGAATAGAAAATCCAAGTCCTCCTGCAAAAATATACTCTTAAAATAAATCAGACTTTGTAAAAAGCATCTGAGCATCAATCAAGTCCTCCAGCCTTTCCACACTAACACCTTTAAAATCCCTAAGGATTTCTGCAAACCTTGGGCTCTCTCCCAGGTCTGCCACGAGGCCGTCTGGGCATTTCTCATTCATGGGCATAAAGAATAAGCAACCCAGAAAGCCGTCTGGTTTCCAAATACCTTCCAAAAACCTGTAGTTTCCAAGTGACATCACTGGTTGCTGAAACCTGAACAGCTGACAGGAACACGAATTCACAGATACTGACAATACCTAGCTCTTTGTGTTTACCAGATCCTTATCCTCAGCAGGAACACAAAGGCTCTTTTCTAGCAAGGGAACACCGTGCTGACCGCTACAGCAGCCCACTGATAGTCAGCGCACACATGTATTCTCAAGACGTTGCCCTGCAAACCCAGGAAACCCTAATACATGAATATTGCTGTTAAATTATTATTGCAGCAAAAGGGTCGGTGTACAGACACCAGGATGGAAGTTTTGCCAAAGCGCTCAGTGTGCCATGCATTCTGTCTTTCTGGTCATCTTGCTGAAGCCATCTGTTAGCTTATCAGCAAACCCTATTGATTTTTTAAAAATCTGAATTAGAAGTACCCAAATGTCAGCTAAGCGAGTAAAATCTGGAAGCAGCAAGCTTTCCTCTCACGTATAGCAGCTGTTTTCAGCTTATGACCAAAATTTGCTATCATCTTGCACTGATGTCATTCTCCGCCTTATTATTCCAGTTTGGTGCCCTGGAACAAGCTCCCCCCGGGCCAACGCAGCCAGTACAACACGCAGCAACTGCTACAGGGGTTTCCTCCTGCAAGCGGGGTTTCAACAGGACACTGACCCTGAGCGCTCAGTAACGAGCTCCGCAGACAGAGACTTTTTCCATGAAGGATCACAAACCACTTTGCAAACGTAGAGACTCACAGTAACAATTCCACCGGGGGCAAACCCAGGTGTGGGACAACTGAACAAGCTGCCTGAACCCTCTAAGCCATGCCCACCATCTGGGCTACTGGGCTCAGAATTTCCCTCATCAGACAAGTGCTCTGTTTTCTCCCCCTTCCCAGTTTTGTGACGCACTCATAGAGCCGAGACCCCGCAGCCAGGAGCGGGGTGGCTGGCGTGAGGGTTCTCATGGGGTCCCCCTTGCCAGTGGCAGCTGCGTCCGACCTGCCGTAACGCGGCTCCCCTTCCCTGAAGGTCCAAAGACCTTCTGGTCAGTCAGCTCTTCTGGTGCTTCAGAGTCCACAGAGGTTCTGTTATACCTGTCTCAGGCATCAGTGTGGTGCTGGACACAGCACAGCCCGCGAGCACTCGCACGGGCACACGTCAGGTCTCAAGACCCTCTCTCATCTTACAGCACGGACATGGCTTGCTCTCCAGCTCTGAGGTGAGACGCTTCACCTTCATCTCCTCTGAAGCTCCTGGGATCAGAGGTCTCCTCACCAGAACACCACCGCTGGCCAGACACACGCTTGCTTTTCAGCTGAGCTTCAGGAGATCGCAGCCCTCCCGGCCCACTTCAAGTGCGGCCCCAGGACACTCCCTCTCTAAAGCTGAAAAGCCCCAACGAGGGTGGTGCAGCTTAGAATACACTTTAGAAAGCGAATAGAGCAAACGCCAGAATGGGAGAAGGTTCAACGATGGCAAGGGGGTAAACAGCACGTAAAGAGGGTGGCCCCACTGCAGTTTTCATAGACACTCAAAGATGACACATCTCTTGGGGTGGCGGGGAGGCAGCACAGAGGCAGAAACACTGGTGGATCAGCACCGGGACGCAGGTGGGCCCAGTGCTCACCCAGGAATGGAAGGAGGCAAACAGGGAACGCAGCCGATGGAAGATGAACACCTTCCACACGGAGCAGCTGAGTTATCCCTGCCATAATCTGCCTTTAAAGAAAGCACACGTGGAAGCCACAGCCCGCAGAGAGTGCTGATATTCAAAAGAAAGTGCTTCATATCCCAATTCTATATTTAGGGGAAAGCAAACACACTAAAGCTATGTACAGACAGTCCCTGGCATTTGTTGCATAGATTTGAATTTAATCAGCTAAAGATGGCTTAATCCAACATCTGGGGCTGTATCAAGCAGGAACGCACCACAAAAGGATTTATTTCATGTTGGGCTCAAGCAGCTGCAGCCCAGCAGTGCCGGGTGATGCTGCCCAAAGTACAGGGCTGCACCTACTCCATCGCAACCACCCCGTGTCCAAGCAAACGGGGCATTTCCATTTGACATCGGCCACCGCAGTGCTCCACCAAGAACATTTCTGTGTCTGCCCCAATCAAGTGCCATCACCTGTAGGTCACAGAATCATAGAATCGCTGAGGTTGGAAGGGACCTTTAAGATCATCAAGTCCAACCATTAACCTACCCTGACAAAAGCCACTTCTAAACCATGTCCCTAAGTACCCCATCTACCCTTTTTTTAAACACCTCCAGGGATGGTGAATCCACCACCTCCCTGGGCAGCCTATTCCAATGTTTAATAACCCTTTCAGTGAAAAAATGTTTCCTAATATCCAATCTAAACCTCCCCTGACATAACTTGAACCCATTCCCTCTCGTCCTATCACCTGTCACCAAGGAGAAGAGGTCAGCCCCCATCTCTCTACAACCTCCTTTCAGGTAGTTGTAGAGGGTGGTAAGGTCTCCCCTCAGCTCCCTCTTCTCCAGGGTCCTTTCCTCATCCTCCAGCCCATCGTCACCTCCCCAGGAGGCAGCATGGACTGTTGGCACCCACCACCGTCCTGCCCTGTGCCTTTGGGGACTGGTGCTGCTCAGGGTCCTCGGCTGTCGTTGGGCTGCTCGGGCTCTGCCACCATGCGGAGCTCGGCGACGATGCCCACCACGGCTCCAGCACTCCTCACCGAGGGTCACAAACCCTTCACGAAGCAGTGCCAAAACTGATGTTAACCCAGGAAAAGTCTGAGTGACGGGGCCAGTCCACAACACACATTCTGCCCGCTCGGTTTAAAACTCATCATGAACTAGATTTTCTGCCTACTTTAACATTTCTTCCAACGGAAGCTGAATGTCTGTGCCATCGCTTTCAATCTGCCCCTAGAAGAGCTCGTCTCAAGACATTTTCCATGTAGTATTTTAATTATACTTTCTTTCTTTCAATTTAGTGTTAGGTTCATTACATGATGTTCTGAGCCACTGAAATGAATTGCCTAAAAGTAATTTCTGCAGCAGCTGAAGGAAGAGATTACAGCTATAAATGAGTTCATCTTTTGAACTTCATATCCTTTGCCGGTATCGGTCTGCTGTGTGTGTCTGTGCATTTCTGTACCTGCAGCATTCACCATCATTCAATGTAATGGTTCAGAAAATGTAACAGGCAGCAGCGTCTGCGGAGTCCTGCCCAGTTCCACCGCGGAGCCGCAGCAGCCGGATGAACGGGCAACCTGCCTTCGCGGTGCTCAGTGCCACAGCAGCGCACGGCACAGCCCAGAGCTGCTGGGGTGCAGAGGGCACGCAAGCGCTGTCTTCACCTGGGAGGTGGCTTGTGATCTTGTTACCGAAGACAGGCCTCTGCTTTGTTTCTAAAATAGTTGCTTCTTACTAACCTTCTTACTGTGTGAGAAAATAGCTAATTTTCTTACTGTGTAAAAACAGTTAGTCACTGAGCTGATGTTACAGATAGTGATAATGAGGAGACAACCAGAAGTAGTTTATCACTTCAAGGTTCTTCTATACCTCAAGTATGTACTCCTATACCAATTAGGATAGAGTTATGGCTGCTTCAAAGAACATCCTTATTATCTTCAAGAAGTTGGCAAACTTACAGCAAACTTTTACTGTCCTGAGATGACTCAATACGTTAAAAGGATAATGTGAGGAAGGGTCTCCTTACCCAAACGACCACCGAGACACTTATGCTTGCACAGAAGTGTTTTGCCGACACAGCAAAATTTGATACGCATGGGCAAAAGGACTATTTGGTCATCCTAATGAATATGTAAGCCTAGGTGGAGTTATGTATTAGGTAGGCAGAATAATGATAATATTTTGTGTATAAATAATGGGTGAATATCCCTGGTAAGGTGTGCTAGATTTGCGGGTTTTCCCCTAGCACCCGATGTCAAATAAAGCAATATCTCCTCTCTAAACTACTTTTGGTTTCGAGGGCTTTTATTTCAGGTAACAATCTCGGTAAGAAAGTGTTGTGTCTCTTGCTAGTAACTAGCAGAGAGTAAAAAAATACTTGGTTTACAAATTGCAAGTGTAAATAACAAATATTTCTATTTGAAACTAATCAGTAATTGCTCCTGGTGGTAGTGCTCATCTCCTGACTTAGGTAAGGATCTAACACACCGCTGGAATACCTCCTCCTGCCTGACAAAACAGAAATAACCTTGCTTACTTCCCCAAGTGATAAATCACTACTCAATCTGCACCTGAAATGGAGAGGTCATGGCCGTGCTATTTTTAGAATCTGCTAGGTTGTGATAACAAGAATTCATCTTTATCATCGGAGAACTAATCTCTTTAAGCTTAACGACATCTACAGTTGGATCCTAGCTCAGCTGCTAATCACCACCATCAGCTGCAAGAAACAGACACAGCAAAACGCTGAAGGACCCTTCGATAATACAAGCGGTACCTGCTGATCGCTCTGCGGCAAAGCCTTTTCCTTAGCACAAACACTCTGCTAATTTTTACTGCAAGCAAGTGTGCAAACGACCAGGATTTCAGAGAGCAAATACCCTCTGGAGCAGTTTGGAGAGCTCAGAAAGTTCCCCTGCTTTTCTGCCGACGTGCATCACGAGAAACCACCGGGGGAGCTGAGGTTGGGGTAGATGCTGTGTGAGCGGTACCACCCCCGCACACACCCTGGGGGCTGCGCTCCAGGAGATGGTCCCCAGCGCACCCAGCCAACCAGCTGGCTCGGCGGGCATTGAGGACTTCCCAACACGAACATGGTCCTGTCCCTTCTCCAGGTGCCCAGATCAGTTCAGCTCCTCCGCCCCGAGCAAAGGGGCTGCAAGACATCTGTCACACCAGCACCCAGCCACGCACCACGTCTCGCACGCCGAAAAATCAACTACCGACCCCTTGCTTTCCATTTGAATTCATCATTCTACCATGGATTTTGTCCCCTTGGATGGAAAATGTATTTGGATTTATTTTAATCTATCTTCAGTGGGAACTAGTAGACAAACCTTGCTTGTTATCAGGAAATAAACTCCGGGATGTGATAAGCTTCCAAGTGGAAGCACGGACATTCATTAGATCAAATGAAAACCCTCTCCCAGTCAGATGGGATTTAATTAAGTTGATTCTGACAGGGAATTAAAGGTCTTTGCTGGGAGCTCTGTTTCTGGTGTCGCAGCTGTATCATTGAAGTTAAACATAGTACTTCCCGAGGCAGTATTAGTATAAAATATTTTGGACAAAATTGTTAGACTGAGATAATTTTGACATTGTTCATCTGCAGGAACCAGAGCCGCAGCTGAACATGGCTGCTCCTAGTGAGGTCTTATCGTTAACACAGTAACATGGCAAAATTAATTAGAGTGCACGGAAAACTGATTTGTTTATGCTAAAACTAGCAACAAATGCAGAGGCAAATACAGAAAATGATCCTGCATGCTGCCAGGGCCGGGCAGTGGCAGAGAGCTATTGCCCATCTAGACACAGCGACTCTTTCAGAAGATGGTCCATGTCCAAGTGGAGGCCAGTGACAAGTGAAGTCCCTCAAAGATCAGTACTGGAACCAGTCTTGTTTAACATCTTTGTCAGCGACATGGACAATGGCATAGAGCGCACCCTCAGCAAGTTTGCCGATGACACCAAGCTGTGTGGGGCGGCTGACACGCTGGAGGGAAGGGATGCCATCCAGAGGGACCTTGACAGGCTGGAGAGATGGGCCCATGCCAACCTCATGAAGTTCAACAAGACCAAATGCAAGGTCCTCCACCTGGGTCAGGGCAATCCCAAGCACCGATATAGGCTGGGCAGTGTCTGGCTTGAGAGCAGCCCTGAAGAAAAGGACTTGGGGGTGCTGGTAGACAAGAGGCTCAACGTGAGTCGTCAGTGTGCACTAGCAGCCCAGAAAGCCAATTATATCTTGGGCTGCATCAGTAGAAGTGTGGCCAGCAGGTC
>VXBH01007360.1:693-23047 GCA_013400035.1 Rynchops niger
GTGTCGGTGGTGGAAGAGAAATGAGCCCTTCCCGGCCGCTGTGGCTACCTCGGGAAACTTAAAAGGTGTTGAGCCGCTGTGTTCGGAGAGGGGACGGGGACAAGGCGGGTGCTGGCAGCCGCCTCTTCCCCCAGCCTTCTCCCTCCAGCATGGGAGACGGTGTCCCGTAGCCAAGGAGAGGCGAAACGAGTTTTCTGGCTGCGCGTTCCCGCTCTGGGTTTCCCCGAGGAGCCGAAGCCGCTGTCGCCCTAACGCCGAATTTGCCCCATAGCAGTGAAAGTTGTACTTTCGCCCGCGTTTGCGCCCGCATCCTGCGTGGCTCTGAGCGTTTTTCCCCTTTCTCGTCTCCTGTCCTGGTAGTACAGCAATAGAAATCAAACAGTGCGTTTCTCTGTAATTACAGGTCTTGTGACTATATCAACATTTGTCTGTTTATGAGGAGAGCGTGGTTTCTTCTGTGTTTTTACAAGCCTTTTTTCTCTCTCTAGGATAGTTATCCATTCACAGGAGAAAGAAAACTCCAATCCGGATTATATTCCTATCAACAGCCGCTTTAAATGCGTACAAGGTACTGACTCTCCTGGAGCGGGCTCTCTTGTGGTGGCAGGAATCCACTGCTGTTTATTGGCAAACCCCAAATTTAGCGGCATTTCTTGACCTGCCTCCTGAGCGCCCATATAGATTGAATGCTTCCCCGTGAAACTAAAACTTGTGGTTCGTGGGATCCTGCTTCTTCCTCATCCGAGTGGGGCGTCTTTCCATGTCAGCATAGAGTTGTGAGGAAATTGGCTGGTTCAGGTGAGTGCTGGGCTTGGCATCATACAGAGCCAACACGTTCAGCACATCTCTGCAGCGGCTGGAATTCGGGGTCTGCTGGTGTCTGTCTGTGGGTTTGCTCCCTAATGGCAAGAGTTGGAAGCTTTAGTCTGATTCCCGTGTGTTTAGGTCAAAACTTGTGTAAGGTCAGGCAAACTGTCAAGTGTCAAAGAGCCACCCATGGAACGGGAAAGAGCTTTAGGCCTTGTCTTGGAAGAACTTAAGTAGCGCTGTGCATCCCTGGGGCAGAGGCTTGTTCAGGACTAAAAGCAGCTTTTCCTGGCTTGGTCTGTACCCTTCTCCGTAATTCAGTGTAGTTCTGCCCATCATTTTTGCTGCACAGACGAGCTCCGAAGTTCATTGTCAGGTTGGTCTTCCCCAAAGAAGCTACACTGATGTGGAGCAGACCATCCAGGTGTGCGAGAGCTCTGAATATTCGGAGTCGCCCCTGTGATACTTTGTGGGAAATGACTGTCCAGATGCGATCATTCTGCCAGAGCCATTATTAACAGTACAGATGTGAATTAAAGCTGGTTGTTCCTGTGTTAGGACTCTTCTGTGGCTAGTGGCAGGCAGCATGCTTTTCTGAGTACTCGATTGCTGCAGCATTTGGTGTGAACTCTCTTGATCCTGTTTTTTCTTTTTCCAGAGGCAGAAGAAACTCTACTGATTGACATAGCTACAAACAGTAAGTTTTATAACTGCAGTCGCGTGGCTAAAGCTCCTTTCAGGAGCCGGGCTGCCTGTTGGGCACTGACACATGCATATTTTACCTGCTACTCCATAATCTTCCACCCTACTGTGTGCCTGTCTCTTGACTGAGCAGGGATTGTATTTCCTCTAATGCTGTTGTCCGGCTCTTGTGGTCAGTCAGTTGTCATGACAGAATCGGTCTTAAATGCCCAGGTTGAAGCACTGGCAATTGGTCAAGCTTTAACTTCTGAAATCTTTTCAGGGGGCCCTGCACTGCATTCTGAACTATTCTCATCTCCCTTCCATGTCTTTGACCTGCACTTGAGCCTAGGTTACTCTGTGCCTTTTCCGGTGTTCACAACGCTCTGTCTAGTCGCTGATTATGCTTTCCCTTTCAAGAAATTTTTCTTACTGCTTTTAGAGCTCTTTTCTCCGGAATCACAGCAAGGAGGAGTATTCCTAAACCCAGGAAAACATGGCTGGTGATGCTCTGAGGGAGGAGGGGTGGGGGGATCTCGGAAGCACAGGGAACCTGCTTAGGTCCAGGTTTCCAGCAGGAACAATAGCTGGAGGGTGGCTTTCACTGTTGAGCTCAAAGGGTACCTAGAAAGGCTGGTCGCTCTCAGGACATGATATCTGTGAACCAGCCTTGACTGACTCTGTGAGTGTGTTTATGCCCAAAGCAGGCTGCAAGGTCCGGATACAAGGTGACGAGACAGCAGAGCGGCTCTTTGAAATCCCTGATGAGGAGCGTTGCTTAGGATTCCTTTCAGAAGTGCAGAGCATACAGGAAGGTAGGCAGAGCTATGGTTGTGTTTGTGAAATCCTCCAACTGCCAGCAGTTTCTGACAGGGCTGATTTGGTTTTTTTCCAGCCCACCTGAAAGCTTCTCTTCCCAACCCTAAGGACTCGGCCAGCTGGCATCAGGTGGAGAAGAACCTCCCAGGTCTATCGCAGGCCTCTTCTTCGGGTACAGCACTGACTGTCACCTTTGTGTGCTCCGTGGGCCGTAGAGTAACGGGGCAGGGAGCTGTGTCTGACCCTGCGCTCGGTACTCTGGCCTCTGCCCCGTTCCCTCACTTCACGTTACCCTGCACAAAATAAACGTCTTGGTCCTTGGATTCTGTTGCCCTGGACCATTCATTCCTTCTTGAGTGCTGTCTTCTGCCCAGTGCCTTGCTTTGTGTATGTTAAGCTCCCTCCTGCCTTGACTCGTGGTTAGTACCCCTGTCTCTCATTCCCGCAGTCATCAGACTTCAAATATTGCTTTTTCACTTTCTGTGGAGTTACATTTTTTCCTTCTTGATCTGAGGTGTTTTAAATTGTTTCTCAGGGCGTTGTGCTTGTTTTGTTCATTATAGGAGCTCTGGAGTTTGAGGATGACTTCAACGCTCTGAGCCTAGAAGAGAAAAGAAACATGCAAAACCACCAAACGGGATCTCGCCGGGAACCCCCACCTCCTCCTGTGCCTCAAAATAGGCAGTAAGTAACGTGGCGAGTCTGTTCCCTTTTTTCCTTCTCTTCCTAGACAGCAGAACCAGTTTTAATTCTGCTCTTGCTTCCTTCTTAGATTTCCCCGAGAGAGAGAAGGTACGTCAAGAGACCAGCCAAAAGTGACCAACACCATGCGCAAAATGTTTTTTCCCAGCACCCAGTCGGGACAAAGAGAAGGCCTCATCAAACATCTGCTTGCCAAGAGAGAGAAGGCATACGTCAACCTCCACAACTTCAGGTTAGCGCTGTCACTGAGGAGCAGTGTGCATGGAGACAAACCTGTTTAATCTCTTCTGTGAACCTGGCCCAGGTTTGAGTGCTGGCAGCTGCTGACGTGTGGCCAGCTGGGGTGGCTAAACCAGCTTCGGTGCAGACTGGAAGTCAATAAGGGCCTGCAGTGCGGCTGCTCCTTTTGCATTTTTTCCCCCGTGTGCGTCAAACCTCTTGACCCTCAAGTAAGACTGAAGCGGTTGGGCAGAAAGAGGATGAAGGCAGCCGTCCCACCACATTGTCTCAGCGTTGCCCCACATGACATGATGTTAAGAGAGCCAGATGTTTGCTGACCCTGCTGAAATGTCCTTAGTTTTGCAGCGTTCTGCAAAATCCCCGAGATGAGTGTCACTGAAAATGAGCCAAGCCCAGAAGAATTTTCAGTTACCCCATAGTTGGCATGGCGCTACGCATGGCCAGCTCGCGTGTTGTGTCTGCTCCCAGCCTGAATGCTGCTGGGCGTGCACTGGAGAGACTGGGATGATGCGGTTGTTACTGTGTTTTCTAACAGTTCAGCTGCTTTTGTGTTGTAGATTTTTTGTGGGAACGTGGAATGTGAACGGGCAGTCTCCAGACAGCAGCTTGGAGCCCTGGCTGGTGTGCGACACAGAGCCTCCGGACTTCTATTGCATCGGGTGAGTAGCAGTGGTCTCACTTCCACTTACAGTGCTGGGTTTCTTGTTGCTCCTGCTTGGATACCGGTGGGTTCTGTTTATTTTAAGTTCCTGTCGTGCTCTCAGAGGTTCCACAAAGCTGAGCTCTGTCTCAGAAGAGCTGTCTGAGGGGAAAGGGCCATTTGGATGAGGCAGAGTATCAGCTTAAATGAGGCTGGCATGACGTAACAAAATAGATTTCCCTCCGAGCATCCACGGAGCTCTCTGGTTGTCCTCAGCCTAGAGTAATACTCAGAGAGATGGCTGCTGGAGTGTATTGCAGCAGGCTCTTGCAGCACTGGGGTGAAATTCTGCTGCTTTATTTGGCAAGTGGGAATAAGGAGCTTCTCTTCCAAGAAGAGACGTTTCTAGAAGTTTCACAATGGACCTTCCTGCAGAAAGAGGGTGATTGGTAGGAGAGGGGGGATGTGCTAAGTTGGCTTGGTTTTTTAGGTTCCAGGAGCTGGACCTCAGCACAGAGGCTTTTTTCTACCTTGATTCTGCAAAGGAGCAAGAATGGCTGTCTGCTGTGGAGAAGTCCCTGCACCCTCAGGCTAAATACAAGAAAGTGAGTTCTGTTGGTGTTGTGGGGTTTTGTCATGGAGTTGGCGTGATTAGAAGGGAAACAGAAATGGGCTTCCCCTTTCCTCACCCAACCAAAGAGCGGTGATTGGAGAAACCTAGGTTGTGTTATACTTGGCACGTGTGTCCCTGTGCTTGTGTCAAGTATGCCAAAATAAATCTGGAGAGTATTTCTGCCCCACAGCTGTAGGGGGATATCGTACTTTGAAACAGAAATTTGTACAGATGAGGATCAAAATAACTTCATAAAATAAGAGGTAGGTGTCAGGGAAGTGGTATACTCAATAGGATCATAGCAGCGGATTCAAATTCTTCATCTGTGTTACCTTCTCACCCTTGTAATATAGAAGCAAGGTGTGTCTTGGGATGGTAAATTAAACAAATAGCTTTTCCTCAAAGGAATGGATAATTTAAGAGCTGAAATCTTCCTGAGGCTGCTGCCTTCGGACGGAATTGTTTCACTTGTGGCAGCAGGACTTTATTCTGGCTGGTTTAGAGCAAGCCGTTGCTTTTCAGCTCTGCTGTACGTACCAGCCCTAAATACATTAACTCGTTTCCTCTTGGGTCACTGTCACAGCCCTGTCCTGCTTGCTTTGAGTTGAGGTCAGTGGTGTGTGTTCCAGGTGATCACAGCGGGAAACCAGCGTACAGTGCTGCACTGAGATTCGTCCAGAGGGAGCCAGGGATGATGACATGAACTGCAGAGAGGCTCATGTTCCCGTCCCTTTGCTTTACTTGAGTTTTAGGCAAATTTCTCCCACCCTTGTGAAAGGGAGAGTTGAGGACATGGCTGCAGGCAGGGGGAAGTGATGAAACCGTAGATAAGACTCACGGTTGCACGCAAATTCCACTCCTGCAGAGTGGGCTGAGTACTTGGGCTCTTCCAGTGGAATTCTCTTGTTTCAGCTTCTCCCCCCACTACGTAGGCTTAATCCCAAGATACCTTAATGTTTTTATGCCTCTAAAGTGAGTGTGTAGACTGTGCTGAAGAAGATCAGGCCTTGTTGCTGGCTTTGAGTTGTGACCCCACTGTTCGGAAGGTGCAGGGCGGTCATGGACAGGGCAGTGCACTGGCTTAGCATGTGTGAGAAGCGGCGGCAGACCTGGGGTCCCTGCTGGGACAGTGCCCGTCAGCACGCTGTTAACACTGGTGGGTTGAGCTCTGCAGTAGAGGAGACCCTCTTAGCTCCAGAGAGACACTCTTTGCGTTGGAGAACAAGTGTTTTCTGAAAAGCAAACAGTTCGTATAGCTCAGAGATGGCTGTCTTTTGATACCCCGTGTGTCAGGCATGTTTGCCTTGGGAAATAAGAACATTTCTGTCTGTTCCTCTCTAGTGGGTGTCACTGGCTCCGCTGTAGTTCCGAGTAAACAAAGGTGAGCACCGACTCCCAGCCGGCCCCGCAGCCCTCAGCAGCAGCCACAGTCAGCAGCTCCCTGGGACATGTCTAATTACAGCACCTAGTGTCTTCCTCTGGTGGTTAGGGCTGAGGCTTCACAAACAGCTCTGCTACGTGTTTATGAAGTTTCTGTCGCCTCGCAAGACAGTAGGGAAGCACCAGTGGGGAGCGTAGTGAGCTCAGCATGGCTGACCGCTGTTGGGGGATGATAGATTGTCCTCCAGAACCCTGCTTGAGGACAGGAGGCCCTTTGGGTGGTGTTGCAAGCAGGGACTGAGTACGAAACACGATGAGGAATGGCGAGAGCCAGAGAAGCGGAACGTCGGGTGGAGCAGGCAAATCAGAACTGCCTTTCCACTGCCTGTCTGGGACTCAGGTTCTCTTTTATTTTTGCAGGTGCAAATGGTCCGTCTGGTTGGGATGATGTTGCTCATATTTGCTAAGAAGGATCAGCTGAGCAATATCAGAGACATCATGACGGAGTCTGTGGGCACAGGAATCATGGGAAAGATGGTGAGTCACCGAGGCCAATTTGTTCCTTCCATGTATCCATGCATGAAAGGGCACAGTCTGGTTTTCCTCTCCTATCTGTGCCATCCCCGTCTCCTCCTGGCGCCTCATCTGCTGCCTTCTCTAACGAGCGCCGATACCTGCTCTCCCCAGGGCAACAAGGGCGGTGTGGCGGTGAGGTTCGTGTTCCACAACACGACCTTCTGCGTTGTCAATTCCCACCTCGCTGCTCACGTGGAGGACTTCGAGCGGCGAAATCAGGATTATAAGGATATCTGTGCTCGGATGAGTTTTGTAACCCCCGACGATAGTCTACCTCTGCTCAACATCATGAAACACGAGTAAGTTTAATTTGCTGTTTCCGCTGTTGAAGTGGTGTTGAATAATCCAAATCAAGCCAGAATCACAGCGACAGGAGATTTTGTGCAGATACGTCTTCTGGCTTAATAACGTAACCCAGAATGTTAGCCGGTGGTGTGCTAGAGCTCCTTCAGCCAAACTACGCCGTCGCCTTCTCACTGCGGTCTCAATTCTCACAGCCTGTCCCTGGCGGCCCTTTCCTTGGGTGTTGTGTGCGATACCTCATTTCAGCAGGCACCGGGCCCGAGGCAATGGCTGAACGTCACACGGCTTGGAGTAACCACGGGGTTTTTTGTGATGGGAAATGGGAGTATGAGGAGGGGAAGAGAAGGGGTAGCGGGATGGGCAGAGGCTGTGCTGTTCAGGCTTTTTTGAGTAGCAAATGCTTACAATTGCTGTTTCAGTTTCTTTTTAAATGAATTGGATGATACGCAGGCAATACTTTATTTTTTTTTCTTAATTATATTTTTAATGAGGTGACAGTGGTGCTGAATAACGCGAATCAAACTCAAACATGTGCAACAAAGAACATAAATTAAGTTTTTTATAACCGATATGATTGATTAGTTATTCTGTCGTTAATATTTAAACTATTTAAAAACTGAAAATAAAATGTAGAGTAGATTAGTACAGCAAAAACTTCAAATATTAGATTATCCTTGATAATCCACTAATGGAAATTTTGGGGTTTGACTATAAACAGGAAGAGCTTTGATACTAGAGAGGGGCTTAGATTTTAATCTTTAAATGGAACCTTTGTGGAGTAAAGAGTGAATACCAGAAGTGTTTCCTCGGCTGCTGTAATGAGAAGGCTGTGGGTCTGTTTGAAAGCCCAGAGAGGAGCAGAGTAAGAGCAGGTGCCAGTGAGGTGTGGCTGACAGGCGAGACAGGACAGGTCACAAACTCAACAGGAACCTAACTCTGCTTTTGCCAGTTCTGCATCAGGCAGCCTTTGCTGGGTAGGGGATAGAGCAGTGGCCTGATCTGGCGGAAAGAAAGGCGGTGGAAAACAAACTGGTAAAACCACAGTATGACACGAGGTACGAGCAGGCAGGTACGTGCATGTCAGCCTGCCGAACTGGCTGACAAGCAGGCTCTGCTTGGCCTGCTCCGTCATTGCCCTCTGCTGTACACAAGGGCCTGAATACAGGTGGGGTTTGTGGAGGTTGAGAGGTTGTAGAGCTTGGTGAGATGCACTGGTTTCGCCTCGTTAGAGAGTTGGTGGTGGTCTCAGGCTTTTTTCAGGCTGAGGCAAACCCAAGTCTCTCCCGTTAAATCAAGTCTCCGATCCCATGTGGGATTCCAAAGGAGGTGGACTTAGTACTATAGTATCTGCAGCCACTAGAAATTTCTCCTGCCAGATTTGATCTGTCACATCTCCTTTTGTCTTCCATGTGTCTCAACCCTAATCACCAGCAGCCAACCGTCTATTCTCTGCCCCTTCCTCCCTGTGCAGCCTGCAGTACTGACTCCTGCCTCTTCCCTTCCATTTTTGTCTTCGTTTTCAGCGTTGTCATCTGGCTGGGAGACTTGAACTACAGGCTTTGTCTCCCTGATGCCAGTGAAGTGAAAAGTCTTATCAGTAAGAACGAGCTTCAGAAGCTGCTGACATACGACCAGGTCAGTGAACTCCGCTTATGTTTGCTCCGTACTTGTGAGGCCGTGCTTTGAGACGTGCCTGTGCTTGGGAGGAGCTGGCGGACGTCCTGCGACATAGACGCTAGACCCTCGACAGAGCTCTGGGTGCCCTGGTGCCATCAGCCCCCTAAACAGAACTCGATTGTGCGTGGTAGCGGGGTTAGCCGGATGACTCGGGCAACTACCGCAGAAGTCTCTTTGCATCTCGTTGGAAGGGTTCTCTTTTACTTACAAGCTAGAAGACAGGAATTTGTAAGGGCCACAAAAGCTGCTGTAATCAGTGTTCTGGAAGAGGTATTGATTTGGAGAGCAGCGCCTGTAGCCGAGCCTCTCTGCTCAGACGGTTTGACCTAAATTCGGTGCTGTAGTCTGTCCCGCTCAGCGCGTCTTTGCAGCACACTGAAAACGGGCAGCACCAGACGTGCCTTTAAGATGAAGGACTGTACCTGTGAAACATGAACCGAAATAGTGTAATATCACCTCTGACACAGAATTTAACAGCAAATCTGATTGATTCTGTACTGTAGCTCATGTCCGCCGTGCTGTGGAGCTTCATGCAGAAAACAACCGTAGCTGAGATTTTTGTGAGGAAAACAACTAGGAGATGTTTCAGGAGGCTAAATGAGAAAAGGAAAGTAGTGTCAGGTTGTCAGCCAAGCGCGCTCCTGGAGACTTTTGCTAAAATGATTGGCAGTGAAATATTAATGATGGTGATGCTTAAGCCTGAAAACTAATGAAGGCATTTAGCACAAGTGGAGCAATTAATATTTCCCTTAACTATTGTTCTGTGCGGTCTGCATGGTCTGGTAAACAGCGCTACGCCAATTTTGTATTCAGTGTGTTCAGAAAACATTCCACTGATATGTTGAATTTTTACCCTTGTTAAAGGTATAAGGTGTGAGAGGTGGTTTGGGGGGTGTCTGGTGAATCCCACGGCCACAGGTTGCGATTTGCCTGTGGAGCTGCTTCTGACACTGGCGTGCGGGGGGTGTTTGGGATGGTTTGTTAGTTTCGGTTTTGTTTATTTAAAGTGTTCTTTTTCTGCTTCAGCTGAACATTCAGCGCACTCACAAGAAAGCATTTGCAGATTTTACCGAGGGAGAGATTAAATTCATCCCCACATATAAATATGACTCTAAAACAGATCGCTGGGACTCCAGGTAAATTGGCTGCCTATGGACAGGTTTGCCCATGACATAAAAAGCATATTCTCACAAAACGTGATTTCCTGCTTCCTAGAGCTGCAAATACCTCTCGCTGTTATGGTGGTGGCTGGAGTGCACAGAAAGTTTGTACTCCTTCGTTTCCCCCGCTTTCTGAAATAAGCGGACCCTGCGTACGTTGGCCAGGCGCAGGCCTTAAACCTCAGTTGCTGCTGATTCCAGTAGCTGGGTGCGGGTACAACGTGAACTCGCAGGTGGCCCTGCACTGGAGGGTTTCTTCTGCTACCAGGGACAGACAAACAGTATAAAAGGAATTGAAGAGATAAGGAAACGCTGTCTCTGAGTCATCCTGTCCCCTGACTTGCACGCCTGCTGGGATGGCTGCGCTGCGATAGCAGCAGTGGTTCCTGCCTGCTGCTCGCTGCTTGGTGCCTCCCACAGACGTTTGTGCATCTGCTGCAGAAGCTGGTTCTAAATGGAGAAACTCCCAAGAAGGAGTTTCAAACCATATAGCGGTCGGATTTTACCCTGCCCGTGTTTATGAAGCAGCACAGCAGTTAATCTGGAGAAGGGTAACCCAGGATTCGGTCTTCCGAACGTAATAGGAATAGCTGAGGAGACCTTCCATCGTGAAGCAATAGCCGATGGATCAGATCGTAGTGGGCAGAAAGATCTGGCAGCAAAAGAAACTAGTGCGGCTTGGGTCATAGTACACATGGCTTCAGGCTGTGGAAACAGTCTTGTTTGAGTTTGTTTTGTTTCCTGATGCTGGAAAGGATGAGAATTTCAGCTATTGCATAGGGAAAGGGGAAGAATAAGATAGTATTGAAGATGAGGGAAGTGACAGGAGCTCATCCCATCGCGGCTGATGCAGGCACTGACGGTGGGGGTGGAGGGAGCGGCCTGGCGGGAAGAGGAACAGCTTGGATGGTTTATTAGGATTGTTGGTTTTCCCTGGTAACCTGTTTTTCTTTGTAGTGGAAAGTGTCGCGTGCCAGCGTGGTGTGATCGAATCCTTTGGAGAGGAGGGAACATAAATCAGCTCCGATATTGCAGTCATATGGAGCTGAAGACTAGTGACCACAAACCAGTCAGCGCGCTTTTCCGCATCGGGGTAACTTTTTTTATATGCTAGGGTAGGATCCCAAAATTGTCATGCATTCCTTCGGGAGGTGGTTACATAGTCGAGGCACCTCTGCTAATGCTGTTGCAAGAGGACAGAGTAAATAAAAATCAGGTGTGTCCCCTGTGTAGGTGTGCGGCTGTAAGGCAGCCGTGCCAGCCTCTGCTCAGCAAACAGCTCAGCAGCCGTGGGCTTCGCGCGCGACGCAGCTTAGCTGTGTGGCGCCAGGACGGTGTTGTCCCACAGTAATGCAGGTGTTTGCTGGAGTTTACCCGAGCAGGTGTGCTCATGTAGGAAAGAGAAAAGGATTCCCATCAACTGCTGTAATGATGCTGCTTAGCTTCTGGGGTATAAGCCATGATACCTAGTACTGGAATGGGTGAGCTACTCTTCTCTCCTTTGCAAGGAGACACAGCAGAAACCTGTAAACAGTTGTGCCTGCTGTTGCAGTGTTGCCTCTGATGTGTTAAGAGGGTGTGTCACTGGTTCACCTCTGCATTTCTTTGGTGGTGAGAGGCTGGCAGCAGGTTTGGGTTTCAGAGCTTGCTGAGTAGAGACAGTCCATGGCCGTTTTTGCTACCTCCTGCTCCCTAGTAGCTCAAGTCTCCTTAAAGAAGGGCCTTTCTCCTCTTCCTCTGGAGAATCACAAGTAATGCTGCGGGATGCCAGTGCTGTCCCAGAGAGATCACCCCCAGTAATCTCCCAGTAGTGTGATCAGTGGCCAGAAAGATGCTAGTAACAGCTGTAGGGGTAAAAGATGCCTAACGTTGCATATGCAGCTTGGAGGTGCACCCACGCGTGCAACTTCTCTTAGCCTCTCAGCTCCATGTAGCAAGTACTTAGAGAAATAATTCACTTCTGCAGTTTCCTTGTGATCAAAAGAGTTCCTGTGAAGCTGGTCAGAAACTTTGCTGAGTGTTTGCTGATCTTCCACAGGTGAAGGTTGTGGATGAGCAGAAGTATCGGAAGTCGTTTGAAGACATCGTTCGTCTAATGGACAGAATGGAGAATGACTTTCTTCCTTCACTGGAGCTAAGCAGGAGAGAAGTGAGGATAAAACCTGAATCCCTGTCCACTTCCCAAACACAGCAGCCCTAGAAGTGCTAGAACTACTTTTAAAGACTTTGATTCAGTAAACTGGATTATAGAAAAATGAACCTTATCCATTATCTTATAATCAGGAATCGGATTGTCTTGGCTGCTTGGCAGGTCTTCTGTTTGGAGTTCTGCATTGTGTGGGTGATTCTCAGCCATGGGTTGCCCCTCCGGAGTCTGGGTGCCTCGCTGTGTGTCCCATCCTGGCCACTGACCCGATCTGTGTTTTCTCTTCGCTCTGCAGTTTGAGTTTGAGAATGTGAAGTTCCGTCAGCTGCAGAAGCAGAAGTTCCAGATCACCAATAACGGGCAGGTCACCTGTCACTTCTCCTTCATCCCAAAGCTCAACGACATCCACTACTGTAAGCCATGGCTTCGGGCCGAGCCTTGTGAAGGTTACTTGGAGCCAGGTGAGTTTTACCACGGTTTCGACAGTTTGTACTGGTGCGGACAGCCACCCCATGTCCATTCGGTCCTTCCCGCTTCTCCTGTGTCTCACCTTTCTCGCCATCATCCTTGTCTGTTTGTCTTCTCAGTTTTGTATCCTTTGTCTCTGCCACTGTATGTTTGTCCTTGTCATTCCTTTTGGAGAGTGTCTGCGTGTTCTTGAGAGCTCCTCTCTGTTGCAGATGAGAGCACAGATATCTCCCTGGACGTGTATGTCAGTAAGGACTCGGTAACCCTTCTGAACTCTGGCGAGGATAAAATTGAGGATATTCTTGTCCTTCACTTGGACCGAGGGAAGGACTATTTCCTTACCATCAGTGGGACCTACCTGCCCAGCTGCTTTGGCACCTCCCTGGAGGCCTTATGCCGAATGAGACGACCGATCCGAGAAGTTCCAGTCACGAAACTCATTGACCTGGTGAGTAGGAGCAACCTGGAGCAGCTCTCTTAACAGGGAGAGAGCAGATTCCCTTCTGTTTACTTCCAAAAGCAGGAGTAATGCCTTCAGCTCGGGTCAGCTGTGCTGGCTCGGAGCTGATTTACTTTTTCCAGAGCTTGAGGTGCTCTGTTATTTCCCTCCACCCACCACCAATGGCTTTTGACAGCCTGTGCTTGATCCCCTATTTCTGAGTAGGTTCTAAATATTGCTTGGTGGGCAAAAAAGTGATCCCAGCACCTTGTGTTTTGTGTTACTGTCATGTTGGTGCTGGCAGGCTCAGCTGGGTGGCACTGGTGTGTCGTAAGAGGGATGACTGAAATGCTCTCCTCCGAGGTGCCTGGGCTGCTTCTGCAGTGACGAGGGCTCCAGGAGCCTTTTCCTCTGGATGCTTGTGGCATTGGCCCTGCTGAGGGGAAGGGACAAGCAGGAGGACTGAAGAAAGGCCTTTGCTGTCAGGTGTAGTGCTGGGCACAGCTCAGCAAACGGCCAGTCTCGCAGCCTCTGTGGCCGTTCCTCTCACACCGACCGCAGTGGGCGAGCTCTCCGGCCGTGCAGAGATAACTGTTCCTCTCCCCAAGCTTCACCGGCCCCTAGCATCAGTAGTCATCCTTCTGAAGCCACTTGTGTGCATGTGGGGGGGGGCAATTGTGCCCTGGTCGCCTTTTGTCATCTCATGGCTGTTTCTGAGATTCGGCCCCATTTGAGGGACGTTAGTTCCTGGGTTTGGCCTGCATTCACTCCTCTCTTCTGACGGCCTCTCCTGGTCTTGCTTCAGTGAGGTTTTGCAGTTCCTGAGTTGTAGCCAGTTACCCGTTCCTTTTCAGCCAGGAAAATCATTCTTTTTTGTTCATCTGAAAAATTAGCCCTGTTCTTTTAGTCTCACTGATGTGGGATGCCTTCCCTCTCCTCTCATATCTTGCAGTCTCGTCCTCACATGTGTCTTTTTTGTCCAGTGAGCTGCTGCTTTTTCACATCTGTAGGTTTGGCAGCTTCTACTCCCATCTGCTTACGCTTCTTTCTCTTCCCTTTAGCAGTGGCACCGTGCTCTTGCTGCCTCTTTCAGTTCCCACCTTTTGTTGTAGGTGTCTATTTTTCTCACAGGCCCAACATACAGCAAGGCCGTTATTATGCCAGAATTTCGGTAATCGCAAGGTCAAGCTAAGCAGAATCCAGGTGGCAAGATAGAGTGTTTGCCTCCTCAATTCAAGCAGCTAATCCAGGCCTCAGGCTCCTCGTACTTTTCAGGATTCGACTGAAAGTCAGTCTTGTTCTAGGAATGAGTTGAACTTGGTCTGGAGCGTTTCATCGGTCTCGGTGGCTTTTCCACCTGCTTTTATCTGCTCAGTGCTCAGCGCTGAGTTCTTGCTTGGTAGATGGGAAGCAAGCCGATCTCGGGCCTAGACTCCTAGCTTCTGCCCTCACAGACACACACTGTTGCTTTTCTAAGGGTACTTTGAGGCTTTCTCTGCTTCCTTTACCTGTAGGTTTCCTCCTTCTGTTATTCAGTGAAACGTACAGAAGTACAGGAAGCAAAACAAGCAGTGAAGAGCATCCTGTCCCAGCATCCACAGCAAAGAAACAGCCTCTTGTGTCGGCGAGGTCAGTGCGACTGCAGTGCTTCAATCGGGACATGTTAAGCAAGCTCAAGGAATACCATGTGTAACGTCCCAAAGCAAAATTTAGTCACTTAGATTGTAAAGCTACTGTCGCGTTCGAGCTATTTTAGGTCTTTGGTTTTGATCGTACCTGTGAGTTGAGGAATTCTTGGAGACAGGACAAGCTGAGCACATTCTGCCAGGGAGTGCGGTGCCGGCGCTCGCCCCTCTGCAGCCAGGAGCGGTTTGGTCCAGTTACGTGTATTTGGCTGACGTTTGGACTGTGTGCAAGGAAATCAGTGTGCTAGTGTATTAAGAACCGTTTTCCCTCCTGCACTTCTGTGGTGTTAGGGCTTGTCATCTGCTGCACCAAGCATTTTTCTCAGCTCTATCAGTTGCCTTCAGCAGAGGGAGATCGGGAGAATGCAGGTGAGTAAGGGTGTGAGAGGCGGTTTGAAGCAGAATGGCAAAGTGTAGGTGGGAACTTTGGAAATGCCTCTCCTAGTTATCCTGGGAGAAGCTGCTGACACTTGAGCATCTCGCCTTTGGGATTTCAGTATTAGTGTCTCATCCTGTTTTTTTCTTGGGATGCTCCTGTGGGCTTTAAAAAGCCTCTTGAAGAATCTTTATCGGGAGCAGGTTAGTCTCACGGAGCTAGTCATGCTGAACGCTACGGGAAGAGAGGTGAACAGCGGGGCAAGCGGTGAGGTAGGTGGTAGTGAGACTGTTGGGATGACTCACTGAGTTACGAAATGAGCCTCTCCCGTGCAGCGTGGCTATCTGCCGTCCCAAACCTGTGACTGCGGTCCCTCCCCCTGCGCCTTGGAAGAAGGACCTGCGCCAGCTTGTGTTTGGAGCAAGCTGTTCCCTGCAAGAGGCCGGTCTGTCGTGGCTGTGTTAAAACTCGAGCTTCCAAAGGGAGCAGACGCTGCAGAAATGGCAGGAGAGACCGAGGTGCTGCTCCCTCCCAGGCATGCCCTGTGCCGTGGCGGCTGCGGCTACGTTTCCAGCTCAGCCCTTGAACGCATTTAGGTTGCTCCCGCCCTGAAAGGTCGATCCGCCAAAACTCAGCTTGGGCAACCTGCTTCTGTGTCCTCCCGCAGACTCCGCTAACCAGTGTCGCACACTGCCAGCCCGCACTGCGCTGGTGGCCGGATGCTGTGTTCCAGGCTCGCCAGAGGGATTGGCCGTGCAGCCTGGAGGGGGCTTTGGCGTGCTCCTCCTCGCACTGTGTTAATGCTATTAGGTTGAGACAGACGAGCAGCCTGGGGTTTTGAGCACAAACACTCATTTCCCTGACTATACACAAAGCTGCTTAGGGGGCCTGTTAGCTCCGCAGCTGCCACACAGTCGGAAATACAGATTTAGCCTAGTGAATGTTTTATCTCTGGCCTGGTCACAAGGGAAGATGGCTGAAATAATACGGGATATTTATTTCTGACCGGGAAGATTCAAGAAGGGGAACTTCTTCCTGGCGGATACCTCTCATCTGCCTGGGGCCCGACTGTTCACTGGGTAGCGAACAGGGCTGCTAAAAGGCCCCTGCGAGGAGTTTGGAGAAATCCGGACAAGGTTGTGCATCATGTGAGCAGGATTTTTGCTAATTGGCAGGCAAATCTCTCGCTGCAGGTTTAACTTTGGCCACGTCAGCAAAATGTGTGAAGGACCTGGCATTCAGTGGGTTCTTGTAATGCAAATGAGGTTTCTGCTTAATCTGAGAGTATATTCCCTCTCTTAACGATGCTTTTTCCTCTTCTCTCTTTCCCACTGCTCTCAGGGAGAAGACAGCTTCTTAGAAAAGGTAACGCACGCAATGGCTGGGGAAGTCTGCTTACCAGTGCCTTGTTTGTAAAGAGTGGGAGTTTTCCCCCTGTTCCCTGCTGAGGAGGGAGGGGAGGTGGGAGCAGAGGGGGGGCTCGTTCCAGCAAAACCTCTTAGTGCAGCTGTGGGCTGGATGAGAACACATAGAAGCACAAAGTGGCCCCGTAGCCGAGATGGGACCAGCCCAACTGAGCTGCTTAAAGCTCACCAAATTTGATTTGGGGGGAAAAAGAAAAAAAAAAAATACTGTCCTCATCCTGGCAGCAGTGATAGACGTTTCCAGAAAAGACTGGCTACCTTTGACATACCTGAATTAGCTCTAACCGTGCACACAAGGTGGGGTTCACCACAACACCCTCTTCAGACGTGTGGGGAGCAGGCTGAATTCAAAAACTGAAGTATTTTGCTCTTTCCATCTTGGCGTGTCCTTATGGAGGCCTCACATAGGAGGCAGATGTTTCTCCGCTTCCTCGAGCAGCGGAGCTTGGGCTGCCGCCCCCATCGCCCCCGATGCCTGAGCAGGATCCCAGCTTTGCTTTGCACGTGTGCTCAGCGCTGGGGCCGCGCGAGTCAAGGCTGCCGTTCAGAGAGCGAGTGGGAGATGCCGGGGGAGGTGTGCCAGTGTTGCTCCCGCTCTCCCTGCGCTGGCTGGGGCGTTTGGTAACTTGTTCGAGCTGGCTCTGTGCAGCCTTCCTGCGCGGGGTCACTTGCCCCTCTCCAAGCTGGCAGTGCCGTGACAGGGCAGAACAGGAGATGGAGTGGATGTCGCCTCCCCAAGAGGGGGCTGAACTCGGGTGCCGACCCAGGTGAAGCTCCCAGACTCCTTCCTGGCAGCGGGGAAGGGAGGAGTTTGGTGCCTGCCTCCTGGGAACAGCCTTTTGCAGAACATCTTCCTTCCCGGGGAGAGGGCGCAGACCTGCCTCCTCTTCCTCGCACACGGCAGGAGAGGGCGCTCGGGACCTGGCCAATGCTCAAGGAAAACCGAGAACCCTCCTCCTCCTCCTCCGCCGCCGCCCTGAGGAGCCCTGAGCCTTCTCCTCCTCTGCTCTAAGCAGCCGGGTCTCCTGCCCTGGGGGTCTCCGCAGCTCCCCCCGTCGTGCCAAGGGCAGCTGGCAGAATCGGGTGCTGCTCTGGCACTCGGCGCTGCTGCTGCGACACCCTGGCGTGGGGATTTTCTGTTGAAGAGCCGTAAGCTGTCAGAGGGCCCGCGGCTCTCGCCTCTTCCCGTTCAGAGGAAGGCTGTAATGCGCTTGCCTAACGTGCCGCTTCCGAACCTGCTCTGTGCGCTCGGATGAGCGAGGCAGACGTGTGCCCGTGACCAGCCTCTGCTGGCTGGGTAAGATCTAGTGGTGTGCGGGGCAAAGCAAAGCAGTGCTGTGCTGTGGCAAGGGTGGCTATTGCCCGTGCCGGCGGGGCTCGTGCCAACCTGAGGTGTCTCTGGGGGACGCCGAACCCTGCCCCAGCTGGCTGTGAGTGGCTGTGTGTGCTGCAGAGGGACGGCGATCGCAGTTGTCACGTAAGCTGACAGCTGAAACGAAGCGCTTTGCGTTTGGCTTGTGGGGCTCCTCTCTGCCGGTGCCCTTGGGTTGTGCTCCTGCTTTTGTGCCGGTCTCTTCGGGGCGCTTCTGCTGAAGGTGCTTGAGGGGAGCTGTGCATGGCTTCCTCCGTGGGAGCACACAGGAACATGAGCCATCCTAGAGTGAGAGTAAAATCAAGCAAAATACATTGATCCCCTTCAAGATCGGTGTGATGGAGACTTCTGAGCAGTTGAGCTCATCAGCTGCTTTGCATGAGTAAGTGGGAAAACGTGACAGTGGCGTCAGGGTAGTCTGTGTTGAGCAGAGCCCCCTCCTTAGGAAAATGAAGAAAGATACTGTAGAGAACTGGCCTGTTTCAGAGCCCGGAGAGCAGGCGCAGTCAGAGCACACAGGAGTCGGGAGATCAGCTGGGTGAGCGGGGCACGGTGTCCGGGTTGGACCTGAAATGTGGAAGCCACTGCAGCAGCAGGACTCATCAGGCTCCATCCCCCGGTGTCAGCCGCAGGGCGCGGGGTGGGAGCTGTGGTTTGGACGGGCTGGCTTTGCCAGCGAGAGACCCATCCTGTGGGAGCTGTGGTTTGGACGGGCTGGCTTTGCCAGCGAGAGACCCATCCTGTGGGAGCTGGGGTGGCTGGGGCGAGTCCTCCGAGCGTGGCTGAGACTCCGCTGCAGTTTCATGGTGCACCAGGCGGGGTGTTGTGTGGGGCAGCGGGAGGGAGCGGAGCTGGGACCTACAGAGCGATGGCTCTGGGCTGTAAAAGAAGGCAAGGGCCAGGTGAGCTCTGGGTCCTGCTTCTTCCCCTCTCCAGGCTTTCTTTACCAATGCCCTTCCAGAAGGAGCGAGGTTTCCCTGAAACAGTGTGTGCTTTTTGCCACCAGGAGAAATCCGTTCTGCAGATGGGCTCCCTGGACAACGAGGATGCGAGTGGGGTGCCGCTGCAGGTGCCAAAGGAGATCTGGCTCTTGGTGGACCACTTGTTCAAGCACGCCTGCCACCAGGTGAGGGAGCTCTGAGGAGCCTGGTGACCTGATTCATCACTAGCACCTGGAGATCAACTCCAGTTTGGTATTTAGAGGGCAGGGCTTTTCTCCTGGGCTTGAGGCACTGGCTGGGGGTACCACCTTCCACCCGCTGTCACTATGTGCCTCAGCCTTTGCGAGGAAGGTGACTTTGTCCCTCCCTGTGCTGTTTTTGGCAGGAAGACCTGTTCCAGACTCCAGGCATGCAAGAAGAGTTGGAGCAGATCATTGACTGCCTGGACACCAGTATCCCCGAGAAAATCCGTATCCTTGCTGTGCCTGCCTTTCCCAGGAGCCCGCTGGATCTCGGCTCTGCTGGGAGAGCTCCCTCTCTGGAGAGCTTGTCTGCGACCAGTAGCTGCCAGGGTTGGCTGGGGGTTGGCTCCCCTCTGTCCCCCAGAGATAAGCTCTTGTTATGGTTTGAGGAACCCACAACAATTTATTGTGATTTAGACAATTATTCCATCACCTGACAACCCCTCCCCACCCGGGAAGGGGAATCGGGGGAAAAACAAGAAACCCCAAGGGTTGAAATGTAAGCAGATTTAATAGGATAAGACTAAATAATTAGCATTAATAATACAAAAGAGCCAGTATTGATCCCAACACCGATATAAAATAGACAAGGACTATACCCAGCCCATTCCATCAGCAGAAGCCATGCACTGCCAGCAACTAGAGTCTTAGAAAAGTGCAGTTTTCCCAGGCGTTAGAAGAGAAGTTAGTCCTGTGTAGCTCAAACCAGGACAGCTCTCTCAAAGCTGAAGGTCTGATGGCTAAAGCAGCCACAGGGCCAGAGCTCTGGAAGCTTCTGCAAGGCCGTGCCAAGCTCAGGAGCTGAGGAGGGTGGACACTGGGGAGCACGAGCTGGAGAAGAGGCTTCTGTCAGGCTACAGGGTGGGCAAACGCAGTGCAGGGTGGGTGGAACAGCATTTTCCGTGGACAGGGGAGGAAGAGGAGTGCTTTGGTGTCAAGTAGTGGTTGGGAAGGCAGAGAACTTGCAAGACCTGCAAGGAGGAAGCAGGGAGCAGGAGGAGAGGCAGGGAGCAGGCTGGGGAGGGAGGTGGTCCGTCTGCTCGGCATGGCCCTTGATTCCCACCGCTCCAGCGGGCAGTAACCACTCCGTGGCTGAAGCACTCCTCATCTTCCTGGAGGCTCTGCCGGAGCCCGTCATCTGCTACGAGCTGTACCAGCGATGCCTCGACTGGTCGCACAGCAGCCGGCTGTGCCGGCAGGTGCGGTGCTGCCTCTGGCTCCGCTTGCTGCTGGCTCAGGATGGCTCTCCCCCGCCACTGCCGCCTCCGCTGTGGTTCAGGGGCTTGCTGGGTCCCGCTCCCTTCCCGTGAGCTGGCGAGGGGCTTTGGGAGCTGGCCCTCGGAGGGTCTTTGCAGGGGGCAGGGTGACCTGGGTGCTCTGGCGATGCTTTCCTGCCCCAAGGCCGGCACTGCAGTGTTCCCTAGCAGTCCTGGTGGCTTCCAAAGAGCCCCCGAGCTTGCCCTGTGTCATCCTGAGCACATGCGGAATAGACTCCGCTGGTCTCGGGGGCACAAGCACCTGCTCAGAGCCGCAGTTCCCCTGCTTCCCTTGAGAACTAGGGCTGAGTGGCTCTTAAGCTGCTGGGGCAGCAAGCAAGGCCAAGCGTTTCTTTGGGCAGAAAGGTGACGTTTTGGGGCGTGTTTTCAGTACTGGCATCGGGGAAACCTCTTGTCCTCACACTGCTGCTGTGCAGCCAGGAGCATGAGAGCTGGGATCCGACTGGTAGCGAGTGGGAAGCAGCCCCAGGGCCGTGGTAGTTTTTGTCTGGTGACACAGTTATGCTAGAGGCAGCGTTACCGGGTGCCAAAGCCCATGAGTGCCATCAGCACTAGGCTGCAGCTAGTAGTTGCTTGCTTTCTGGGCCTGGGGCTTGTGCCACTGGTCCTGCAGCAGCCTCAAGGCAGCGGAAGGGGGAGGGCCGCCCATCTGGTGTCCGGAGCATCCCAGCACGCCCAGGCTGCAGCGATGGGAGCCCGGAGAAATTCCTGTCTCTCTTTTCTTTGCAGGTGATTTTCCAGCTGCCTCGTTGCCATCGCAGCGTGTTTCGGTACCTAATGTCGTTCCTCCGAGAGCTGCTCAAGAACTCAGAAGTCAACAACGTCAGTGTCGCCATGATCGGTAAGTGCCGTTTTGCCCCTCTGCTCCTGCTGCCCTCACTGAAACATAACCCTTTCCTGGCTACTTTCAACGTCTCTGTTCCTGACCAGTAACTAGTTTTGCCTACATTTACAGCCGCCTTGTTCTCCAGCCTCCTCCTGCGCCCTCCACCCAATCTGATGGCAAAGCAGACTCAGCAGGACCGCCAGCGTGCCACCAACTTCCTCTACAGCTTCCTGCTGGCTGGGGATGAGGAGTGACTCCTGCCTGTGTGCCAAAGCTGAGGCCCGTGCCACCAGCCTTGCGCTGAGGCCGGGCTTCTGACAGCTCCAGAAGGCTAAAAGGCTCTGAGCTTCTCCAAGTGCCGTGTTTACAGTAGGAAGGGATGTGTTCCCCTCTCCTTCCCACCGCTCTACCCTGCTCTGCAGAGAACCTACACACTCATTGCACTGCCATCCACTACAGGAGCCTCCTGCTTTCTCCCCGGGAGCTGGGTGGATCCGTTGATACCCAAGCACTGTGCCAGTGACCCATCGTCCCGTGACAGTGTCACCAGTTTCCCCAAATCACGCTTCTCACTCCTTTTCACCCCCATCTCCCTGGAGCCATTGTGGGGAAGGGTGGAGACTGCTGGTGCTCTTGGAGGGCCGTGTCACGGCTGGTTGGTGGCATGGCTGTGTCCCTGCAGGTGCCAGGCGTGTGTGCTGATGTGCACTGACTGTACTGGTGGGAGCCCCGCGCTCTGCCCCAGAGTGGTGTTGGCCATCTGTCACCCTCTGCCACGCAACAGACCAAGCCAACCCTGATGGCCTGTCACTGTGCTATGAAAGCTGGACCGCGGCTGTCCCAGGAAGGTTATCTGGACATTTGGCCTCTTCCCTGCAGCAGGTCATCATCCTCTCCCCTCGCTCCTGGAGTACAAGGCACGGGCACACAGGTCTCTCCCTGCACTCCCAACCTTCTGCCCCTGTCCCCCCAGCCTTGCTGTCCCTTCCCTGCGCCCCAGCTTCCCTCTGGGCCGGGGGGTGGTGGGTGACTCGCAGGGGCTTGGGTCAGGCAGGGCAGGGAGCTGCAGGGCTGTCCCTGTGCGTGGCAGGGACCAGGACGGGGCTCCTGTCCCAGCCCCGCTTGCAGGGCCCTGGAGGTAGGACAGGGGCTGGGTGACCAGGGGGGCTGTTGGATCCTGTCCTTCCCCTCCTCCCCTGGTGCTGCCAGAGGGTACAGGCTGTGGGGAGAAAGTGAGGGGGGGGGAAAGGAGCCAGAAATCCACGCAGGGATGTGGGGGTTGTTGCGCTGGGGGCGCTGTAGTGCCAGGGTCACACAGCAGGGGAGGGGACAGCCCTGGGGCCGGCGACCGATGGGTGCAAGAGAGAGGCCTGGAACACTACGCGGAGTCCTGCCCGCTCGGCCAGGGGCTGCGCAGCCTCGGCTGAGGGGGGCAGAGCTGTGGGGAGGGGGGGCTGCAGTGCCAGAGCCCCCACCGGTGCTCAGCCCCCCGGCGTCCATGTGGCTCCCTGGTCCCCGTGCACCGGCTGAGCTGCTGGGGGCTCTGCCACCTTGCGACCT
>VXBH01007360.1:41457-64402 GCA_013400035.1 Rynchops niger
AGGGGGAAGGGTTTTACACTGAGAGAGGGGAGATTGAGATGAGATATTGGGAAGAAATTGTTGGCTGTGAGGGGGGTGAGCCCCTGGCCCAGGCTGCCCAGAGAAGCTGTGGCTGCCCCATCCCTGGAGGGGTTCAAGGCCAGGTTGGACGGGGCTTGGAGCCACCTGGGCTGGTGGGAGGTGTCCCTGCCCAGGGCAGGGGGTGCCACTGGGTGGCCTTTAAGGTCCCTTCCCACCCAGACCATTCTGTGATTCTATTTATGATTCTACGATCCTGAAGGGGGACAGGGCAGGGAGGGACGTGTGGATGGAGAGGGGCAACAGGGTCTGCGGCTGCGGCCAGTGACCGGGCTGTGGGCTAGCTGGATGGGGAGGGCCAATGGGGGAAAGGGGAATGCGGGCAGTGAGGGGGGTGCAGGTGGCCGGGGCAGCCCCCCGCAGCCCCCCGCAGCCCCCTGCGGTGCCCGGCTGCAGATCCGGTACCTGAACACCTACTACGAGACCATCCGGGCGCGCGTGGGGCCAGAGCTGCAGCGGCAGCGGCTGGAGGAGGAGTACCGCTGGCTGCAGAGGAACACCGAGCCCTTCCCGCTGGGCAGTGCCGCCACCGCCGCCACGGCCACCCTGGGCACGCTGGCCCTCGCCTCCCTCCTCTCAGCGCTGCTCGCCGGGCTGCAGGCCTGACCCCGCGCTGGCTCCACGCCAGCCCCCTCCCAGCCGCCGCCGTTTCTTCTCCCCGCCGCTCACTTCCTTTTTTTTTTTTGTTTTCTATTTGCTCATTTGCGATTAAACATGAGCAATGCCGGCGGGTGCCCGCACGCTGCTGTGCCCTGCCCCGGCAGCCCGGTGTGCTGCCAGCTGCCATCCTCGATGGATGGTGTGGGGCTGAGGTCGCCCCACACACGTCACCCTCCCCTTGCCGTCTGCCCTGCCCAGCACTGGTGGGTGGCGAAGAGGCAGATTCAGGGCAGATTTTAATTCTTGTGACGAGAGATGGAGGAACTAGAGCAAGAGGGTGGAGGGCAGCCAGCCTGACCGGGGCCATCCCCGCTGCCCTGCGGGCGCCAACACGTGCGTCCCACCTGGGCTTGATGCCCAGCTAGGAGGACCTGCGGATGCAGGGGACAGAGGGGACCCGGACCAAGCATCACACTGAGCGGTTGGCCATCATGTGCAGCATGAGAAGAGCCTGGAGAAGGCTCCGGGGAGACCTTCCAGCCCCTTCCAGTCCCTCCAGGGGCTCCAGGAGAGATGGGGAGGGACTCTGGAGCAGGGAGGGGAGGGATAGGATGAGGGGGAAGGGTTTTACACTGACAGAGGGGAGATTCAGACTAGATATCAGGAAGAAATTGTTTGCTGTGAGGGGGGTGAGCCCCTGGCCCAGTTTGCCCAGAGAAGCTGTGGCTGCCCCATCCCTGGAGGGGCTCAAGGCCAGGTTGGACGGGGCTTGGAGCCACCTGGGCTGGTGGGAGGTGTCCCTGCCCAGGGCAGGGGGTGCCACTGGGTGGTCCTTAAGGTCCCTTCCCACCCAAACCAGTCTGGGATTCTATGGTTGGGCACAGCGAGTGAGCATGGTGGAGGGCTTGGGGACCTTCCCCCATTGCACATGGGGGATGCGGTGCCCACCAGCAGCACTGCCGAGAGGCGGCAGCATGGCTGCGGGGTGGCAGGGTGCACACAGGCATCCCCCCCGGGGGCCCTGGGCAGGGCAGCAGCTTCGTGGAGGGTTTCCTTCCTCCTGCCCCAGCCCGCGCACCCGCCGGCCGCCCCGCGCCGCGCCGCTGCAAGCGCCTCTCATGTGACCGCCGGCTTCCTGTGCGCTTCCCAGCCGCGGTGCCGGTGCTTCGGTACGTGCCGTGCCAGGCGCTGCCTGAACGCTGCACCCTTGCTGCCGGGCTCCAGCACCATGCTGCGCCGCAAGCCCTCCAACGCCGGGGAGAAGGAGCCGGGACACAGGAAGGTGAGCGCCGGTGGCACTGGGCTGCCCTTGGCACCCGGTGGTGTCCCCTTGTGCCCATCACCAGCCGAGCCCGGGCTGCCCATGGGATGCTGAGCAGGGAGCCCTGGTGCTGGGGGCTGGGGCAGTCGTGGGGCTGATCCCTGTGGGGCCCGGGGGTGGCACTGCCAGCAGTCAGTCCCTGCCACCGCCGGCCACTGTGGCTTCACCAGTGCGTGGTCTTGTCCTTGTCCCGCGCCCTGCTCCCACCCTGGCTCACAGCCTGGTGGGATGGGTGCCCGGGATGCACAGACCCCCAGGGTCAGCGTGGGTGCAAGCTGGGGTGCCCGTGGGACCTGTGGGGCTCTGCCGGGGATGACAGTGGCTGCCTCTCCCCATGGCTCCCCGCAGCGTGGGCGGCCACCTGCCGTTTCCTGCCAGGGGGATGGCCACGGTGCCGGCACACGGCCCCCAGCCCGGCCTGCGCAGCAAGGTGTCTGCGGTCGAGGCAGTGTGAGGCTGCAGCTCCGTCACGTGCGTTGGCTGCTTCCTCCGGCAGCACCGCACCGAGCATCGGGAGCCACCGGCAGCACCGGTTACCGGCACAGCGGCCTCTCAAGCCCCCGGCACAGCAGGGCCAGGGTGGGCTGGCTTTGGCAACAGCGCCCAGTGCCACGGTCCTGCCCACGACCGGCAGAGATCCCGGCAGAGCCACGCGCCATGGTGGCTCCTCCGTGCTGGGAAGCTCCCGGGGAAATCTGGGTGAAGCGTCCCCTCCCTGTGCCGGGGGTGGCCCAGCGAGCCCGGCAGGCCCCGGCGGGCATCCCCTGCCCTTGCCCAGCTGCCGCAGCTGCTCTCACTTCCCTCTCACTGCCATGCTACCCGGGGGGGCCCGGCAGCCCCAGCTCCATGGCTCCCCACTGCCAGGCTTTCCAGAGCTGCTCTTGCCCCCGGGGTCCTCCAGCCCTGGGGCAGTGGCCGTGGGGGACTTTCCTGGCTGTGGGGGGGCACAGGGCACAAAGTTCTTTTATCTGAAGGGGGCGGGGAGGGACCCGAGGGCTTCAAGCCTCTGGTGGGTTCAGGGGTTCTGGGGCTGGAGTCAGGCAAACCACCAGCATCTCCACATGGATGCACCAGCAGAGCTGGTCCCGCTACGTGAACCACAGCAGGGATGGAGCCGGGTCGCCCTCATCCGAGCCAGACCTCTATAAGAAAATGGCAAAAATAAGTAATAAAGAGTTCAGTCGAGTTGATAAAGTGGATGTGGGAAGGCGCAGAGCCGTGCCCGAGCAGGGCCTCAGCTGCCTCCGGCACAGGCAGGAGCTCAGGGCGGGCAGAGCAACTTGAGAAAGGAAATTGCTGCCTTTGCGGTCGAGGCAAGACCGAGCGCCGCGGTGTGTGCTCCGAGCACGCCGGCAGACGGGAGCGGAGCTCACCCAGCATCAGCATGCAAGCTGGCTCCTACGGCAGTGCCGGTGCTGGGCATCCGGGGATGAGGGAGACCCGAGACCGAGTGGCCACCCAGGGATCCCGGCTGGCTGGCACTGGGAACCGCTTCCCATGTGGGACAGGCACCCGAGGACACGGAGAGGAGGGAAGGAGAGCCAGGGAGGCAGGCAGAGGGGCACAGGGCATACTGGAAGAGGCATTGATGGAGGACTGAGACCCAAAACCCGCTTCGGTGGCCTTGGCAGAAAGCCGGGACTGGCAGGGGAGGTGCTCTCCGGGCTGTGGGACGGTGCTCGCAGGCAGAAAACCCGGGCAGCTTTTGGGCCTGGACCTGAACACGAGGGCAGCGGCACGGGCACGGCAGCACTCATGCTCTTAGCAGCTGAAAACAGCCTTTAGCTGCCAGACACTCGCAGGGAAGGGAGGGACCGACCCACGGTACGGCCACCGCAGGAGCAGGACTGAGCTTGAGGCGGGTCCCACTCTGCTCTCGTTCCCAAAACCCCTGGCCTGGGGGCTGGGCAGTGCAGCCAAGCCCCCATTTGGTTGCCGAGCGGAGCAGCTGCGTTGCAGAGCCCCCCTGTTTTCCCAGCACGCGCCCAGCCCGTGTGCCACGGCCGTGGCGCGGTCCCAGGCTGCCCCCGGCTCGGCGGTGCCAGGCTCAGGGTGCCGGAGCACCCGCAGCAGGCGCTGGCGCAGGGGCTGTCGGCGCTGCTCGGTCCGCAGCAGCACCACGTCGCGCAGCCCCTGCCCCAGCAACACTGTGCCAAGAGGCCACGTACACGCCAAGAGCGATGCCGGGGTCTCTGCGCGCCGGGTCCCTGGGGGCTCACAACACACAGCAGCTCCTGCGGGGGCAGGAAGGGCCAGGCTGCGCCAGCCAAAAAACTCCTGCAGCTGCAGCATGGCCCTGGGGCGGCTCTGGCTTGCCCAGGGGCCCGGCTGCTGGAGGGGAGGATGGGAGCTGGCACAGGGGGCATGGGGAGAAGCCCTCACACCTTTCCCTCTCCCCCAGCTCTCCCTCCAGCGCTCCAGCAGCTTCAAGGACTTTGCCAAGTCCAAAGTCAGCTCCCCTGCGCCGAGCGAGAAGGAGTTCAACCTGGAGGAGAACGTGAGTGTCTGGCCCCCCCGCAGGGCGGCAGCACACCCTGCCACGTCCTGCTCCCCCAGGGCACAGCCCTTTTCTGAGCCCGTTTCCCCGAGCTCCTGGTCCTCCTGGTGGCCCACATGCCGTGGAGCAGCCCCAGCACCGCCTTCGGGGTCTCGCTCCCCAGGGAGTCTTGCAGCCCTGTGCGACCCAGCTGAGGTTTGCCCGGGGCGGGGGGCTCTGCCTTCACTCTCCATCCCTCTGCCAGATCCCCGAGGATGAGTCCGGCAGCGCCGGCCCCGACGATGCTGCACGGAGCAGCGGGATGAAGCTGGGCAAGAAGTGGCGGGCCGTCATCTCCCGTACCATGAACCGCAAGATGGGCAGGATGGCCGTGAAAGCCCTGGCCGAAGGGAAGGTGAGCGGGGCGCCCAGGCAGGCGGGGGGCAGCTCCCCCTCCCTCGGCCTGACCCTGGTCCCCCAGCAGGGAGACGTGGAGGAGGAGGGGTCCCTGTGCCCCCCGTCCCCAGCCAGCAGCACGGAGGAGCCGAGCCACGAAAAGGTGCCCCTGTCCTACGTGGAGATGGAGGAAGACGGGCACCCATCCCTCAGCCGCCAGCTGTCCAGCGGTGAGCCTGGCCCCGGCAGGACGCCAGCCCCTCGCCCCGCCGCTGGGCACGTCCTGACCTCCCTCCCCTCCGCAGGCAGCGAAGTTTCCAGCCCCGGCCCCGGGGGCAGCCAGCGGGAGAGCCTGCGGCCGGAGGAGAGCGGCCCAGCCTACACCGGCCCCTTCTGCGGCCGGGCCCGTGTCCACACCGACTTCACACCCAGCCCCTACGACAAGGACTCGCTGAAGCTGCGGGTGAGCCACGGTGGGGTCGGCCCGGGCTGGGGAGAGAGGGGGCGAGGGGCAGGACTAGGGTGCAGGCGCTGGGGAGGGAGACAGGGTGGCTGGGGAGCCCTCTGAGGGGGGGGGTCCCAGCCGTTCCCAAGCCTGCAGCCACCTCCACCCCCATCTCCCTCGGCCCAGAAAGGGGACATCATCGGCATCATCGAGAAGCCGCCCGTGGGCACCTGGACCGGGCTGCTCAACAACAGGGTGGGCTCCTTCAAGTTCATCTATGTGGATGTCATCCCCGAGGAGACGGCCCCCGCCCGCAAGAGCCGGGGGCCCAGCAAGAGCAAGCGGCCCAAGCCCAAGACCCTCCATGAGCTGCTGGAGCGCATCAACCTGCAGGTAAGGGATGGAGGCCCATGGGGGGACAGTGGCACCACGCACGAGTCCAGGGTGCCAGCAGCAGGACCACCCTCCCCTCTGCCCCCCAGCAGCCCTTCACGATCCCCCATCCCCATGGGTCCCTCCGCCTTGCGCCCAAGCACCACTGTGGGGGCAGGGGACACACACGGGGCTTTTCTGGATGATTCTCGGGCAAGTGCTGGCCATGGACTTGCGCCAAGGTGGGAGCCATGTGGCTAGTGCCAAGGGGCAGGTGAGGGGAGCCGGGGGAGCTGTGCCGTGCTCCGCTCACCCCTCCGCCCCCCGGCCGCAGGAGCACACCTCCACCCTGCTGCTCAACGGCTACCAGACCCTGGAGGACTTCAAGGAGCTGCGGGAGACCCACCTCAACGAGCTGAACATCACGGACCCCCAGCACCGTGCCAAGCTGCTCACGGCCGCCGAGCTCCTCCTGGATTACGACAGTAAGAGGCGGGGGGAGGTCAGGGACACCCCACGCTGCCCACGGCCCCCGCACCGGGCAGCCCCAGCCTCGCTGCCCACTAACGCCACGTCCCGTCTCTCCCAGCAGCGAGCGAGCCAGAGGAAGGTGACAGCTCCGACGCCCAGCCTTCACCCTTGGAGCCCAAGGTGGACATTCCCCGGGACTCGGGCTGCTTCGAGGGATCCGAGACCTTAGACAGCAGCCGGGACGAGGCCGAGCTGGGGGGTCCCGAGGGGCAGCTGCGGGCACTCTCCCTGGCAGAGTCCTCCTGAGCCTGCCTTGCCTGCTGGCACTGCCCCGCCGACGGGCACAGCCCACAGCCGCTTCCACCCCCGCGGGTCAGGGCTGGAGGGGACAGTTGCTCGGGGGGGAAGCAGGTGAGCCCCAGCAGTGGGAGCCCCCACAGCCGCTGTGGGCAGCTTGGCCATCGGTCCCCCGAGGCTGCCCCGTTTGCTGCCCCCAGGACAATTTGCACTGCGCTGCCTCGCTCCGCTGCCCCAACACGAGTGCCCCAGGCACCCTGGGGACCGCGCTCCCCACCGAGGGCCTGGGTTGCCTCCCGGGGGTTTGCCCCACTTTATCCACAGCTTTAGGAGCTCCTCCCGGAGCCCTTGTCTGCTGGGCTGAGCGCACAGGAGCCTGCAAGGACAGGGAGGTCTGCGGCAGGCAGGGACGGAGCAAACCCAGCGCTGAGCAGCCGGGTGGGAGAGCCCAGAGGTGCCACCGAGCCCAGAGGTGCCACCGAGCCCAGCTCCTTGCCCTGAGAGGACACCCATGCTGCCTTCCTCCAGCATCTTCCTCGCAGAGCCAGGGCGAGCACAGAAAGGTTTGCTGGACAGTTTGGGTTACTGGGGAGAGGTTCAGCCAAGCGGAGAGCAGCCCGGCAAGGGCACGACGAGCCCCCTCCCTCAGCTCAAGGTGGCCCCCAAAGGGCACCAAGCCTGGTCCAGGGGGGCTACGAGAGGGAAGTGGAGCAATCACCCTGCTGCCCCGCAGGCAGATGGGCTCAGCAGGGTGAGGCTGCCACCCAGCACCACAGCCCCTTCCAGACTGCCAGATCGCCCCCGAAGCAGCCCAGGCACCCCCCGGGAAGCGGCAGGGGAGCTGCAGCCGAGCCAGGGCCCCGCGGAGCGCCCCTGCATCGGCAGGGGCAGGCAGGGGAAGGAGGGATCCCCGCAGGAGCACGGGGCAGCCTGTAACATCAACCAGCTGCTGCTCCCGGGCTGGGGGCACCCACCCCAGCCCCCTTCGGCCAGCTCTGGCTGCTGCACGCCACCAGCTCCCGCACTGCGGCATCGGCCTTTGGGCAGCCAGGCTCTTCCTTTGCGCTCCATCCCAATAAAAGCGTGCAAGTCCGTTCCGCTCCGGCCTGCAGCCTGCTTCCTCTGCGCCGGGAGGGAGCTGGGGAAGGGAGCAGTGGCTGCAGGTAACAGAAAGCTTCCCAGGGCGCTCCCCAGCTGCAGCCGGTGGGATTTGTCACCGTCCAGTCTGGGCTGCAGCATCTGTGCGCCGAGACTCCCCTTTCACCCGCAGGACGCAAATGAGACAAGGCAGATAAGCCACCCTGGAAGTGTGAGATGTAGAGGCTGGAAAGCCACAGGGAAGGGAAGGGGGCAGGCGGCTTGGGGAGGCACAGACAGAGGCAGAGGCTACAGCTCAGCCATTTTTCAAACCAATTAAGTTTCCTTCATTGTTTTAAAATTAAAAAAAAAAAAAAAAGAAGAAAAATAAAGAAACCCCAACCCTCGCCCTACCCCCACTTCCTTCACAGAGAACCTGAACAGAGCAGGCAGGAACCACAGGTGCAGGCAGCATCCGCGACGGCCCCAGCAGGCAGCACTCAACACACCGCATTAGAAAATAGATTAGTAAAACCAAAAAATACACTTTTTCACAACGAGTTTGAGATTTGGTCAGTAGCGTGTTGGGGCGGGTGGGAGAGGAGGGGTGCTCCCACCGCCAGCAGGGTGTGCGGGGCCTGGGGCTGCAGCCGGGGCTTGTCCCGGGCCCCCCTGCCCCGGGGGGACAGGCCAGGTCTGGCTGCAGGGTGGCAGCGGCTGCGAGCCCGGCAGCTCCGNGCTCCTTCCCTGGTAAGTGCCAGCAGGGAGCAGCTGCAGGGACACTCTGAACCCGCTGCCGGAGCCCAGGGCGGCAGCTCTGCCCTCTCCCCTGGCACTTCAGGAGAGGGGGCAGCGCTGGTCGCCACATTAATACCGCTTCGGCCACTGCCAGGCACGGCCCAGGTCAACACTGCGAGGGGCCAGGGAGGAGGAGCAAGTTGGGAGGCACACATCAGGCTCCGGGGGAACAAGGCTCCCCGCTTTGCTCCACGCCACTGTCAAAAGCAGGATGGCATACGAGGCCAGGGAAGGAAGAGCAGCAAGTTCACGCTGCCAGGCAGGAGCATGATGGAGAAACAAGCAGGACCGACCCGACAGGACATCCTCCCCCTGCCACCCACCCACTGCACGTCTGCGGGGAGGCACGCAAGTACCCAGCACTGGGATGGAGAGCTGCCAGGGTGCAAAATCGCCTTCCCTCCATCGCTGGCACTTGTGGGGACCCAGCAGACACAAGGCTCTTCCCAGCCTCGCTGCCAGGCACAGGACAGGGAGCGTCACAGTGGAAGAGGAGCCCTGCCATGACACAAAGCTCTCCCACCACCGCCTGCCCCTGGCCTCTCCTCCCTCCTCCGCCGAGGAGGCGCGGATGGCCGACACCGCACAGTCAGTCCCAGGACAGCTGGCAAAGCCCAGGGAAGAGGCAAGGCTCTGAAAGCCAGCCGAGGATGGCTGAGAAATGCAGGGCAAGGCAGGGGGGACACAGGGACACAATGACATGACACAGAATTGGGGCTGAGGCTCTGCAGAGCAGCAGCTGAGTGGTGTGCCACAGCCTGGCAGGCAAGGGGAGGGCATGCCCGTGCTCGGCCCAGGAACCCAGGAGCAAACGCAGCTCTGGCACAAGCTAGAGAGCCGGTGGCACAGGTTGACCCTCCCCTGCAGCTTGATACACCCCTTGCACAACCGCTCTGCGGCCAGCGTGGGGTGGAGACAAGCGGCAGGAAGACAGGCTGCGCCGCTCCTTCCCTCGAGCCCCAAGTCAGGCGTGAGCCCCGGGGAAAGATGGGAAGGAGGGCCCGTGCCACAACTGCTCTTGCGCCAGCTGAGTCACACGAAAAGATGGAGCGCGGGAAGGAAGCTACTTTAAACATCGTTGCTGGCAGAACACCTTCCCAGTTGTTTTGGCCCTTTTGGCACCAAAATGTCTCCTGACAACCCCTGCCACTTTAACCAATAAAACAATGCCACAGATTAGAGGAAGGAGGGAGGAGGGGAGAGAGGACGCTACTGCCATAAATTGCTTTCCCCTTCCCATCAGGATTCCTCAGCAGTAGGGAGCAGGCCGACCCTAATGTCACTTCTGAGCTGCTTGACCACAAGTCGTCTCGTCAGAAAGTCGGGGCCAGACGGAGGGACAGCCCTGGCCACCGAGCCGGTATTTAGCATCCAGGACAACCTGCACAGCAAGAGGTCCTGCCTCGGCCTGCAGGCAGACCAGCTTCGGTGGTGGTGGGTGCCCCTCGGTGACCAAGGCAGGCCACTCAGGCTCGTTATCCTTTGACACCATGCACCGCCTGCGCATCAAGGTGAACACTGACTAAAGCAAAATGGCCATGAGGAATCGTTTGCCTGCCATCCAGCCCATCTCCTCCTCTCCTCTATCACTTCCAGCTTTGATTAGACAAAACAAGAAAGTTCTCCCTTTCAAGCAGATGCTAGTGCTCTGCTTGCCCAGCGTCCTGGGATGGGACTGGGGGCTCCCCAGACGTTAGCTGCTTTTCCTCTGGCATCTCAGCGTTGCTCAGGGATGGCACAGGGACCTGGAGAGAGAAGACAGCAGTGACTTGCATGAATACACCCCAATACAGAGAACCTGTTTGAGCTTGGCCCTGCTGCCCTGCTCCTGTCTCCAGCTCTACCAGGCAGAGCTCTCAGCAGTGTTTGAGGAAAGGAGAAACCAGGGGCCACCAAACAGGTAAAACAGCAGCTTCATGAAGATCTGGAGCACCGGATTGCTCCTACAGTAGTGGTCTGGACTGTTTCCACCAGAGAAACAGCAGCTCGTGCCCAAGCAGGAGTAGGCCCAGCCATTTTCCACCACATTCACAGAATAATTTCAGTGGGAAGGGCACTCTGTAGGTCTCCTGTCCAACCACATCCTTAAAGTGGGGCTAATTTCAAAGACAGAGTGGGCTGTTCAGGGCCATATCCAGTGGAGCGATGGCTTTCTCCAAGGATGGAGATCCCACACCTGTGAGGGCCCTTCCCAGGCACAACCCTTCAGCTTGCACTCAGTGCCGAAAGAAGATGCCTGCAATCTCCCACCCCTCCTCAGCCCCTCCTAGCCTCCATTAAGTGCCAGTTCTTGGGTGCTCTCAGGGAGATGCAGCCAGCTGTGACTTCCTTTGCAGTTTACTAGGAGTCAGAGTAGCCCAGCACCCAGCCAGCCAGCTCCAGAGAGACACTGGTTTCCAGGGCCAGAGCACAACAGGCTTTTCATTGGAGCCTCTCAGCAAGGCCACAAGTGCTGCTTTGCTCTTGCTAAGTCACACTATCAGCTTTCTCTCTGCTGGCCCAAAGCACCAGCAACTCCAAGCAGGACACCCACTCACTCCCCCCACAGAGGGAATCACTCACGGCACTCAGGTGAGGAATGCTGCCATCCTTCTGCTGGGCGCTGCTCTCCTCTGCCTGCCCACCAGGGCCCCGGGCGACGGTGGGCTCTTGAGTGTTGGTCCCCCGTGGGCACGACTCCTCCTGAGTTGTGCTCTCCTCTTGCTGCAAGATGCCCCGTCTGTCCAAGACACTGCAAGAACAGAATCACACCGTCAGAGACCCCATGCCTCTCCCGAAGCCAACTTCTTTTCCTGGTAGGAAAAGCACTGGTGGAAGACAAACATCAGGGGAATGGGTTCCTCTCCAAAACAGGCTGTGCACAGCCCAAACCTAATTTACACTGTCTATGTTCCTCCTGTGAAACCAAGCCCCTAGGAGAGCAGCCCTGTTCAGAGTGTGGGAGCCCACCAAAACAAGTGCCCTGGAAAGAGCGTCCGCTCCATACGCTGCCCCAGGGAAGCGGAGCCACTCCTCCACTGGCTTCCCAAGCACATGGTGACAGCGAGCACATCACAAGCTTGAATCACTGAAGATAGGCAAGGAAGGCAACACAGGACCTTCCTCCTCAGAGCACCCAGCCATGTCCCAAGAGACCTCCAGAAGCACTCAACACACACAGAGCTGGCAGAAGAGCAGCCAGGTCTTGCACCCAAACAAGGAAAGCTCCTCCCAGTCCCGCAATGGGCTCTGGGGGCAAAAGCGGCAGGGCTGCCCACTGAGAGCTTACCTGGGGGGAAGAGGCCCACAGAGCACCTCACAGCAGTTCTTCACTATGTTGCCATGGCTGTAGGGATTCTGCACGCGGTTCTTCCCAGTCCAGGACCCCTTAATCTGCAACAGTCAGGGCACAAGCTCAGGTCTGCTCCACCGACACCTGCCCACGGAGCCCTGCCTCAGCCTGCAGGGCATGTCAGCAAGGTGGGCACAGCCATGACACACCGAGGAAGTGACAAGAAACAGAGATGGCTCAGAGGAACAGAAAGACTCTACTTACGTCTTCGTTGGTTGTCTGATTCAGTGCCACCAGGAAGGTGTGGAACCCAGTTAACCCCACCACTGACCACAGGGTGAAGAAACAGATAAGCACCTCCAGTACAGTGAGAAGAGTTAAGGACTGGGAGCAGCCTGGGAACAGTCCCAGCCCAGCTGTGTCACTACCCCAGGCACACCACCCTAACTTCTCCTCTTCTCCTAGACATGGTTTTCTGTTTTACCCTCCTCCCAAAAGCCACAAAATTGCTCCTCACCTTGTAATCATGGGGGGAAATGCCCTGAAAGACTCTTTAGAGAAGCCTGGGCATCAAGATTCCAGCCCCTCCATAACACAGCTCACACTAACCCCCAGCTCTGGAGAAGCCAACCCCCCAACTCTGTGGAAGGATATGTCCCTGGGGTTTCCTTCAACGTGTTCAGGAACCCAATCTTCAGAGATTCTGGCAATACAAAGAGAGAAAGACTTTTTGTCTGGAACATCCCAGCGAGTCCAGTTCGCTTTCCCACTCCATCACTTCTGGGTTCGCAACACCATCTGCATCACCCCTCCCCCTTAGCCAGCCCAGCCCTCACCTCTCCGCAGCCAGACTCACTCAGTGCTACGTAGACTATGTTGAAGGTGAAGATGTAGATGGTGAGGAGTGAGAGCGAGAGGATGAAGAGGTAGAAATAGCGGTAGTTCCTCTTCCCCACGCAGTTGCCCACCCAGGGACAGTGATGGTCGAAGCGTTCTGTGAAAGCAAAGATGGAGATCAGTGCTGCTCTAGCACAGTCCTGCCGGCCTCCAGACGCTTACTCCTGTGCCCTGAACTCAAAAACATCCAAGGCTGACAAGGACTCCCTGGACCATCAAGTCCAACCCTCTGCTAACTCAGGGCCCCACATCACGGCCCCCTTACAGAAGGGCGGGCCAGGTAAGAAAGCGCAAAATCAATTTACTAATGAGTCGTTTTGCACATTAGGACAGAGTTTAAAAGCTTGGCCCCATGCACAACTTCTTCCCCAAGAGACCTGAGATACAATAGCTTTTACTAGAGCAGCACATAGGTTAGATGAAGGCCTGGGGGTTCAGAAGTTCTTATCTAACCCATGTGCCACTTTATTCCTACTAGAATTATTAGAAGACAGTTCAACAAACTGCTTAAAAACTCAAAGGATGGGAACCTGCAGAAGAGGAAAGGGATCCAAAAGAATGGGGCTTCTTCCTTGAGAAGGGATGCTGAACATGAGCTAATTATGATATGCAAAAGAGCTAAGACAGCATCTGTTATGCAGCAAGGGGAACACAAAACGGGGCACTCAACGTAACAGCAGAATCTCCGTGCTGATGCAAGGAGCTGCTTTCACGCAAGACGCAGCTCTCCACTGGAACCCTCTAGCCCAGCAAGGTCGTCAGTTGAGTGAAACTTGAAAACAGACTGCACATCTACATGGACAAGTTAGACTTATGTTAGACGAGTTATTGCCAAAGAAGTACTGATAAAAGATGAACCATCTGGCTTCAGGTTCTGAGCAAATCTCAAGCTCCTTGAGCTTAAGATGAGGCAGACTGTCCCCGTCTGTTCACAGCACACCACTCTGGATTCGCTCAGCAGGCGCAGTGTGAGACCTGATACGGAGCGAGACCGGGTGCAGAGCTTCACCTGTTCTCTTTCAAAGGCTCTCACCTAACACCCAGCTGCAGGAGCAGGCATGGCCTCTTCTACTCACCCACACAGTTGTCGCAGATGCTGCAGTGAGAGGCACGGGGCGGACGGAAGATCTTACACGTGTAGCAATACTTCAGCTTCACTATCTGGTTGTTGATCTGGAAGTTTTTAATCCGCGGGGGTGGGCGCTGACCCTGCGGCACTGTCCCGTTCGTGGCCTCTGAGAGAGACAACCAAGCAGAGATCAGACCTGCCTGCTACAACTCGACAGGCCTAGAATGACAACTTGCCTCCCTGCCTCTCCCACCAGTGGGATCAGAGCCTGCTGGGTCTAGAGCTAGCAGCTGCAGCTCTGCTCACACGATCCAGAGCCAACCTGGCAGCTTGGAAGCAGGAAAAGGGATGCCAGGGCTTCCATGGGCAGATTGAGAGGGGATGGGGTGGGTGTGTCACTGTACAGACCCCCACCCACCAAAATTCCTCTATACCTGAAGGGGCCCAGATCAAACTTCCTGCCCCTCTTCCCAAAAGCAAACTGAGTTTGTATGTACACAGCTACAAGAGAGAAAGCAGCATGTGAAAAGGTTCCCAGAAAGGGAAGCAGGTACACCGCACTGTCTTTTTGAGACTCAGCCAAGCAGAATTAACCAGCAGGTAGTAAGATGCCCCATTTGGAGCAATCCTCACTTCTGGAGGGCCAGGCAGGAAGAAAGGCTCTGCAGAGAACATAGCCTGTAGATACACCAGAAATACAGAGGCTTTTCCAGCCATCGCCAGTTCAGCTGGCTCCAACTCACCAATTTCCATCTCGATGAAGGCTGCTTCGTCAGGCAGGGCTCTCGGGATCACCCCAGGATCACTGAAGCTCGTCCGCAGGAGCGTGGCCATGGCGAACAGGAAGAGAACTGCTGCAAACACGGGGATGGCTGGGGACAGCTGGACTGCCAGGTACCGACACCTGCAGAGAAACGTCAGGAGGCGATGAATCAGACCACCGCAAGGTCTGCCTGAGCCAGGACCTGAAAGCCTGGCAAGGCATCAGAGTCCAGACTTTTCTGAACACTGGTTATGTCTTGAGAAGAGAGGCCGTTCAGCACTTCCTTCTGATCCCACCACCGCAGGGAAACACCCCTGGGGCCGCTTTAACAACTAGCCATGATCAAAGTACCACCATGTTTTTAACCAGCCAGGCACAGCACACTTTCCACTGTTTTGGTTTGTTTCCAGCTCCCATTTTGCTCAGAGTCACAGGCCACACCAGAAACCAGCCAGCTAGAGGGATCTTGCCTAGAGGACACCCGCTGCAGCCAGCTGCCAAGGGACAGACCATGTCTCCAGGAGAAGCACCCAAGGCCTGGTCTGAGAGCCCACCACTGGAGAGAGCTGGAAGGCACGGAAGCACATCGGAAGGCTGGGAATCTCTGGCTGTCCCCTGAAGAGGCAGCAGCTTCCAGTACCACAGAAATTACTTTCCAGGGATGAATTGCGCTTGTGCTTCTCAGGAATGGATTCACGTGGAAGTGCAACATTCCCGTCCAATAAGACGTCTGGCTTCCTTTGACTTTTCTGAGGTAAAGGACTCGAAAGCTCCAAATGAAGTAGAAAGGCTCCTGCCCCAAGACAACCCCAGCTCCAGAGAGAAAACACAGTGTAAGGTTTGTTTGCTTTATAAATACAGAAAGATGCAACGAGGAATTTATGTCGCTAATCCTTTTGATTGAGGCAGTGCAAATGGAGCAAGGAGATTAATCCCACTGTGGCCTGTGTCACTTCTGGACACCCGCAAACATGCCTCCATGGGCACTGCAGCACAGACCATGCAGCAGGGCTGTACAGAGGTCATGGTTCAGAGATGTACTGGCCTGAAAGAAAACATGTTTCTACCCCGATTCCTTCAGAAACCCCCTGTTACGTCGGGGTGAAGTTCCTATGCAGATTTCCCATGGTTTAAGGGAAACCCCACCCAAATCCCAATGCTTGTGCAACACTTCCCCTCTCCTTGTATGCCTTGCTTCCCCAGGTTCCTCCCAACAAAGCTGGGTTCCCAGGCTTTCTGGTAAGCCCTGACTCCAAAGTGGTGAGTCCAACTCAGACTCCTGCTCCCATCCACAGTTGCTCTCCAAGAAAGCATAAGGCTATTGTGGTGAAAGGCATGGGATTATCCTCCCCAGTGGATCTGTCACCCTAAGCAAGGCAATTCCTACGACATCCGTAGCATTAACAATTTAATTCCAGATAACCTTCCCACCCATAGCTTCTCTGAACACAGTAAAGTTTCTAGCCCCAGCTGGTTCCTTTGCAGCACTGAATTCTGCAAGCTTTCCACTGCAGAAGGATCACCAGGCTTTAATTTGCCATCACTTGATTCCAGCAACTGTCCCCTGTGTGCAACGAGGTACAGAAAGGGCTGCGTACTGAAGCTACGGTATGCTTTTGAAGCTACGGTATGCTTTGGCCACAGCTGCAGCATGAAGTGTCCACAGTGATGCACAGGGCCTGTCCCCTAAACCAACGTTGTTAATTTTAGACACTACAAACTCTACAGCTACTCAAAACAACACAACTCTTACAGTTGTCCCGTGCAGAGCCCTGCTTACGTTCGAAGAGCCAGGCTGAGCAGCCAGAGGACTGAGCCTGCCGTCTGTAGGCAGCCTAAGACAACTTTGCTTTCCCTTTGCAAGGGCAAAGTCTAGAAAGAGAGCTGCAAGTCAGTCAGCAGTTAAACAGAAACCTTGGATCCCATTTTGGGAAGGAATATGGGTTTATTCTTCTAAAAGCTGGACACAATCTGGCTCAAAGGGCTACAGCTTGACCCTTGTCCAGCTGACATGACAGCTTTTATAACTGTTTTAACAACATGAACATGTTACAGGCTTAAAATGCGGATTCATGAACTGTGTTAAAGCTGAGCCAAAACTGTGCCAGAGCTCCCAGCCTCAGATACACACTAACACCTTGTAAGTTTCTTCAGTGTACTGTCAGCCAAGAGATTTATTACCTGCAAGCACATGATCCATGTCGGGTGTACTCTTCCAGGCGCAGACCTGAAAGCTTTACACAGCAGCACTCAAGAATAAACAGGATCAGTCCCTGCAGCAACCCGTGCGGTCCCCGCTCCATCTGCATACGAGCACGAGCGTGGGATGTGACTCACTCCCTGCTGACCATTTCCCATGCATCTTTGTAAGGAAACCTGCCCTTCGGGGATGGAGCAAGTCCTGCTGTCCCCGAGGCACAGCAAGAGTGGCCTCAAGATTGATGTTACCACACCACAGAGCGCGGCATGGGAATGGGAAGAAGCCTGCAATTTTAGGAGATGAAAGAGATGACTGCACGACCATCCTCCCCGCTGTGGGAAGGGAAGCGGCAGCATCCAGCCAGTACCCAGCCCTTCCACCCAGCTCCTAGCATGGCACGGGCGCTGGGCAGGTTAGGTCCCCAATTCGAGAGGGGAGAGAAGCAATCTCAGACAGACTGCCTGTCTGCCCAGAGCGGGGCAGGGGGGAGGGACAAAGCCCCAGCGAACACCAGATGCCTGCTCTCCTGTCTGATGGGGAAAAGATACCTAGAAACTCATGCAAGGAAGTATTAAGACAGGTCCTTCAGCTGCCATTCACTGAAGTGCATGAGATGTCTGCTTAGCGAAGGCATTGTCCTGTTGCCATCATCCCTCCAGCATGAAGCAGACAACCAGGCACAGCGCTGGACGCTCAGCCCCGTCCCTCAGATGTGCCCTGGCCCAGCAGGGGCTGAGCAGGGCCCTCCTGCTTCCCCAGGGAGCTGGGCTGGCAGCGCTGCTGTGTGCCCTCAAACGAACGTCCCGGAGGCCAGGTCAGAGATGTGTGAACGAGACAAATTCCCACGGTGATGAAACTGAACCCTGAGACGTGACACCAAGCCCACCGCATTGACTCCTGTCCCTCCCTGCTCTGACGGAGCCTTGCTTTTAGGAAGGTGTCTTTCGGGGAAGATGCCCCATCCATCTGCCACATCAGAGAAAGCCAAGTGCTGTCCAGAACAGCTGAAAAACAGGTAAGGCCTCCATGTGAGGTTTTGACTTGGTACTCACTAGCGCTGAGGAGTCTTCAGTCTACGCCTCCTCTACGGCGTGATTACGCTCAGCAATTCATTTGCAGTCCTAAGTAACAGACATTTTAAAGATCTTTTGTTTGGGAAAGCTGAGAGTCAACAGAGACATACTGTTGGCATGTACGGATATTGCTCCTCCTCCACTCCCAGTGCAGTATCTGTGTTCTTGAGCATTTTGTCATCTAATAGCAGACAATAACAGCACTATCACAACTCATCATCATGGGGGACGGGGTGGGGGACGGGACTGGGGGGTGAGAAAGGCTTAAACAAAGAGATCATCAGAATAGAGCAGAGGGGGAGCAGCAAGAAGCAGCAGCTGGGAGGTGCCATGAGTTTACAGTGCAAGGACTGCTTGACCGATTATTTTGTGACAACTTCAGTAGGTCTGTCATAAGCAGCACACTAAGCAAAGCTCTAGAGGAAGGGGAAAACACACCAGCCCCTATGGAAGTGGACCTCAGCCACGGCCATCAGCCAGCAGATCTCACGGCCAGGCCCCTCCGGGGTTCAGTGCAAGCTCTGCTGTATAATTCATTTATGTCTCACTTGCAATCACCTATTTAACTTTCCTAAGCTAAGGTATAACCACACTACTTATCGCGAACACCAGCAAAGCAAAGTGGCATCTTTTCCAAATGCCTGACCCTCACCACAGCACTTACAGCCATCTGCATCTCCCAGACCTGGGACCCTTTCCAGACGCTGATGTACTTGTGGTAAGCGTGGAAACAGTTGCTCTGAAAACCTGGGTAACCGCCACGCTGCAATACTACAAGTTCGGGGCCCTTTCAGGCAGAACTTGAGCTGCCTACAGAAGCTCTCCCCATCTGTCAACAGCGATGCAGAAAGCAATCACTAGAGACCCACTTCACAGGCGGTTCCACTGCGAGCACACGCCACACACTTCCAACCCAACCAATGCAGCAACTGACTTTAGGCAGGAGACAGAAAGGTTATGCTGATGTTATTGCTCTTTTCCCAGCGACACTCAAATCTCTGCACAGGTGGGAGAGCACCCCGACACCCGCGTGGGGAATGGCAGTGCTGCAGAGGATGCGCAGGCTGCAGGGAGAGGGAGTTGTCTTCTGAGAAGAAGCCCACGTACAAGAAAAAGGGCATGCAACCCAAAAATCCGGAAGCAGCCACTTTGCGCAGACACACGTCTTCACGAGCAAAATCAGCTGAACTCCAGATACCAACACGTTTACCTCTATCATAACTACTAAAAAGCGACAATCAACTTGTGTGTAAGTTTTGACAATGCTTGACATAGACCTAACCAGAGGTAAAAGCCATCTCAGAAGCACATGTTTTTCAGTGCAAAATCTTGGAACTTTGGGGTTTGGAAAAAAAAAATTTAAAAAATATTAAGTCACATGAAAGGTCAAGCATAGATATTTTTTTTCAACTCATCAGAAAACAAAGAAATTTTAATCTCTACATAGGTAAGAAAGTAGAAAAAAAAAAATAAAGTGATAAACATGCTTGGTTATTGGAAAAGCAAACAGCAGCCCCTTTCCGCACTCAGGAGCCTGGCATTGCAGGCGCTATCTTCCCTGTAACATTTACAAATGTTGAAGGTTCATGCTGAAAAGCTGAGGACAAAAGAAATCCAGTTCTCTTGCAGCTGCTTCGGAGAGCTGAATGGAGAAGTCTCGCTTCAGGAGGGCCATTACAGACACGCTGGCAAACTGCAACGGAAACCCCCAGCAGCCAGAGAGAGGACGCTACACCCCATCATCTTAATTCCCAAACGGATTTCACTAATTGCTTTACCTGGGCTTCTCCTCATGCTCGAATACCACAAGCATAGTTAGACAACTAAGTGCCCTATCACAAAAGCTGACATACCCAATAAGTGCCTGAAATAACGCCAGGAGGATATTAAACAGAATTTTATGTGACACGTTACGGTCACAGAGTAGACCCAATTAAATATAGGTCTCGGACCCTGCAGGGACCAGCCTGAGCCCTTGAGCAGCAGAAGCTGCTTTCTGCCAAGGTGGTAGTGAGAGAGGTGCCCTTGGGCAGAGGACTCCAGTCGCTGCAGGGTACTTCCCCAGGAGCCAGTACAGCTCCACGGCTTCTGCTTTATCTGGGAGGGAGGAGCTGGACCTCCAGGTACAGCGCTGATAGCTCAGCCAGTCCTCCAGGGTCTGCTGGCTCCCCGAGGAAAAGTCTTACCCGATCCGGACCACAGCTCTGCGGTTTAGGGGATAAAAACATAAAAATTCCCCCACGTGGGGCTGAGGTGGCTTCAGACCATTCAACTGGAGATGCGGCAGATGAGCCGATGGCATCAGACTTGGAGAGGGAAAAAAAAAATACCACCAGCAGCAGCCCAAACAGAGAGGCTGTCATTTATTTCACGGCCGAGGAGGACTCTTTCAGGGAGGAACGCGTGGCTTATCTTATGACGCGTGATGCCAGCCACCACCGGCTCTCCAGCAAGAGCGTTTGTAATCAGAGCCGAGCCAGAGCAGCCTGGAGGGCGAGGATCAAACCCGCACTGGCTCGGATCGCCTAGCAAGACGTTTTCTGGCTTCAGGCATCCCCAAGCCTTGTTTAGACAAGGTGTGAGTGCACAAGTGATTCAGCTGAATGAAATAAGCATTCACAACACAGGCACCCCTGCAGTGAGCGTACAAGAATTAAAAGGACTCCTCCACCCACCACAGTCTGCTTCTCTCCAAAACCAGATTCTAACAACCCGAACTGTTCCTCTCTAGCACAAACTTCTAGGGAGAAACCATGAATTTCCACGCAAACGCCAAAGAATCTGCCAAAAGCTGAAACAAATGGATAACGCAGAGAAAAGATAAAGGCCGAGACCCTTATCCAAAAGCAGCCTAACGCACCCAGAAGGCATACAGGGTAAGCAAGGCTCTCGAGCACCCAAGCTGCTCATCTTCTCAGCTGAGGTAGTGAAGCAGAGACGCTGTGGAGTGTTTTCTGGTTGGAAGGCAACATTTCATCCCTATCACAAATTCAAAAATCCCCAAAGAATTTCAAACCAAACCCACCTCTTTCAAACAGAAAACTTCAAGGTGTTGTGCTTTTACAGGATGAAATGGATATTTTGGATTTTCCCAAACTTTTCCTCATCTCCCCAGTTGAAACCACTCAGATGATTTAACTAAAATTCAGAGACAATTCTGCTCCCAGCTAAAGTTCCCACAGGCCAGCAGCTCCCACAGAGACCACCCTCTGGCCCTACGCAGAAGGCATGTCCTGGGTGTCTGGGTGCGAGCAAGGACGGGAGCGACCCTGAGACAGGGCTCTGCCTCCCAGAGCACAGGAAGGGGCTTCTTGAGGAATTTCCAGTCCCCCACTGCAGCCACGGCAAACCAGCCATCGCGCCACCGGCTCTGCCGGCATGGCCTAGGATTGGAAAGGCAGCCGTGGGTCACTCTGCCGCACGTAACCATGGCAGGCAGCTGGCGAGGGCAAACATGGTAGAGCGGGATGTGGTTTCATTCTTTGGCTAAGGACAGGCTCCGCAGGGAGTGAGAGCAATTATCCCTCGCAATAAGTGTTTCTGGAGCAGTAATAAATATTTCTGGAGCAGTAACACTTATTCTTCCTGCACGGCAGGAAGTCTTAGGCCCGTTTTTCAGATGGCAAAAAACCAAACAACAAAACAAACAGCGGTGTCATTTCATACCTTTGAATTTAGACTGAGTCAGGGATAATTTGGGCTTTCCACACTCGGAATCCCTACACCTTGCATTACAGTTGTATGGCACCTGCCTCCAAAGCTACACAACAACTAAGCAGAAAAACCAGTCTCACACCTGACCAAGACCTGATGGTAGACACTTCACTGCTGCTCTTGGGATGTGGTAAGCTTTGTCAGACTGTTCCAGAAAGCCCTTTCCAAGGCTGCCAGCAATATCCGCTAACAAGAGGAGCTAGGGAGAGCGATGCCAGGCCAGGGGAAACCAAGACAAGTTCCCTGGTCTGAGGAAGATGTCTAGGAGGCCAGCATCTGGAGGAATAGCCAGGGCTTAACCAGCGAGCAGTTTCTTCCGCTTGCTTTCCTGGCTTAAAGGGCTTTTGTGTTACCCAACACCAGTTGGGACCTTGGCCTCCCTAAGAACAACATAAACATGCTGATGGAGACAGAGGAAGGAAAGTTTCGCAGTTGTTAGCTGATCCAAGCTCATCCTCAAACCAGGAACAAGGGGCAGTCCTGTCTGCTCCCCACAACATCATCGCTTAGGCAAACACAGGCTTTTTTTCCCCTTTGTTTGATTTTTTGTAGGATTAGTCTAAGGCCAGATCAGTTTCCCAACCCAGCTCACACAGGAGAGCTGTGCGGAGGGGGCAAGCCCTGCTCTTTCCACAGCATCCAAGACTTTGGCTGCAGGTCTTTAGGCAGCTGAGCTGATCTAAAAGGGCAGCCGGATCCTCTCCAAACACCAGTGCTCCAGCTCCCGGGAGCATCTGCTGTAGTGCAGCACTCTGCAACACCCAGCTAGCTGGCAGCTGCAGGGCAGGCTGGATCAGTGCTAAACCCTGCTGCCACCGAGCTCACTCCTTTTTTTGTTAATTCTCTGACTGGGTCACCTCCCTCATGGGGCTGACCAGGGGGCAGGGACGCAGGCTGGGCCCCGCTGGCCTCGGCTGCGGCAGCAGCAGTGCCCTTGCACCCCGGCTATCCCCAGGCAAGGAGCAAGCGCCCCAAACCCCCGTCCCCTCTAACCGTGCTCAGGACGAGGGATTGCAAGTCACAAACACAGGGAAGCACACGGAAAGCTGGCATCACGTCGCAAGCAGAGCCAGGGGAAAACTCCATCCACCCCCCAAAACCTCCAGGGTCACTCTGCTGAGGGTGCAGAGGCAGATCCTGCCAGAGAGCCCTGCACCCGGCTCCTCTCCACCGCCCTCCCCTCCCGCTCCCGAGGCCACCGGGCAGTCGGGCCCCAACCAAGCCCTGTCCCGGGGCCACAGGGTCAGCCAGCTGCCACGGGGAACTCACTCGAAGGCGAAGAAGAGGGCGCAGGTGCCGAGGATGAGGAAGAGCGTCAGGTAGAAGATGCCCTTCTGCCGGGCCATCATGATGCGGCCATCGCAGCAGAAGGTGTTCCTGCCCGGCAGCTTCTCCCATTTCCGAACCACCTTCTTCCTCGCCACCATCACCGACATGGCGGGGCCGTCACTGGGGCGGTGGCAGCCGCCACACCTCCAGGCGCTGCTGCTGCTGCTGCTGCTGCTCCTCTGCCGTCCGCGGCCCCGGCATCATCGGGGGCGGGGGGGAGCTCGGTATGGGGGCTGCGGGGAGACGGAGAAGCACCTCAGCACCAGGATCGGCGGGGAACAGAGGGGGCACGGCGGCC
>VXBH01007360.1:65014-75857 GCA_013400035.1 Rynchops niger
CGGTCGGGCCCCACCCGCCAGGCTCCGTTGCCACGGCAACCTTGACGTCAGGCAGGGCGGTGGCAGGAGTCCGGTCGGAAGCGTCGCGCTTTCCGGCAGCGGCGCGTGGCGGCGCGGCGGGTTACAGCGCGGCGCTTTACGGCTGTTTCCCGGCGTGAGGCGGGATGGCGGAGGAGTGGCTCGGGGAGGAGGCGGCCGTGAGCGCCAGCGAGGGCGAGGATGAGGTGAGGGGAGCGGGTAATGGGGTGGGATCGCCCTCCCACGGCAGTCGCCGCTGCTTTACGTGGTGCTCCGAGCGCTCCCGCGGCCCGGGAAGGCTGCAGGGAGGGCGGCAAGGCTTGGGCGGGGGTGCAGGCCGCGGCCCCGGGGCTGGCCCTGTTGTCCCGGGGCTTCAGGCCTGCCCGGGCAGGGGGTTTGCTCTGCCAGGCCCCTGCCTGAGCCGGGACCGGGCTCTGTAACGGTGTCTGACGTGTTCTAGGGGCAGGAGGATGGTGAGCGGCGGCACCGGCAGCTCCTGGAGGCGGTCAGCTCCCTCTCCGGACGGAGGCGGTGAGTTGGGGGGGTGTCTGAGGGGCTTTTGCAGCAGCCACGCTGTGTTCCATCCCTGTTTTCCATGGCGGGCTGCATAGGAGCGCTTTGAAAGGGGGCAGGAGGGAGGGCACTCGCTTCCCTTTCCCCCTGGTACCGGCTCTTCTGCCTCTGCCGTAGCAGCAGGTTGGAGGTGAAGCACGTGGGGGCATATAAAGACCCTTTCGGTTTATTTTGTTTTCATAGAATTACAGAGTCATAGCATACCAGGTTGGAAGAGACCTCGGGGTTTGACTGGTCCAACCTTTCTTGGCCAAAGCACGGTCTAGACAAGATGGCCCAGTACCTTGGCCAGCTGAATCTTAAAAGTGTCCAATATTGGGGAATCCACCGCTTCCCTGGGGAGATTATTCCAATGGGTGGTTCTTCTCATTGTGAAAAATCTTGTGTCCCATCCAAATCTCTCCAGGAATAAATTGTACTCATTACCCCTCATTTTTTCCATGTGAAAAAGGAGCCTCCTCCTTCTGTGTACCCACCATTTAAATACTGGAACATGGTGATAAGGTTTCCCCTAAGCTTTCTCTTCTCAAGGCTGAGCAAACACAGTTCTTTCAGCCTTTCCTCATACGGCAGGCTTCCCCGTCCCTTGATCATCCTGGTGGCCTTTCTGTTCTCACAGGCGGAAGCTGGCAGAACGGACGGAGGCAAGTGTGCAGGTGTCCGAGTTCAATGTCAGCTGCAAAGGTGAGATCCCCGGGAGGCTGGGCAGAGCTCCTGCTGTCTGACAGGGGTAGCACTACCCACTAACAGCTTAGGATTTGCTGTGTCTGCCCAGGTCTTTGGGCTGAATGCAGCTGCAGCCCCTTGACTTGGCAATGCTGTGCCTGTGTTGACGTGTGGGACCTTGTGTAGGTGCTGGGGAGAAGCTGGTTCTCTCTGAGCTCCTGCAGCCCATCCGTCCCAAATCCGCCCTGAGCAGCGTGAAGAAAGAGCTGACCAGAGTGAAGCAGAAGAAGGCAGTGGAGCTGCCGCTCAGCAAAGAGGAGGCAAAGCGGGTGAGTGGGCCTGTGTAGGCAGCAGAGGGAAGTTCTGGCCTTACGGGGCAGGGGAGCTAAGTTACTGCACGCCTCTATTCCTCCCTGATGTGGACTGGCTTTTTTCCTGTACATCAGCCTTTCCATACTCACGCTTTTCCTTTCTCGCAGGTTGTGAGGGAAGCTGCCTACGTCAGGACCTCTAAAGATGTGGGCAAATGGCAGCAGGTGGTTTTGCAGAACCGCCGAGCAGAGCAGCTAGTTTTCCCTCTGAAGCAGGAGATTGCTACAGTCGTCCCCCTGGAGCGAGTGACTTCAGCGTGGAAGGTGGGTGCTGTCACATGTCACACAGCTCCCAGGGCTCAGCTGGGGCAGCTCAATGTTTCCTGGCTGCGCTGGGAGGAGTGAGGTAGGCATGAGGAAGGCCCAGCCTGTAGCCGAGGCTCTGGGCAGATACACACTGAGCTTGGGAAGACTAAAAGGGAAGTCTTCTGTGTTCCTCACACATAGCAGATGTGTAAATGTTCTCTGGAAGAGGCCAGGTAAGGCGTGAGCAGGGGCTTTGGAGCCTGCTCTGTCCCCTCTCCTCTTTTTAGCCTTTCAGCTCTAGACACACAGGCTGAGGCTGCTGTTATCCAGTCCCTGGGCTGAGCCTGCTAGTAGCCCTCAGCCACTTGTGCTGCGGCAGAGGGGGAGGCTAGTTTGCCAAAGCCTGTGTAAGGGTGCTCTTGGTTTTGAACGCGAGTTCCCATGGGGATGTGCTGCTGGCATCAGAGTCGCTGTCACCCCCGAGAGCTCTCCCAGCTGGCCACATGCTCCCATGAGAGGCAGCTCCTGCTGAACTCCCGACATACGCGGCACTCGCCTCAATCTGCCCAAAGGTCGCTTTCCGTTGTGGTGTGACATGGTGTTGCGTAGCCTGGAACTTCTGCTGCGTGCTTGTTGTCCCGTGCTACGTGGTCAGCGTTGCCTGTTGACTGTGAGCCTGTTTCTCTACCCTGGCAGGAATTCTGCCCGCCCTAACCTGGTGCGATGGCTGTGAGGGCACCTAGGCAGGCTCACGGCAAGCCTCAGGCTGTTGTGTGGGACCCATGAGCAGGGCTGTGACCCCAGCGCCCACGAGGAGGGGGACACACTTCTCTGGGCCCTCCCGTGGACCTACTTAGAGGCACCAGGAAGGATGGGGGCATCTGGGGAAGTGTTGGCTCTTGCAGTTCTTCTCTTCTCATCATGCTCTTGCCGTTTCTATTCTGTCCCAACAGGCCCGAACTCCCCTGGAGCAGGAGATCTTTAGACTGCTCCACAAGACGCAGCAGCCCATCACAGACCCGCTCTTGACGCCGGAGGAGACAGCCTCGCTGCAGGCAATGAGCTTGGAGGAGGTGAGTGCTCTGCCCCATGCCGTGCCCTGACTCTGAACGCCTCCTCTTGGCGCCTGCCCTCACTCTGTGCTCCCTGGCAGGCCCGACAGCGGCGGGCAGAGCTGCAGAAGGCTCGGGCTCTGCAGTCCTACTACGAAGCCAAGGCTCGGCGAGAGAAGAGGATCAAGAGCAAGAAGTAAGGCTGTGCCTTTGCTGGTCTCGGTGTGGTGGGAAAGGGCTGGGTCTTGGCCTCGGCGCTGGAGCTGACCCCAGTGCATGGGTGTGGCCAAAACATGGAGGAAGACAGAGCGGCCGCCGTCCTCCCCGGGATCTGTGACGTATCAGGCAGCCTCCTGCTGAAAACAGCGCTGTGTTCCCAAGGGCCTTCCCAGCACCATGGGGTCTCACTCCCTGGCTCTCCGCCCTTGTGCTGCAGGTACCATCGCGTGCTGAAAAAAAGCAAGAGACGCAAAGCTTTAAAGGAGTTTGAGCTGCTGCACAAGTCGGACCCTGAGGCCGCCTTGGCAAAGCTGGAGGAGCTGGAGCAGCTCAGGATGCAGGTGCTGCTTCTGCGTTTCTCCCCCACCCCTTGGTAAGTCCCCTCTTCTGAGGGTGCTCTTTCTGATGCTTCTCTCTTCCTCTTCCACCTAGGAGCGGATGAGTCTTAAGCACCAGAACAAGGGAAAATGGGCCCGCTCCAGGGCCATTATGGCTAAGTATGACCTGGAGGTGAGATCACAGAATCACAGAAGGGTTTGGGTTGGGAAGGACCTTCAAAGCCCACCCAGTCCCACCCCCTGCCCTGGGCAGGGACACCTCCCACCAGCCCAGGTGGCTCCAAGCCCCGTCCAACTTGGCCTTGAACCCCTCCAGGGATGGGGCAGCCACAGCTTCTCTGGGCAACCTGGGCCAGGGGCTCACCCCCCTCAGTGTAAAACATTTCTTCCTTATGTCCAACCTAAACCTGCCCTCGTTCAGTTTAAAATCGTCCCTTGTCCTGTCACTACAGGCCTTGGTACAAAGTCTCTCTGTCGTTCTTCTAAGTCCCTTTTACATATTGAAAGGCCACGATAAGGTCCCCGATGCAGGGTGGGGAATGGGGAGACAGCTGAGGTGGGGCAAGGAAGGTGGGCGTATTGTTTCTGGGCTGCGTTAGAGACATGTCAATCCCCTCCCAGGCCCGCAAGGCCATGCAGGAGCAGCTGGCCAGGAACAAGGAGTTGATGCAGAAGGTGCGGGTGGAGCTGCCTGAGGGGGAGCCAGGTGATGTGCCCGAGGAGGACCTCACGTCGGTGACCGTCCCCACCATCCCTGCGGGTGCCAACACAGCTAATCCCTGGATGCTGGGCAAACCCAGCGGCCCAGCCGAGGAGCCTGAGGTGCAGGAGCGTCTCGAAGACGTTGTGGTGCCTGGTGCTGCAGAGAGCAAGGAGGAGATGTCCGAGGAGGAGGAGATGTCCGAGGAGGAAGCTCTGCTGCAAGGCTTTGAGCAGAAACGGCACGCGCGACAGCAGCGAGCAGGGAGCCCTGAGGGCCAACGTGAGGAGCTCATAGCCCCGGGCAGTGCAGGTCTGGTGTGCTGCAGAGTCAAGCAAAGGAAAGGGGTCGTGGGGGCTGTTTTCTGCTGTCCTACTCTCTCCTTCCCTGCTCCTGGATGACTGTTTCTCACCTGTTGCCTCAATCCGCAGGTGCTGATGAGACGGAGGTGGTTACTGAACTGCTGGGGAACAGCCCCATCCACCCAGTCTGTGCCGAGGAGCAGGTGAGCCTGGGGATTGAGCAGCCTGCCCAGGCCCAGGAGGAGACGCTGCTGTCGGAGCAGCTGGGCCGGGTGCGGACGATGGAGGACGTTGAGGCTCTGGCCTCAGAGGAGCGTGTGGAAGAGCAGGAGAAGCCAACAGCCCCAGGAGCGGAGAAGCGAGTGCAGCAGCAGGAGGAAGGCAGAGCTGGGGACAAGCGTGACAAGAAACCACCGGCCAAGAAGATGATTAGCCTGCAGGCTGTGCTGGCTGGGAAGTCCCAGGAGGCTCAGTGCCCCAGCCTACCTGTGGTCGTGGAGGAGGAGGTCAGCGGGATGGGATGAGCTTGCCCCTTGGTCCGAGGGCCAGGCTGACTGCAGAGCACTGACTCCTCTCTCCACAGGAGGGTGGCATCGACCAAAGAGGGGTCATCACAGAGGCCTTTGCCGGGGACGACGTAGTTGCAGACTTCCGCCGGGAGAAGCGCAAGGCGGAGGAGGCTGGGAAGCCGCAGCCGGTGAACTTGGTGCTGCCGGGGTGGGGCGAGTGGGGAGGCACCGGACTGAAACCCAGCGCCAAGAAAAGAAAACGGTAAGTGTGGAAGAGCTGCAGCAATGTGCCTCAGCCCAGCACCAGGGCCTGACGTCTTTGCTTGCCCGACAGGTTCCTGCTCAAGCCGCCCCCGGTGCCTCCCAGGAAGGACAAGCACTTGCCGCACGTCATCATGAGCGAGAAGCGCAACATCCACGCGGCAGCACATCAGGTGGGTGATGCTCGGCCTCTGCGATTGGCAGCAGCGAGCGCTCCAGCACCCAGGATGGCCCAGAACCTTCCTGTGACCTGTTCCCAAAGCATCTTGAATCCCTGCCCAGCCACGTAGTTTCCAGCTTTGATGACCCAGAGGCCAGCAGGGTGATGGAGGGAAGAGGAATTTTCAGGACTGCTCCCTTGACAGCTGCTGCCACCTTCCCTGGGATCTGCTGGAGGGGATGGAGGGAGGTGGTCAGGGGGGCGGGGGCCTGGAAGCACAGTGTGAGCGTGTCCTGGACGAGTGGGAATCGGCAGCAGCGTGGGATGAGAGCAGCCCCTGCGGCGCTGGGCCGGGTCGCTGTGCGAGTTACCCCCTGCCCTGTTTCCCCGCAGGTCAGCGAGCTGCCCTTCCCCTTTGAGAGGCACCAGCAGTTTGAGCAGAGCATCCGGATGCCGATGGGCCCCACCTGGAACACGCAGCGTGCTTTCCAGAAGCTGACCGCCCCCCGCGTCATTACCCGAGCAGGCCACATCATCCAGCCCATCTCTGCCGAGGACGTCGCCGATGTGGCCACCACGGCTGGCAGTGGAGCCAAGCCAGCGCTAGAAATTGAGCCCAAGCGGCAAGAGCAGCCCTTTCGTCGCCCGCGCAAAAGAGTGCGGTAGCTCCATGCCCGTGTGTCTCTGGTGCTTGGACTGGAGCAGGCGGAGGAACCGGGAGAGGCTCCTGGTTCCGTCCAGTACCTTCTGCCGCTTCCCCTGCAATAAAACAAGCTCCTGGGCTGCCTGGCCTGCGCGCTCTGGTGCCTGCCCAGGCAGCGCCCGGCACGGGACAGCTGTGCCCTCCTGCCTGTCCTTGGGGCCCCGCGCGGGGCAGGGGGGCTTGGCCTGGTGTGACGTGACCAGCGTGCTGCGGGGCAGGCCGGGGAGCTACTGCGAGGGGCTGGAGTGCGGCGAGGGGGTGGAGCAGCCGCCAGCGCTCCCTCGGGGCCGGGTTTCGCTTGCCCTGGGGCTTTTTTGCCTTTCATACCCCCATTTTTTACATATAATGTAACATAGATATTTTATTTTTTAATCTTGGCTAAAGGGGCTCTCTGACAGCCCTGTTGCCCTGAGCCCGGCCCCCCCGACCCTCCTCGGGTCCGCCTGCAGCTCCCGAGCACCTTCTGCCCCGCTCCGACAAACCCCGTCAGCTGGCAAAGGGGTCTGTGTGTGGTGCTGCCGTTCTGCGGGCGCTGGGAGCTGGCTCTGCCCCCGGCGCAGCCACCCTGCCCTCTTCCTGCCGCTGAGCCCGGCCTCCCTGCCCAGCCCAGCCCTCCCAGGGTGACGCAGGGTGCTCGGTGTGTCCGGCACTAGCGGAGGGATGTGTCGGAGCCTTATGGTGAAACAGGAGCGGGCAGGGAGCGATCCAGGCCTCTCTTCCCACGTGTGCTGCGCTCGTGCCAGCCCGAGAAACACGCCCCAGCCCCAGCCGAGGAGCTGGAGCTGCTGCTGCTCCCAGGAAACACGTCCCTGACTCCGGGGCTGCCTCCTCCCACACTGGCACCGCAGCCAGGCCGGGTCCCCAGGCTGCTGTCTGTCCCCCGGGGCTGGGACAGAGCTGCCGCCGTCACCCTTCTCCCCTGCAGCCGGGTCAGAGCGGGGAAGGGGGGGCCATCCTGTGGGGCTGGGGCACAGGTACCCACGGGGTTGGGAGGGGGTGCCCTGCGACTCCCTGATTCCCACCCCAAAACTACGCAGGGCTCTTCTGCTGTGGGTGCTGGCACCCTTCCCGGGGCGTGGGGCTGGGATGCGGGGCTGGGTGCTGCCTGTGCCGCCACCGCGCCAGGGACCCGGCCGCGCTGTCGCTGGCCCTGCGCAGCACCCTGGGGTGGCCAGATAGTGCTGGCCTGCGGACGGGGCTGTGGGTGTGTTGCATGAATTTACCCCGGGGCTGAAANTCCGTGCCGTGACGCCGGCGAGCCCCTGACTGGGCTGGTGGCCCCAGCTCGGAGCCCAGCTTCCCTCTGCCCTGCCTGCCCTAAAAGCCGTGGGAAACCCTCACCCCCGGCCCCCGGGGGTGTCTCCGGGGGGTAGGGGACATTTCTTGTTTTAGTAAAAGCCAAAGTGCCCCAGAGCCAGGGGAAGGCAGTGCCTGGCATGGGGCACCCTCTGCCCGTACCTCCACCTGCCGCAGCCAGCCCTGGCTCCCCTCTGGGCTCCCCTGCCACCGCGCTTTGCTGGGGACAGCCGGGGCCCTGCGGCACCGCTGTCCTTGTCCCTCCTCGTCTGCCCGGGCCCAGGGCTCTGCCCACCTCCTTCCCAGCCCTTGGCTGGGCATGGTGGGCTGCCCTGGAACCCAGCCGGGCTCCCCCGGCTCCCAGCCCCGGCATGCTCAAGGAGTCCCAGGGCTGGGAAGGGTCCTGGGGGGCTCTGAGTCCCAGGGCCAGTCGGAGCAGAGCTGGCTTCGGGCTCAGAGCAGGGGCTTCAGCATGGTGTCCTTCAGCCGTTGGATTGTCTGCGAGGATGGGGATCTCCATGCACTTCTCTGGTCTCTGTCCCCACGTTTGACCCACTCCATGGCAAAGGACCGTCTCCTGCTGTCTGCTGTGGTGCGTGGTGGCCCCAGCACCCCCAGGCTGGGCTGGGACCTCCTCAGCTGCCCCGAGCAGGAGTGACGCTCCCCGCCGGGGCTGGGGTGACGACGGCACCCAGACAGTCCCTTCCAGGGGTGCTGCTCCTGCAGAGGACCGAGGCCACCAGGTCTGAAAACAGCTCAGGCCTCACAGAGCTGGTGGGTTTGCAGCTGGGACCACCTGAAGCAGCGAGCGGGACCTGTCGACCTGCGGCCCGTCGGTCCGGCGGCCGCCTTGCGCTGCATTTTGGCTGGTGGGTCCCGCGGCGTAAGCGTGGCTGATGCTCAGCCAGCGCAGGGAGGGGACGGGTTCCAGCCACAGAGCTGGATGTGCCTCATCCTGCGGGAAGGGCAGCGCTGGGCTGGGCTTGAACCGGGGCTTCCAGCGCCCGGAGATGTTACAAAAACAAACACAGAGCCTCCGCGTGAACCACTGGGGGGGAGTTGGAGGGACCCGATGCAGCGGGGCCACCGGTGCTGCGGTGCCGGCCCCTCCGGGCTGCCGGGCCAGCTCGCCCACTCCAGCACAGGCTCCCCCGGCGCTGCTCCGCTCCCGCATCAGGGACAAGGGTTGTCCCTCCGCCTCCCCTGCAGAAATAAATTTGCTGGGCGCAGGAGTGCCAGTGCTTGAGTTTGTTTTTTTTTTTTTAATTAAAAACCAATTCCAGGTCCGCAAACTGCTGCAGGAACGGGGGACGCCGGCTGGCAGCGGGGAAGGGGGGGAGTGGAGCCGTGGCCGGGGGGAGCCCCTTGCAGGGGGCTGGTGCTCCCTGGCGGGGCGGAAAGGGGCCGGGAACCCCGCGGGGCCCTGGCACGGAGCCGGTGCTGCTGCGGGCCGGGGACCAGCTCCCTGCGGGGACTTTCCCAGCCTGATCTCGTCCTTCCCGTGGCGCGCTCCAGCCCCGCTCCCCTCCCGGTGCGGCGGCGGCGGTGTGAGTCGGCGGGCATCGGGAGGAATCCCCCTCCTCGCCGGCCGCCTCCTTGGCCGCACGGGATCCCTGGGGAGCCGCGGAGCGAGTGCGCAGGCCTTCCCCGGCCACAAGCGCCGCGTCCCTCGAGAGAGCCGCGAGCAGCGGCAGTTTGCTCTTACTGGCCTACTTTCTGGGCTACGTCAAAGCCGGGCTTATGGAGCCGGGAGCCTCGGCGAGGGTGGCCGAGCTGCTCCGGGTGCCAGCAGGGAGCGGTGACTAATCCCGGCCCTGAGCGGTGGCGGTGGCTGCCGGCCTGGGCAGCCCAGCCTGGCGGCACCCCCGGTGCTGCCGTGCGGCTCTGCCTCGCCCAGGCTGGGCGCCGTGCTGGGGAAATGGCCCGGCCACCGCCGGTGTCCCCTCCGAGCCACCCCAGGGCCGGGCCACGGGCGGGGAGAGCCACTGCCCAAGGGCCACTGCAGCCGCTGGTACAGCCGGGCTCCTGAGGCCACCACCCCCGGAGACCAGCGGGAGCTGGATGAAAGCAAAAAGCAGATTTAAAATCAACAAATAAAAGGCTTTTGGTGGTTGGGTTTTTGTTGTGTGTGGTGGTGCTTTTTTTGTTGTTTTTTTTTTTTTTCTTTAATGCGGTCTATAAATAACCTGTAAAATATTTTGTCTGGGCTATTTCTGAGGGTGCAATCTCGTCCCTCTGGCTTCCCATGCCGCGGGATGTGAGTGCGAGCACCGGGGACACCATGGGGCCCTCCCTGGCCACGGCGGGGGGTCCTGCACCCTGCCTCACTGGGATCGGGGGGGTTTCCGTGTCCCTGAACCCCTCTGGCCCCCGCAGCATAGGAAATGGCCCTTCTCGGAATGGGCCTGGCTGACCACCGGGGTGGGAGAAGTGGTCACCCCCCCCCAAAACCCAGGGGAGGGGGGAGGCTCTGCTCGGCACGGTGCGGAGAGGATGGGGCGCTGGAGGCAGACTGTGCGTTGGTATTTTAGGCACAGGAGCGCTCCCCCCTGGTTTCCCTGTCCCTCCTGCCCCCGTGCCAGGGACAGGGATGGCCTGCGCTCCGTCCCCTGCTCCCCCCGGCACCCATCACCCTCGGAGGTGGGTCCGGCTCTCCCCCCTCGCCCCGCAGCCATGGGTGCCCCGGGCACCCCAACCCTCCTGCCGTGGGCACCCGGTGCCCGGCCGGCGCATCTCGGCCTGCACAGCCGCCGCAGCCGCGTTTCCGTGGAGATGGCATCTCCCGAGCCCGCACAGCCTGAGCGGGAGGGTTTCCATGGAGATGCCGTATCCAGCACGGCACAACCTGAGCGAGAGATTTCCGCCGAGAAGCTGTAGCCGGGACCCTCGCGTCCGCAGCGGGGCCATTCCCACAGAGCCAGGTGGACAGGGCCCGCGGTGGCTCCCAGGGCAGCGTGTGGTGGCACCAACCGCGCCTCACCCCGAGCACTGTGATGGTGACAGGCACTGGGACACGGGCAGCTGCCGGCTTTGAACAGTCGCTGGGGCTGGAGCGGCCGCCAGCTGTGTCACCCATCCGGGCTGGGGACCCGGTCACTCGGGTCAGGCTGTAATGTCACATTCTGGGTCTCCTGGAGGTGACGGGTCCCTGTCCGTCCCCAGCTGCCTGGGGAGGAGAGGGGGAAAGTCCCCGTATGCCCCTGGTGACTTTGTCCCAGCTGCCACCCGGCAACTCCCACGGGGACATTCTGGGCAGTGGGAGCCAGGGAGGGATGTCAGGGCCACCGGGCAGGGAGCGGGGCTCCGCGCTGGGCCCCCCCCACGGGGGAAACCAGGTGGCCAAGCCCCAAACCAGTGGCATCCCGGGGCCGGGGGATGCCTGGCTGGGCCCGGGCAGAGCCGCAGCACCAACAACCTCGGGGTGGGGGT
>VXBH01007360.1:80700-106217 GCA_013400035.1 Rynchops niger
TCCTTAAAAATATGCGACAGCGGGCTTTCCTGGGGACAGCCCGCTTGTCGCGAGCGAGGGTTTAGTGACACCAGCCGTCCAGCAGCTGGGACTTGTTATTAAAGGACTCCCGAATGCGCAGCAAACTTTTTTTTAAAAAATTTTTGCAATGGGGATGTATTTCCTCTTTTTTTATTTCCAATTCATCGCCGCCGAGTATCTATAATTACTCACGGTGCTACTGTGTCTTTAAATCAGCTTAAGCAAATGCGTGGAGGCAAAGCCTGGCTCAGCTCCGCAGCGGTCGGGGCTGCTCTGCAGCCGGTGGGAGACCCAAACGCGGCGTGGGGCTGCCCCCCAGGCCACCACTGCACCCCACGCCCAGCACCGGCTCCCGCCAACGGGTGGCCTGGCATCTCCGCGCTGGATGTTGTCCCACACGAGTTGTTCCCGATCCGTTCTACCGTTTCTGACCTCTGCCTGAGCGGTAACATAACCTACGAGAAGCCGTTTTCTTTCTCTTAGTTTTCTTGTTGAAATTTTTCCCTTCCTGCGTCTCACGCCTGTTGTGACTCCTGCAAGAGGACCGTCATGATTTTTTTTATAATTTAATTTTTTATTTTTAATTTTTTCGCAAGCAGTTTGCTTTCAAGGGGTTTTCTGAAGCAATGCTCAGAGCTGAATCCCTGCCGAGGCGTCTCGAGCACCTCTCAGGATGGGCACTCGCTCCAGACCTCTGCACCTCAAATGGACGCCTGACAATAACACATAAAAAATACAAATATATTTTCTTGCCTGTGTTACTAATGGCAACGAAGATTGCCAAAGTGAGCAAACTCTCACAAGTGAAGGAGACCATTCCTGCCGATGTGGACCGTTTCCTTCTGGCCCATCTAAGAGCCGATGGGGCACGTGCCGCCGTATCCCCTGCTTTCGTTCCCTTTGAGTGGCCGGGCTGCAGGCGACGTGCTCCAAGCGACGAGTCCCGCTTGACTTTCCAGCAGCCGATGTAGTTTTATATTTTGTAGCCATCTGGGGGGGGGGCAATAAAAAAACCACCCTGGCTTCGAGGTTTGGCTGGTCTCTGGGAATGAATGTCACAAAGGTATCGGCTGCGGGTGTGTTTCCAGGGTCAAAGTGCGTCCCGTCGCGTCCCTCCCGGCCTTCTACAGTGCCCCCTGGCCCAGGGAGCCGCACAGCACCCTGCAGAGCCAGCCGCTGTGTCCTCCCGGCTCTCACTGCTCAGGGATGTACTGGGATTTCTCCTTTCCCATCCCCTGAAGCTGGAAAGTCGCCCTTTCCTTCCCCTGTGCCGCTGGCCCGCTTAACGCAGAGCGCTGCCGGCACAAAAGGAGGCACCGCTGACGGGCAGCGTTTTACTGTGTCCGTGACGGCTCCGGAGCCCAGCCGAGAGCATCGCTGTCTCTGCTGAGCTGCGCCCAGTCCCCACCGACACGACCCACAGTGGGATCTGGGGAGCTGGCCCCCGGCCTCACCAGGCTGGCACAGCGGGGAAAGGCGAAGCTGCTCTTCGCCCCCGGGGAGCTTGTGCTGTCGTCTGAACCCCGGCTGCCGGTAACGGTGCACGTCGCTGCTCATCTAGCCCTTGCTCGGTCCTCCCCTGCCTGCGTCGGGGGATGATAAGCCTGCCCGGAGCCCGGGCAGAGGGAAGCCTTGCGCTGGGAGATTTCAGGAGGCCGGCTGCTGGCATTTAAGTCCCCACCATCTCGTGCCTGCCTAGGTAGGGTGCGGCTGAAACAGTGGCGATCTGGTGGCACGTACGTAGCTCACGTGCTAGTGCTGAGATGTGGGAGAGGAGAGGTGAGCGTCTTGAAATCCAAGCTGTTTCAGTATTCGGAAATGTACAGAGCAGGAAAATACGTGAAAAGCTTCTTGAGGGGTCAGGGCAGCACGGTCCTAAAGTGGAATGCGTGTGCACCGTGAAGAAGTGGCTGGAAGTGGTCTCTGTGAGGAACAGGGGAAGGCCCTTTCTGTGCCCGTGGGCCCGGGTCCACCCCAGCTGCCACAGAGGTGGATGACAGTAGGAGATGGTGGCTCTGGTTGACCTGGTCAAAGCAGTGCAAAAGTGGGTTAGACCAGGTGGCAATGTAGAGGTGACATCTGTCAGGGCAAACACCGGCACTACCAAACCCTCTGGTAAGAGACAAACTCTCTGCTACCTGTGGCTGGAAGTTTGGTGACAGCCGCCCAGAGAAGTTGCTTAGTTGTTGGCCAATGCAAGTGCTCCAGGAGCTGAGCGTTGAGCCAGGTCAGGGAAGCGATCCGGCTGGGGAATGATGGTCATTTGTGGGGAGGGACAGCCCACAAATCTGCTTTGCGGCTCCCATACCCCTCTGCCACATGAACGCTGGGGCGGGAGGTGAGAGAGCGTGGGGGGTGACGTTGCAGTGGAAAACTTATTTAGGAAGCCTCACCTCAGGCAACTCATGTTAGGATCCCTGAGAGCCGGGGAGCAGGCAGGATTTTAACAGGGGTCAGCAGGGAGACTCCGTGGGCTTAATTCCCTTCAGAGGTGTGGGAGCTGGTAGGTGAAGGCAGCGGCAGCCTGTCCTGCCGTCCTCAGCTCGGCCTGGGCGGAAACTACAGTTGTCTTGGTGCTGCTGGGATTTTAGCGCAAGGAGGATTTGTCTAGAGATAATTATTAGAAAACATCCATTCCTGAAGAACTTAATCTCAGGAAACTTGTTTCCATCCGGCTGTGTAGCGGTATTTCAGAAGAGATAGTAATTTCTTGACTTAATCCAAGGGAACTTCCACATGTAGCTAAGCCATGGCTAACCTGAGTAAAAACATGCTTTTACTACATGGAAAACATCTTCTGCTTTGGTTTTGCTGAAGCCTGGAAGACACTGGTCAGCAAAGTAGCATCCTCTCCTGCAAAATGACGAGGGGTTTTGTCTCAATGAACAACACCCCCCCGCCCCGGTCTTTGCTTTTAATTCACTGTGTTAGTTTCATTGAAAATCTCTCTGAGGGCTTGTTGTTGGAGGTGAACATGTTCAGCACCTTTCTTGTTCAGAATTCTTAGAGCACGTTTTGTTCTGAGAGGTGAAGGAGCTTTAATATTGTACGACAAGCTTCTCCATGCAAAATGCTGTGTTGATGTTCTTATTTCGTTCTAAACTAATTTTCTTTGGAGTTAATTAGAATTGGCTGGGCACCTATTTAGCTAAATCAAAGTAAGACTCTGGCTTCATATACACTTCCTTTGGCAGACGTAGTGGGTTAAGCAGATTCTGTGCCAGGCTGTGCCCTCTCTCCCTCTTGTTGAACCTGATCTAGGACCTAGTATGGGTTAAAACCAGTCCATCTGGGAAAAAGAGGAGAAGTTTTTAACCAGAGATCAGCTCCCTGGTCAAGTTTACTGGGACACCACACGGTTTCAGTGATGTGATTGAAGGCCTGAGGGGAGAGAAGGACTTCAACGGTTTCTTCAACAACTTCTTCTACTCGAAGACAGGCATGTGAAACCATGCCCTAGTTGTGTTCTCCAAGGGGTTCCTACTAGTTTAATTACATGCATTTAAAGTCGCTTCAAGCTGCACCAGTGTAGACGAGAGATTTGTTCGCTTTCCTTGTGTCGACTCGACTAAAAGTGTGTTTTGACCCAGGGAGGCTGCCGTTGCTCCCTCTGGTTCGGCGTTGCATCGGGAGGCTGCTCATCCCTGTGTTTCTCAATAAACTTCCTGGTCCGCCTTCTTAAGGATGCTGTTCTTTCGCTCTTTGCGCTGGTTTGTGCTGGAGACCACGTCTGTTGTTTTTCCCCCTTTGTATTCCTTCTCTTAGTTGAAGTCTTGAGTCTTTTTTTCTTTTCTGTTCTTCTTCGTTCCCTGTGAAATGCCTGTCTTTGGCACGTGTCCCACATCGTCCGTAGAGGATAGAGGCCAAGAATTCATGAAACAGTGTCTATCTCTGTTGCTGTGTCCTCCCGGCTTTCTCCCGTGGCCGTCGTGCCTCCTCTGTTGACCGTCTCTTACTCGAGTGCTCAAAACGTGCTGTTTCTCCCAGCTCCTCACACCACCCTGTTAGCACTTTTCCCTTGCTGGACCTCTTCTCGCGTCGTGCCTATCTGTGCTTGTTTGAGGCTTCAGCTCAGCTCCAGCTCCTGTTCCACGTTGCGCAGCCGTACACATCCCCGTCCCCCATTGCACAGGCGGTCCCTTTTGATTTCTCCCAAAACATCTGTCCTGCCACTGTGCTCAGGGGCAGAACCTTTCTCCTCCCCTTCTTTCAGTTTAGCCTAAGATGGTGAAATCCCCGCAGATTGTTTGTTCCCCTATTTCCTTTATGTTGCATTTCTCTCCAAGCACCAAAAGACTCCTCCCCTTCCTGCTCCAAGCCACCTCTTATTCTCTTTGGGTATGACCCTGCTCTCTGTCTTAGCGTCTGCCCGGCTCCCCCTTCGTTATACGGTATTTCTTCCATCTTACAGTGCGTGTCTTTTAGCAGGTTTCCCCCTCTTCTCCTGACCTCTGGTTTCCATAGTCTGGCGGCTCACTTGTGCGCTCGTACGTGCAGGTGGGTCTGTCGCTTCTTTTTTGCAAACGAGCTGCCTTGCCCCGATTTCTCCTATGTGCCTGGCCCTTCTTTTCCATCTGGAAGATCCCCACTGGCATGATTGGGCCGAGGCGAGGATGCCCGGCAGCAGCTGCATTCAGAGGAGTCGTTTGATTCCACGTCTCAATCCCTTGAGCTGCTGGCCGGTAGATCCCTGCATAGCCCGTTTCAGCACGAACGGATGGCGCAAGCTGCTTCTCGTCCTGTTCAGAGCTTGTGTGGCCAGGAGTTTGTCAGGGAAAAGACAACCGACAGAGATTTGGGATCACGTGTCGCTTTCAGCTTCTTCCCACTCTCACCCACTGTGCCGAGAGCATTGCCGCGGCTCTGTGCCTGCTTTACCTTCAGGTGTTTAATATTTCTCTGAAGCATCTCTCTGCCTTTTGCAGTCAGTCCTGCTTGGTTCATCCGAGTCCACTTGTTAGCACAGTAGATCCTCTCTTCCTTCGTTGCTTTTTCCCTGATACGACTTGAGCAGCAAAGCTGCCTTAATGCTTGAACACCCAGCGCTGCACGATTGGCTGCAACGTTCTCCCTCGAAAGCTCCACCCAGCCGACGGTGCGTCTTGGATGCTCACGAATCTCTGGATTTCCTCATGTTTTCCACCCGTAACTCCACCGAATACCAGCACCTTCCTGACAGAGGGAGGGGATAATCACTTGACAGCACTGTTGGCAAACCTCTGCCTCCTTGTTTGAGGCTTTCCCCTTTCAACCTGCCATGTGCTGGTTTAGCAAAGTCCTATGAAGCCGTGGGGACGTCAGCATTTTAACAGATCATCATCTTGGGCAAAGCTCTGTTTTACGGCTGGCTACCCGGTGCTGGCAGTCCCTCTGGAGGGAGAAGGAAAGGGGAGGAATCTTTCGAGGGATGCGTATGTGTCTGAAGACGCCTGTGTGAAACTCTCAGGGTAGCCAGAGGCTTTTTGGCAGTGAAGTTGTTTAATATGAGGATAAGCGGCCTGTGGCTTCTGTCCCAAGGCGCTGCTGATTTCTTCCAGCCCTCTTCCAGCCAGATGTGTAGTATCTCGGGCATTGTACCCCATCTGCCTGGCAAGGGAGAAGTCTGGCAAAGCTGGGGGTGGCTCTGAAGCATGGTTGAATGCGAGCGTCCTGGGGAGAGTTACCAATCCTCTTGTTTTTCTTCTGTAGGCAGAGCGGCCCCTCGAGCCCCAGCAGGTCCTGGTCGGTGACGAGCAGCTGTCATGATCTCTACAGCACCTCTCTATAGCGGGGTGCACAACTGGACCAGCACAGAGCGGATTCGCATGTGTGGCCTCAACGAGGAGAGGTGAGGTGCGTGGGCGGCGCGGTAGGGGAAGGAGGAAGAGAGCGGGGAAACTGGAGAGGCTCCGGGAAGGGAGCTGGTGCTGGCTCAGCCCCTTCTTACTAGGGTGTAAAACGGACTGTGGTGCGAAAGAGCCGTGGGGAGGGGATGGATATGTGGTCAAATGGTGGCATTCTGTGACGGTGCCCACATCCCGTGCTCCAGCGAGGAGGGCCCGCAAGCAGAGTGCGCTGGAGGTCTGTGCAGAGGCACCGTGGCTGTGTGTAGCTGTATTGCCTCCGCGGCCTTGGGGGGTGACGAGCCTGGGTCACCCGCCTGTGCTATTGGCTTCACCAGACCTGTGCTCTGAACTGCCAGGGGAGGGAAAGAGCTTGACCCGCTGCGAGCCAAGGCACTACGAAGAGCTTTCGGTGGCCTGGGGGGGGCGGTTAGTGCAGACCAAATGATTAGATGGGAGAGTTGTGACATGCCACCAAATAGGAGATTAGGGAGGATTAGTGGCTGGGAGGCAGAATCGATCAAGATGAGTTCCTGGCCTGCCCCATGGCTTTGCATCACCCTTTTATTCCTGCAGCTCTGGGGTCCTGTGCTCGAAACTGATCTGTTTGTGGCTTCCTTGAGGCTACGACGTCTGCTCAGCGCATTTGCCATTGCCGGAGCCAGAGAAGGTTTATGGGCTCAAAGGCAGCGCGCGCTGGTCATTCCGTGCTGCGAGTGTTGAGGCTTCTGGTGGCGAGTCCCCGAGGGCCAGTCGGGAGAGCAACGGGACAGGGACGAGCCCCGGCTCTCGCTCAGGGCAGGCGGGCGGGCGGGCAGGCAGAGATCATCTTCAGCCCTCAGCAGCCGCTCGGCCCGCCGTGCGTCCCTCAGATAAGGGCTGGGGATGGCGTTGCCCTCTGCCTCTCCTCAACCACTCGGAGCTACTCCGCGTTTACAATAAACATCAAAGTTTGGGGCGTTGGAGCGGGGCTGGCTGCAGCCGAGCGCTCTCCCTTGGCCGCCCACCCCGTTTCGGGCCGGGCGGGAGGCGGCTGGTCGCCCCGTCCCCGGTGCCTGGGTGTCGCGGGCTCGCCCGCTCCCGGGGCTTGTGGAGGAGCCCGGGGCGGGGCCGGGGCCGGGCAGGCCGCGCCGCCGCCGCTGCTGTCCCCGGGGCCGTCCCGGCAGCTGACAGGGCCTGGGCCCGCCGCCGGCGGGGNCGGGCAGCGGGGCGCCGCACCCCGAGCGCCGCCGGCTGCGCTGAGGCGGCCTGGCCCCGGCCGGCCGTCAGCCGCGCCGCCATCTGATCTGCCCCGAGTAACGACAGCCGGGCGGGGTGGGGGGGCGGCTGTGGAACCGCCGCCGAGGGGGCGGCAGGGCGAGAGCCCCCCGAAGGGAACGGGCTGTCGGGAGGGTCAGCGGCGCTTGCGCTGGGCCGAGGGGAGGCAGCCCGGAGCGGGGACCCGGCGCTGGGGCAGGGCAGCCCGAGGAGAAAGCGTCCTCCCATCGCTCCGGTCTGTTGTGGAAGCCTGGGGGGTAGGGGAGCAGATCGAGGAGAAATCGCGCCGTCAGCAGAAACTAAACTATAGCTGTTTTATCCTGGCACCAGCAGCTTGTTTAAACGGCCCTTAAAGAGCAGAAAATTGTCACCGGGTAAATACTGCTGGGGCAGGAGTGTCGCGGGGCAGGCACTGAGCACCCGAGCGCTCTCTGCCCAAGCTTCTCGTAGGTCGTGAGGACAGCCATCTCCTCGGTGCACCCCGTTTCCGCGGAGCTCACAGTCCTTGTCTGGAATTCAGGCTTTCCACTCAGGAATGGTCTTCCAAAGAAAAAAGGTCGAACGTGCAGGACATTGCACACCAGGGCGGCTGCAGGCACCCCCTGCTCGAGTCACGGGCAGCAGGGGCCGAGGAGCTTTGGCGCTGGAGGGAGGTCTCCACGTGAGGCTGGAGCAGAGCAGCGGGGGGGGGAAGTCCCGGGGCAGGGGGTGAGCGCGGCCCGGAGACGGAGGAGCGGGAATGAGGACGTGCCTGTGGAAGAAGAGACAAGCAGGATGGGGTTCGGAGGAGGACGTGTGGTGGGGCAGAAGGGGAAGCGGAGGGGACAGGCGTGGGGCCAGGCTGTGACGCAGCACAGTCAGGGAGAGCTGGGCTGGCCCGTGGTGAGACCGTGGGTGTCAAAATGGCCGTGGGCAAGGAAGGTGCACAGAGCTGCTGGGCCATGGAGACAGTCCTGTCAGGCCTGGAGGAGCCGTAGGGTAATCACTGGCGTGTGAGGAGGTGCCAGCCGGTGGGCAGAGCTCTGCGAACAGCAGTGCTCCTCACCCCCTCAGGCTGCGGTGGCCAGCGCCCGCCATGAAATGTGTGGTGACAAGGAGCTGGCTGCCTGGAGCAGGCACGATTCTTCAGGCTGCCAGCTACTCTGTTGTCCCATGCGGGGTCAGGGAGGGGTGGGATGCTGGGAGGATATCTTGGGGTTTCATAATGCTGTGTCTTGTTCCTTGGCTAGGAGAGCCCCCCTTTCTGATGAGGAGTCTAAAACGAGCAGCTCCCAGCACTTGGGGTCTCAAGAGTTTTGCGTCAGCAGCAGCCTTTCCAAGGTGAGCTCCTTGCGTGCGTGTCTGGGTCCAAGAAGGCCTTTCCCTGACAGAACAGGACAAACAAGAGCATCTACCCCGATGGGTCCTGCAGGCTCCTTCTCAAGAGGGAAGCACGCAGGTGCAGTAAGGGCAAAGCGATGCTCTGGTTCGGCAAGAGCTGTTTGTCATTTCTGCCTCTGTGTCCGGGGGAGGGGTGGCAGAGAGAAGGCCCTGCCTGCTTCGCTAGGAGCAGTTTGCACAGCTCTCAGGAGCACCTTCTCCCTTCTTGTTGCAGGTGGAGCTCACAGCAGTCAGCGGTGGTGGCAGCAGCGCCCAGGGGCTGGATGCTGATGGCAAGGTGGAGGAAAAGCTTGGGCCCAAACTGGAAGAGCAGCCACCTGATCCCAGCCCAAACCTGGAGTGTACAGGAGAGACTGTGAAAGATGATGCCCTGGGCCCTCTGGCAAGCCAGGGGGATGGCAGAGGGCAGGAGCCTGCAACCCCCAGAGCTGCCGAGCAGGACAGCAGTGGTGCTGATGCTGCCTGGACACCTGCAGATCCTCACAGCGACAAGCAGGCTGATGCTCCTCCAGCCTGCTCCGTGGCTCCAGAGAGTGAGCCTGCTGGGAAGGAGAAAACCACCCCAAGCGCTGGAGCACAAGGGCCAGGCGTGCTGGCGGAAGGGACGTTGTCTGTGGTTGTCTCCAGCTGCAACACCTCTGCCTCCACTCCTGCTACTTTTACTTTGAACAGAGTGTGCTTTCCCACATCTCAGGCCCCTGCTATGCAAAAAATGCCCCTGTCCTTTCAGGCTGGGGCAGTTCTGAGCCCGAGCCAGTCGCTGGTGTACATCCCACCACCCAGCTGCGGGCAGCCGCTCAGCGTGGCTACACTTCCAGCCACCTTGGGGGTCTCCTCCACGCTCACCCTCCCCGTCCTGCCTTCCTACCTACATGAGCGTTGCCTGCCGGGCATTATCGCTTCCCCAGAGTTACGCTCCTACCCCTACACTTTCTCCGTCACCAGACCTTTGGCTTCAGATGCCAAAGTGGTGTCTGTGGAGGTGAATCAGCTTAGCTGCCCTTCGCCCTCGGGCGGAAGCAGTGCCCAGGCTGCTGCCGAGGGTGCTCCCCCGTCCACCGCTGGCCCTTCCCTCTCATCCAGCCAGCCTCCGCCGGCAGCAACGTCTGGGAGCGCTGCTCCCTCTTCCGGCACCGCTGCGCACGCCAGAGCCCCGGCAGCTCCCGAGCAACATGCACCGGGGGCTGCCACTTCACTCTCTCCTCTGAAGTCCCCTCCACAGCTAGAGCGTGAGATGGTCTCCTCTCCAGAGTGCAGCGAGATGCCTCTCGATCTCTCCTCCAAGTCCAATCGTCAGAAACTGCCTCCACCCAGTCAACGCAAAACACCTCCCATGCCCATCCTCACACCCGTGCACACCAGCGGCAAAGCACTTCTCACCACGGTCCTGTCCAAGTCCCAGCGTGCGGCCCAGACCATGGGCAGCAGTGTCACCTCGTGTCTCGGCACCACCCCTCCCTTAGTCATCTTCCCCGAGTTCCTGCGCAACGGCGAGCAGGGCTCCTGGGTGAAGAACACCACGCTCATCAGCACCATTCCAGGCACCTACGTCGGCGTCGCGAACCCGGTGCCTGCCTCGCTGCTGCTCAGCAAGGACCCTGGTGTGAGCTTCAGCAGGGACCCGCGCCACCTGCCCAAGCAGGAGCCCATTTCCATCATTGATCAGGGAGAGCCTCGCAGCGCTGGGGTTCCCTGTGGGAAGAAAGCCAACCAGGTCAGCACAGAAGAACAGCAGGATCCTGCCAGGAGACTTCTTCATGGCAGAGTTGCTCCAGGAGCTCCTTTGTGTCAATCCAAGGACATCTCCACCTGGAATCCCGGCCAAGGGAGTGTGTACCCGCGATGCCCCGTGAATGGGAAGCCTTCCAATCCTCAGCTTCTGCCTCTCGGCTGGTCTCCTTATCATCAAACCCCTCTGCTTTCAATTGGCATCTCCACGACAGGGCAGCTGCCCCCAAACCAGAACAGCTCCTGCAAGCCAGCTGGTGCAGGTGAGCTCCCGACATTCCCGAGCGTGCAGCCCACCGAGTCCAGCGCAGCCGCCCAGAGCCTGCCGGAGGGGCTGCCCAGGCTCCCGCCTCAGGAACGGGAAGCTGCAGCCAAGAGCAAAAGCTGCCGGTCCTTGCCCAAGCTCTACGAGGAGCCGGCCAACCCAGTCCCGCTGGATGCAGGTCCACCTCTTCAGACCAGTGCTTTGGATGCGAAAGGGGGGAAGGGGAAGCTGGACAACCCTCAGAAGACTCAGGGGTGCGATCAACCAGAGGCTGACTCCAGTAAGGAGGGCAGTGTACAGACTGAGGCTCCCCCGGGGAGCTGTAGCGTCAAACAGTTGGATGCAAAGCCTAAAAACCAAGTGTTAGCGGCATATTTGTCGCATGATCTGCCTGCGGCTGGGCAGCAGAGCCTGCGAATGGTTTCAGAGGTGCCCACGGAGAGCCAACGGAAGGAGCTGGGCTGCGAAGGCTCCCAGGAGCCACCAGCTGCAGAGCCCCTCCAGTGCGTGCGTCAGGTGGATCTGTGCAGGGTCAAGAAGGAGCGTGTGGAGTGCGACGTGTCATTTGCTTCTGTCACTTGCTTGCGAGCTGGGACCGCTCCCCAGGCCTTTGCCGAGGCCAAGCTCAAAGGAGCGGGCCAAATCAAGCAAGAGGGCAGCGCGCGCTGCAAGTCCAAGCGGCAGCACGATGGGGACACCAGGCAGTCCCACAAGAGACTGAAGTGCCAAGCCCAGGACAGCGAGGAGTCCCCAGGCAAATCGGGGAGCCGGAGTGTGCATGGCCGGAAGGTGGGTGGGACGGGCTGGGGGTGCTGGGTTATGGCAGAGGTTAGCAAGTGAGCTTGGGGGTGAGGAGGGAGCTCTTACGAGGGAGGGTAGCTGAGTGCACAGGGCTTTCTACCCGTGCTCTTTGGCATTACCTGGCAGCAGGCTAACACACTGCAGGTTATCTAGAGCAAAAATGGATCTGGGGTTTCAAAAACACTGAAGGGCATCAACATGATGAGTGGGGTACAGCATTTTGTTCCTTCTCCTTTGCTACTCCAGCTCAGTCAGTTGACGTCTCAAGCTTCAGTCTGTGTCCTCCATTCACAGTGGCGAAAACACCACGACGATCCGCATGAACTCAGCAAGCGAGAAGGTCGAACCGGCCTGGGATCAGTGAAGGATCACAACAGCCTCAGGGTAAAGCGTAAGCGCAGGAGGCCAGCGAAGACGGAGTTCCCATCTCCAGCACACCGTGGGGACAGCCACGAGGAAGGTACTCTTGTGAATGGCAGCGCGTTCTTGCAGGGTCAGGCTGCAGCAGTTCCTGTCGCCCTGATGCCTGCGGGGCCAAACCGCCGCTCCCCTGAATCTGAGCGGCCTCTGGAGCTGGTGGCTTCCTGTAGCGGATTGCAATGCAAAATAGAGCTGCAGCATGATGCTGGACTGCCCTTCCCAGGCCAGCAGACCTGTGTGCACAGATGTGTGGCGTGTTTTCTCAAGGCTCACTTTTCCCCACAGGTTACCTTGAGAAGAAGCCCAAGAACAACTTTCGGGATTTCATTCCGGTGGTGCTGAGCAGCCGGACACGCAGTCAGTCGGGTGAGTTGGTGCCAAGGGACCCAGGTGGGAGTCTTGGGTGGACTGTGAGCGTTTCCCTTTTTATGTGGCCTTGCCCCTGTCTTCTGTCCTGCCTTGCAGGGTTTTTCTTGTAGATACTCTTGGCTTTTCTGTCAGCTAAACATCCTACTTTCTTGCAGGAAGCGTCGCTGGCTCTTCTGCTGGTGTGACAGGAGAGTGTGATGTGACTGGTCAGGAGATTTTACCGTTGCTGGAGGAGGATCAGGAAGAAGAGGAGGAGGAGGAGGAAGAGGAGGAAGAGACATCCTTGAAACGTCGCAAGCTGCGAAAATCCCACAGGACATCACGCTATCACAGTCGCAGGGACAGGGACAGGTCTCTGTCCGAGAGGAGCAGCTGTTACACAAGGAGGACCCGGGAGCTGCCGTGGAGAGTGGAGTCACCCAGGCAGCTGTGGGAGCCCAACGAGGAGGAGGAAGATGACAGCCACATCAAAAGGAAGAAAAGGAGACGACAGAAAAGTCGGAAATACCAGACAGGGGAATATTTGACTGAGCGAGAGGAGGAGCGAGTGGGCTACCCCCACAGGAGGCGAAAATCCAAAGCAGGTACAATCTGGGAAGGGGTTTCTGGTACCAGGCTGGGAACCAACATGTTTTTTTTTTGTTTTGTTGCTTTTTTTGTTGTGCTTTTGGGGGCTTTTTGGTTTTGGTTTTTTTTTTTGGTAATGATGGAATTCCATCATTATTAATAGCTTGATGTACACAGCATGAGCCGCTTCAATTGATCAGCTCTTCTTTGAAAAATGTTTACAGTAAATTTGGGAGTAGGAAACAGCAGCTTATGTGGCTAATTAGACACTGATCTTACCCTTAGATTAAGACAGAGGGCGTGGGAAGATGAGAATCGGACGAGGTAGCACAGTGAAATATTTCTGGACAAGCATGGGCCCCTGGGAGGAGTGTTCAGCATTCCTGGCTGAAGTAGAGGGAGATGGAGCCATCACAATTCAACCGGGCTTCTTTATGCTTTGTCTTGCTTTATTAAGGCAACTTGCAAGCTTGCACCAGGGAGCACAAGGGCGAGAGGATTAACAAAGCTAGAGTGTCTGCAAGTGGTGGAGAAATCCCCCTCTGTGGTTCGTATTTGCAGCTTTGCTAGGAGGAGAACGCTGTGCCACCTGCCTGTGTCCTGCTTCCTGCTCTGCCTCTGCTCTTGCGTTTTCTCCCATGTGGCCGAAACTAAATCTGTGATCTGCGTTTCCCCGAGGCTTAGCAAGCTCTGCGGTCCCTTCTCTCTGCCCGTGCAGGGGCAGTTTCAAGCTGTTGGAAGTAAGGCTGGGATTCATCCAGCAGCACACAGGTGTCTGGGTGTGTGTGCTGACAGCTGGCTATAGCTCATAGCTGTGTCTGAGTGTCCCACAGGTAACTTCTGTCAGGGTTGCAGAAGAGCATGTCCGAGCCACAGTGTTGGGGGAAGCACTTCTGCCAGCCCTCCATATGCTTGGACCTTTCTCTTGGAGGTGATGTGTCGGATATGGACCTGTTGCCTTCTGCCACATCAGTGCTGAGATCGACAGTCTTCAGGAGAGGCTGAGATGCTGCTGAAGTGCTGTGAAAAGTAGTAGAGATGACCACTGTCCCCCCACCAGCTGCTTTCCCAAGCCACGTTTCTGCTCTGGCACAGTTCTACGCTATTGCTGCAGTGTCTGGGTGCCTCTGTGAGACCAGGAGTAAAGTTTCTGATGGGCTTCCTGGCATCTTCATAGTTCAGGGGTGCTCTCAGACTGCCTCCTGCTGATGCCTGTTTCAAACAGAGCCTGAGAAGGCGGTCTGAGCGCTGCAGCAGCATCCGGGAGGGTTTTCTCCAGGAGCATTACCTGACGGTGGCAAGTGCAGAGGCTATGCAGGGCCAGCACTCGGGCACAGCCGCTTTCCAGACTACAGCCACCTGGGCTTCCCCAGCATCCAGAACAGCTAAACTAGGGCTGTCCCTACCCAGGCCTTCTACAGCTCTTCTATGGGTCTGTTGTCCATGAATTTGCCTGTCGTTGGGCGTCTTTTGTCCATGCTGCTGGGGAGAATCTCCCTGATAGGGACAATCTGCAGATTCACTCTGTTTCTACTTACCACAGTGCCTCCGCGGTGGGTCTGGATTTCTGGACGTGCAGCCATTAGATGGGCAGTTTGTGTGCCTGGTGGCAGAGATCTGGGTTGCTGGTCTTCTGTGCTGTACTTACAGAAGCTCCTCATTCCCATTTCTCCTTTAGATTTTAGGTACCGGAAACAGAAGGAGTCCGTGCAGGGTAAAGGCACAGAGCTACGACTGAGGAGCAGGCTTTCCCCATCCCCCCGAAAATCTCAAGGACGCCCAGACTTTCGGAATGGCTTCTTCCTGGAGCACTCAGACAGCTCTCCTGTCCAAGAAGAGCTGGAGAAACCATCAGGAAAACGCAAATGTAAAACCAAACACCTGGCAGGAATGTGCGACGAGGGGAAGGTACGGCTTGGGCTGATGAGGGGAGCACGCATGGGGAGAGAGAGAGAAGGGGACTCCTGTTAGTAAGCTGTGGCCACATGGGCCAAGGAGTTGTATTCCTTTCTTTTCCAGGGGAAAGGCTGCTGGAACCAGCCAAAAATGCGCCCTGTGAAGAAGCCACAGGACTTGTGGCCACTTTGTAAGTCCCGTCGGGTCAGCCCAGGGAGTTCCCCTGAATTGCCTGTGGCCCAGAACATTCCTCCTGGAGCTCGGCGGCTGATTGTGAACAAAAACGCAGGGGAGACCCTTCTGCAGCGAGCAGCTCGCCTGGGCTACAAGGTGAGTTTTGGTTCCCTTTTCTGCTTTGTGTCCTGATGATTCCTGTGCTGCCTTGCCTGGGTTTGTGTGTAACTGGGCCTGCAATGATCTCCTTTCTGTAGGACGTAGTGCTGTATTGCCTGCAGAAGAAGAACAGTGATGTGAACCATCGTGACAACGCTGGCTACACAGCTCTGCACGAAGCCTGCGCGCGAGGCTGGATTGACATCCTCCACATTCTGCTGGAGCACGGCGCCAACGTGAACTGCAGTGCACAGGATGGCACAAGGCAAGCCAGTGAGAGGGGAACATCTGGGCGAGCACCGAGATGTGCAGGGGCAGGGAGCAGGGTGTGTTTTTCAGGAAGCTGCTGGTCATCACTAGATTCGTCTTAACCCAAAACAAAGCATTTGCTTTGCGAACTCTTCTAGTCTCTTCTTTTCCTGCCAATGTTTCTGTCCTTGCAGGCCTGTCCACGATGCAGTAGCAAATGACAACCTGGAAACCATGTGGCTTCTACTCTCCTATGGTGCTGATCCCACTCTGGCCACTTACTCTGGGCAGACAGCTGTGAAGCTTGCCACCAGTGAAGTGATGAAGCGCTTCCTCTGCGGTAGGTGCCAAGGCTGGGGGTGGCAGTGCTTCCATCCTTCCCGTCTGGCAGCATACGGGACCAAATCTGGGTGTCAAAGGGTTTAGAAATGCTTGAGCAGCAGGTGACAGAATAACTTTAGCTCTGTCCTGTCACGCGTGTGTGTTTTTTACCACCCGATCTTTAATTATAGACTTATATGCCATTTTCCAAATAAGTCACTTTTCAGTCTTTGAGGTCCAAGGAAACGGCAATGCTGTGGTCACACACGAAAGACAGTGCTGTGCATGAGGGTTGGAGATGCTGTTCCACAGTTCCTGGTTCTACTGCAGAACCTAAATGAACATATTTTTGCTGCCAAGTAATGACACCCTCTACTCGAAAACGGCTCTGCCCCAAATGCTCCCTGCCTGCCGTTGCTAGAAAGGACCATTTTGGATCCCTACGGCCGAGAGCGAAGCATGCCTCCTTTCTGCACGGTTTGTGTAGAAGCAAGATGAGTGTTGTGGCTTCTACACGACAGCAAGGAAGAGACAGCTAGAGTAGCGGTGGTTCCCAGATAGATATAAGGCAGAAAATCTCCAGTGTTGAAAAAAATCTTGTTTGCTAGCTGTCTGTCCGTGCTCCTCCAGGCTTAGCTGTACCCGCAAGTGTAGGAGATGTAATTTTGAACTCAAGACAACCGTAAGAGCCTTTCTTTCCAACCTACTTAGTGTTGTCAGTTGTTTTCCCCTTTCAGCTTCTCTTTCATGTTCTCAGGCCCAGGGTCATGTTGTCCTCTCCTGAGTGAGGGTACCCTTCTTGCAAGGTACGGTGCAGCTTTTGCCATAGTGCGTAGCTGCAAAGTGGGGAGAAGCAGCAGAGGTGAAGTGGCTCACCCATCATTGATGGATATGCGTGCCAGGATCATGCTTTCACCAGTAGATAAGCATTAACCCTCTCAATTTTTTCTCTTTAGATTACCTTTCTGATCTCCAGGGGCGCACTGATGGGGATCCTCGGACAGCGTGGGACTTCTACAGCAGCTCTGTGCTGGGTGAGTTCGGTCTATGCCATTTCATTTACAGCAGAGAAGTAATGCGAGGTAATGACCCAACATTCACTCAGCTCTGTCCGTGTCCCTCCCAACTCACGTCTTAGAGATCTTGCCGTAATGTTATGTGCTGGGATTTGCTCCTGAAAGGGACATTTTCTTTGGGAAGATGTATGTGTGGATCCCTCCAAGTAGGCTCAACACAGCATGCGAGACTAGACTGCTGGTGATTCTTGAGGGTCTTTGGCTATCGGTCCTGGAGCATGTTATTCTTGTAGCAATTCTTGTTACTGCCCTGATGACCGGTCACCAAGATAAAACCAAGGAAGGCAGAGGACGTACTTATTCCTTCAAGGTGTAGAGGTCTTGAACTTCAAGGTTCCCAGGGCTGCCCATCCCTCTCCTGTGCTTTGGAGGGGAGGCGTTCATCTGGGGGAGGTCCTCTTCTTACAGTGCCAGGCATTGCCCAGTGAAGGCACGATTGGACCTGTTACTGTCACTTCTTGAAAATTGTGATTACCAGCCTAGAAGTTTTCTTGAAATGATACAGGCACAAGGTCCACAAATTATTCACTGTGTTGCTCCAGTTCCCCCCAGGGTCCCTGAATGAAGATGTTCTGGATCTAGCCCTGGGCCTGTGGCGGACTGCAGAGTCCTTCCCAACCGCGTCTGAGGCAGCAGATCAACACTCTCAAGCCCTTCAGAAGGACTTGGGTTATTTACGCCGGCAAGCTAAAAGGCTATTGATTTTAGTTGCTCCGTCATTTCCGCCATCCTTCTAGAAGTGAAAAAAATCAGATCCATATGGAAGGTTGCTCTTGGTAGAGGACTTATCCTTGGAGGACCCTGATATCTCTTTGTTTCAGAGCAGAAATTCTGTACTCTTAAGAACGCTTTGTCCGTAGGCTTTTACACCTCAGGCATGCCAAAGAAACAGTTCAAACCACGGTCGTCTTCTGGATTTCTCACTCCTGAAGCTATCACGATCCTTTAAGAAGCCGCCTCTTTACCACAAGAAAAATAACTATTCTTTGACTAATATTTTTAAACTAAAGATACTCCCACTTTTGATTTATCACTGATTCCCACTTGGATTTCTCTGATAAACAAGGAAGAAAAATTGCCTGTGGTTTTGTGGGTAGGAGAGTTTGGCTCTCTTTGGTTACTACAGCAGGCTGAGTTCTTGGTTACCCAGAGAGCTCCTGTGCTTGAGTTCTAGTATCTGCTTATGGCCCATTCGTCAGTGTCCTTTCCTCTTGAAGATCCTGGCCTGGGACTGTAGGCTGCCAATTCTCATACCCTCTAGGAGACCCACTGCCACATGCAAGTAATTTAGAAATCTTGTTTTTCATATACCCTCATGCCTGAAAGGAAACAAGTGGATCTTGGAAAAGCAAGCCGATTGTGTTTCGTTCAAATTAGCTGCTTGTTTCAGTTCTTTCATTTCCAAATCCCTCGGCTTGTCTTGAAAAAATCTGGTCTTGCATCATGTTTTCCCACATTTCTGTCCTCCACCCCTGTAGGCAAAAAGAAAGGGATTATTTTTTTCAGTAAGCAAACCACCACTGACTCTTCTGGTGTTTCTTGGAGAGTGGAAAAAGATGACCTTCTCTGTTAAACCTCTTCCAGTGGGACTTCACACTAAATCCTGCCCACTGTGGATGTGTCTCTACTGGGTTTCTGTCATTCATGTGGTGCCATCTGTCAGGTTTTGTCTGTCTTGTCTCCTGTGCTACCTGAAGTTGGTTAACAAGCCAGACAAATCCTGCGCTGATCTGCCTGTACCCTTCCTAGAAATGTCGTTTTATCCTTGCCGCAGTGGAAAGATCTTTCCAGTGTTGGTTGGGCTGATGGTTGCATCTCAGGTGCTTCAGGCTTTACTGGGTACCTCTGCACAGCACTTAGGGGAATGTAGGTTCCTCGAGATGTGAGAGTGATGATCCCTGGAGAAATGTCAACTACACAAAATGCACCGAATCTCCATGATTGCTCGTGGGATATTTCTCCCTGGCTCGGAGAGGGGATGGCGAGATGCCAAGCTGAAGTACCACCAGGCTGCTGTCAGTCACACTGCCGCTCCTTCCACCTCTCTGCGTGGAGCATTCCCAGTGCTGCCCCTGGGGAGGCTGCGTGAATAACGCAGCTGGGAAGTAATCCTTTATCCGGCCAGGTCTGTTCTCAGCGGGCACAGAAAGGGACCTTCCTTTCCACCCACACCTCGATCGGCTCACAGCACTGGTGAAATGGCAGTGTTAGACCGGGGTCACCTCTGCTTTGCCAGGCACCGCTGCAGGACACTGCGGGTGTTGGCAAGGAAGAGCAAGATGCCCAAGCCTGCGACAGCGGTGTTCACTGAGTGTTTTGAAATGGGCCCTTTAGGCTCAGTTACCTTCAGCAGTCACCTCGGGTCACCAAGAGCAGATACTCCCCAGGGCAGGGAAGTACCCGGTTCCTGCTCTGGAGTAACTGAGCCACTTCCACAGCAGCAAAGCAGCTCCGCAGAAAACAGCTCTCCTCCTCCAGTGGTTCAGTCCTTCAATTCTTCCCTTTCCATCAGATCCACCAGCTGAAGCACAAAGCATTGCAAGTCCCTCACGGTGGAGGAGAAAACCCAGGCCCCTGCTCGATCTGTTTCTGTTCTTCGAGGCAGGAATGTTGTCCATATTTTCCTGTAGATCCGCAAATCTCTGGGGGCCAAAAGATAATGAGAGAAGCCAGGGTGTGGGATCTCTGAGGTTTGGGTATGGTAAAGTCATCAGCGTCTCGCACTTCGTGCTACCGTGGTTCCAGATACAAAGTCCCACTCCAGGGTTTTGTTCTACACCCGGGACTTGCATTGTTGTGCCTGATTGTCCCCCTGTTACTCTGCGGTGGTACAGGACGTTCCTGTGCTTGTCGCAGCCTTCGCTCGGGCTAAACGGACAGGACTGAGTGAGAAGCGTTTTCAGGAAAGACATTGGGCCAAATTGTTGCCACGTTAAGTGCATTTAATTCTTTTTTCCTGGGTTGCTCAAGAAATTAGAGTTTTTTCAGTGATGGCAACTGAGCTTTGCCTAGCAGTGACATCGGAGCAATAGTCACGTCACTTATTTTTGTCCTATTCTACAGTAAGTTTTCAAGATTTAAACACCCTGTTTTTCTGTTTCTTAGGGATTTTTTTTTCCTTGGCAGGACTAAGATATGAAATCTTTTTTTCCGTGAGACCCTATTTGAGCCTATGTCTCCTGTCATCTGCTGTTATTTCCCTATTAAAATACCGTCCTTGCTGGCTGCTGCGTTGATTCCTAGAGCAGTGTGGTGCGTGGAGCTTTCTCATGCAGCACGCCACAACATTTTTTTGCAGCCTTTTGTCTCGTGCGTGGTGTTGAACTTTTGTGTGATTGGTTTATTTGTTCACCGACACATTTGGTCTGACTTCTTTCTGTACAATCTAAACTCTACTTTCTGGAAATTTTGGGGGTTATCCTATATTGTCTTAGCAGGACAAACTCACTTTGCAAACACAAGACTATTCATGCCTCTTAATAATAAGATCCAGGCAGCAAGTTATTTTTGAACAGATGTTTTTCAGATTGGCGAATAGTAAATTTAACTGCCTTTAAATGGTTTATGGATCAAGTGAACTTAAGAACTTCTTTACGGTGAGGGTGACAGAGCACTGGCACAGGCTGCCCAGGGAGGGTGTGGAGTCCCTTCTCTGGAGATTTTCAAGACCCGCCTGGACGCATTCCTGAGTGATGTGCTCTGGGCCATCCTGCTTCAGCAGGGGAGTGGGACTAGATGATCTCTAGAGGTCCCGTCCAACTCTAAAGATTCCGTGATTCCGTGAAGAGTGCTATTCTCCATCTCCCGTGGAAGCAAATCCTGCTGGAGCTCAGATACCTCCTGGAACAGCCAGCTTTAAGCCAGAAATCTGCGGGGCCGATTCTCTGAAGTCATGCTTGTTGTTGTTTGGTTGTATTTGTCTCTAGATCTGCGGCACAGTTTGGTGGCACAGCCTTGCGGTCCTTATTTAGACACAGTTGCTGGCACGCACCTCTAGATAACCTGCTGACAGTTGTCGAGAGCAGGATCTGGGTGGAGAAGTACCCAACGAGCAGAGCGCAGTGCTTTCCTTTATAGGATCGGTGCAGACAAAGCATCTCGTACGTCCACCTCCTTCCTCTCGGCACCGGTTCTTCCAGGCCGAGGGCAGCTGTGCTGGCAGAGGGCAGGGGGCTGAGGCCGATTCGGGGCGAGTCTGGGGGTCAGCGTGTGGCTGACTCAAGAAAAGACTGCCAGGCGAGGGGGCTCATTTTGCAAGCAGGTGGTGCCTCGTCTCACATGTGGGATCAGTGTAAACCTGAAGGTTGCTGCTATGACACAAGATGTTCTTTCTACCTAACCCGGTCACCGCGAGGAGCCTGGCTGTGCAGAGCAGCCAGCGCTCACTCAGAGTTTCTCCGAGACGAGGGGCTGGCAGGAGAGCAGGAGGAGCCCCTGGGACTTGGCTCTTACTGCTGCTGTGACGTTGCGGGAAGGCGCACCATTGCGGTGGGAGCTGGTCCAGCTGGGCAGAGCTGTTCCCCAGGGAGTGACGAGCACTGGCTGCTGTGAAGCTGTGAGCTATGCCAACGTCTGTTTTCCTTGTTGCAGAGGGGAAAGATAGCATTGGATGCGATCTTCTGCTCAACCCTCCGGGAAGTTCAGACCAGGAAGAGGAGGAACAAGAAGCAGACAACTTCATGTTTGAGTTCTCAGACAAGCCACTGCTTCCCAGCTATAACCTCCAAGTGTCGGTCTCTCGGGCGTGAGTATCTTTTCCTGGAGCAGAGAGCATTTGGGTGACGTTAATGCTGGGGGGAGCAGGAGCACAGAACAGAGCCCTTGAACGCGTGAGGACAGCAGCCATACAACAAAGCCTTAGGGCATCTGCCAGGTGAGGGATGACATATATGGAACATTCATGCCTGCCTGAGAAACTTGGAGAGCCCAAGCTGACTGCGTGCTAAGGAGACAGGCCGTATAGAGTTGCATTGTGTCCTGTAGGTCTCAAAGCACTCTTCCAAAGGAGGAGATACCTTTATCCTTGTTCTGCAGGTAGAGACAGAGAGGAGTGGAGCTATTGCATCTTCTCTGGGTGACATGCCTCTTGTGGCACACTCCCCATCATACACCATCTCGTAATGAAGCACTGCAACGACTCTTTTAGAAAAATGTGAGGGCAGAAACCACACTTTGTAAGCCCCAAGTCAGAGAAGCAAGTGGAAGATGCAGGGTAAGATGGAGTTTGTTTGACTAGCTCTCAGAGGTCCACCTCTGAGGAGGTCACCTTGGTCTCTGGTTGCAGTCAGCAAAGTCGTCACAGCAGCATTTATCCAAACGAGGGCAGGGGTGACCGTCAGGCTGACAAGAACTGCAGGGTGTGACAGATCAGCTCTCCAGTGACCGTGGAGGAACCTGGGGGGGTCACTCACTTGGATGGGCACTCCCACGGTGTAGACGTGCTCAGAGATGTCCCAGCCTGGGATTCCTTGGCTGGTGGCCAGCACAGCGCGAAGCCTGTGAAGCCCTTCAGTCCCTGTTTTAGTCTCCTTGGTCATGTCCCCCCGAGTTCATGAAAAGAGGAGAAAGACCGAGGGACTACAGGTGATGGAGACCGATGCCTGAGGGAACCGGGCAAGGAAAGACCCCTTTGGTTTAAGAAAGCACTTGTTTTAAAGCAAAACCCAGAAGCAGCACAGGTAAATCCAAAAAGAGAGCTGGATTTGTGTCGGCCATCTGGTGCCTGATGTTCTGTACCACGGGAGGTCACAGCCCCAGCATCCCAGATGGCAGCACATCAGTCACTTCAGCTTCTGGAGGCTAAGAGCAGCTTGTGGCGGTTATTTTCTTTCAAATTAGGATTAGAGATACCGGGTTGGAGGCAGGGCCATGCGGGAGCAGAGTCAGTGTCTGGAGATGTGCAGCTCTCGGGGTCCCGCTCCTTGTGTCCCTGCAAAGCTCTGGCCGTGCGACCGCAGGGGAAACACCTGCATCCCTGGGAGAGACCTGGCCGTCCCCAGTGAGCAGGAGGGTGTCACCAGGGCTGTCCCTGTGCAATCCTGCTGCATGGCCCGACACGTTCTGCTGCCGTGCGGTGTCCCTGGGCCGTGCCTGTCCCTCTCTCCTCCCGCTCTTGTTGCTCCTGGCCCCATTTTTCTCCAGCGGTGGTCAGCAGCAGCTTCCACCGATGGGTCCCGGCAGATTGTTTCCCCTCCATCATGGGGAAGGCTAAATCAGGTCCCAGCACTGGAGCAGTCCTCCTTTCTCCACCTCCTGTAACGCCGTGGCTGTTGCATTTGCATGGACTGCAGAGGGGGGGAAAGGCAACTCGCAAGAGCCAGCAACAAAAGTGCTGCTTCTCTGTTTAGCAAATTTCTGCCCGTCCTGGGGAAATCTCTTCTGTTCAGAAAATTTCTGCCCGTCCTGGGCAAATCTCTGCCCGAGAGAAGTGGCCGGGCGGGAAATGGAGCCCCTGGTGTGGCTTTTCGCTGGGTGGGGATGCTGCTGGGACACCGTGGGAAGCATGACTTCTACTCCCATGTCCCTGTCTTACTTTGAGCGCTTTACAAAGGCGTGACCTGCCAAGCAGCGATCAAACCCAGGTGTGTCTCTGAGCCCAGGTCCCGTACGTGTGGTCTGTGCAGGCCCTGTGGAGGAGAGGCACGTGGAGAATAGTGCCTGCAGCTCGCTGGCGGCTGGGAGGCGGTGAGGTGGGCAACGTGCCTGCGGACCCCTCCTCCCCTAACCCGCCATCCTCTTGCCGTCCTCGCAGGCCCTGCAACTGGTTCCTCTTCTCCGACGTGCTCAAGCGGCTGAAGCTGTCCTCCCGCATATTCCAGGCCCGCTTCCCACACCTGGAGATCGCCACGCTGCCCAAGGCGGAGTTCCAGCGCCAGGTGTCCCTCAGCCAGGTGCTGGCGCAGGAGGAGGTGCAGGAGAGCCCCGAGCCTGCGCAGGGCCCTGCAGAGACAGTGGAGCTGGTGCACTACGAGCCCGAGCTGCTGCAGCTGCTGGGTTCGGCAGTGGAGTACGAGGCCTGGAGCAGCTGACGGGGACGGATCGCTCCCTGCATCACGAGGCAATAATAAGGACCAACGGGAAGCAGCCCTCTCAGCGCCAGCAGCTGGGACCCAAGTCTTTGGCCCGCCAGTCCTCCTCTCCTCAGGGTCTCCTCCAGCTGGGGAGAGAGGACCCTTGCCTCCAAGGACTTCCCAGGGTCCCTTCGCCACAAGCAGCGGCGTTTGCCGCCGTCGGCCCCATCCAGCTACGGCGGGCGACGAAGCCTCCTCCGCGGGGCTGCGTGAGCTGGAACTTGTGAGGCAGCGTCAGCTCCGGCTCTGCCGAAGCAAGGGGTGGTGGGTGCCGCTGCCCGTCCCCGCCTGTCCCCACAGAACTGCGCCTCTCTGTTTGCCCTCCCCCTCCCAACGTCTTCCATAGTATTTATTTAATTAGTATTTAATTTGTTATGTTTCCTTTGTTTTTGCTGAGTCTGTATCACTGTGATGGTGAGCTCTGGGCTAGGGGATGGGGGCTTCCTCCGGCCCTTCTCTAACACTCCTCCTGGACCAGCCGGCCCCTGAGCCGCAGACCCGGGGGGGGTCGCAGCCCTCGGGGGCTGCGCTCTCGCACCTCGGCTGAGAGCCTGGGGACAGTCACTTCCCTTAGCTTTGGAGCCGGCCTCTGCTGAAGGCACTTGCCTGCCAGCCGAGAGCCAGCCCCGCTGCTCCATCCTCTCACCGAGCTCCTTCCCGCGTCTCATTCGTGCTGCTGCTCCCGCTCCCCGGCGGCTGCCCCACGGGCAGGCGCAGCCCGCGCTCCCCCAGCACACCCCCTGCTTCCCGGCAGCTTGTCCCCCGCTCCGGGCTCTCTCGCCACGGCAGAAGCCCCCTCCTTGCCCTGTGCGGTGTCTGCTCGGCCTCGCCCCGCTCCCCGCGCTCCTCCTGTGTCACCAGGAGCAGTTCTCTGGGAGAGAGCGGGCAGGGTGCCCGCCGGCCGGGCGCGGGGCAGGGCTGCTCCGCTCCCGGGAGATGGTACAGTTTTATTGTACAGGTGCTAACAGGACTGAGGACGGGACAATCTTGGTTTTCCTGGCTCTCCCCTGCTCCGCAGCGGGAGCGTTGGGTGGGGTTTTTTTGTTGGTTCGTTTTTTCCTTTGTGTTGTGTTTCTTCCCGGCCAGGGCAGATGTTTCCCCCTTCCCCTTGGACTCCCAGCCGCCAGCCTCCCCTCCTGGGGGCCCGGCAGCACCTTGTTTAAGCCGAGGGTTTTTTGCCTTTGGGTGTGTATTCTGGTTGCTCTTTCTGATTTCTGTTTTATTATAAGCAGCAACAGGCTGTGGTGTCAAAAACACTGATGTACAGAAAAAACCTGCATCAGGCCCCCCGTCTCCTGCCTTTTCTTCCTTGTCCCGTGGCCGATGCCTGCTGCGGGCAGGGTTCCTTGCGCGATGGCCCGAGCCTGTGGGGCAGCAAGGGGAGAGGGCAAGGCTGCCTGCGGGGCCTCAGCCGGCAGCGAGCTCTGTGCACCGTGGGGCAGGGGCACATCGTCGAGCCCGAAAAGCTCCTGGGGAGATTCTGCCGCTCTTCCCAGCGCACGGACACCCACTTCTGGACTCGTGCTGGGAAGGGCGGTGCTGCGGTCGAGCCCAGCTCTGCCCAAACGCCACCGCTGATGGCCGGTGAGCTGCCTCCAGCCCCAGCGCCCGGCAGCACTGCCTGCGGGGCAGCTGTTCCCCATCGGGCTCCACCCCAGTGGGAGCAGAGGGGGCTGCGGGGCACTGCTGGGATTTTGTTATGTTTTTTCTTTAAAACATGCCTTGGAAGGATCCATTTTAAACCTGTTTCCCCTTCAGGGGAGGCTTTAAGCTTCCAAGAAACAAAGGTCCTTGAATTGACGGTGGGCGCTGTCCTTCTCCTTGCAATAGGCTGGGGTCCTTCTGTCGTACTGAGTGAACCTCAGCTGGGACACTCCAACGTACACTACAAACACATCCTCAGAAAGTTCATGTGATTTAATAGAATCACAGACTGGTTTGG
>VXBH01007366.1:5614-50331 GCA_013400035.1 Rynchops niger
GAAGTATTCACCATATGGGTTTTGGTTTTTTTCTCCTTAAAAGAAACAGGATACGGAATGCCATTGCCATTTCCTCAGACACTCAGCTACAAAGCATTTACAGAAGGCTGTTACGCTTTCTGCTGTTATGTGTTTGTTCCAGTTGTTCAGTCCACACTGCAAGAAAATAAAGACAGGAAAAATACATTAACTCAGCTCTCCCCAGGATCAAAACACTGTTTTGAAATCAAAATTTCAAATATAGAGTCACATGCTTTCTCATTATTTTCTGGGTTTGTACATGTGTTTTTATCCCACGAGGTTCTTGCTTTTATTGTGTTTTATGTGAATCTTAAGCTTTAGGATCTTAAGGTGCTACAGCATTTTCCCTCTGACTGTCAAGAAAGCTTTAAAATGAAACTGAAAATTTTCTGTAGGTCATTGTGACCTTTATATTTTTGCATTACGCAGGCTATTAACTGTGGGAATGAAAGCTACCGTTCACAAATATGTTTACAACCATATAAATGAGGATGTGCATTAAACTGCAGGGCTTGGAAAACATACGTTATTTGTACCTTGACAAAGCAAAAAAGCATGATTAAGGATAATTGTAGGTAACTGTCATCACGAGAGAAATGTTTATGCAGTCAGAACTACCAAATAGTGTTTAAACAGTTTCTCTAAAGGGAGCAGTAAGGAACTAATGGATGCCAGTACATGCCTTGAAAACAATTTGACTTAACGCTTTTCAGGTTTTTTTTTTCCTCCTTTATGAATTTAGGAAAATAGTGATTGTGATAATTGTTGGTTTTAATGAGGACTCAGAAATTTTCACTCTTACCTGTATTGTCACAAAGCTTCTTTTGTTTGAAAAAACTAAATTTGAAAAACGTTTCCTCGTGAGGTTCCTGATGCTGCTTTTTCTGGTAAGGCCAGCAGCACATCTTACTGAAATGCAACTTAGGTTCGTAGATAATTTGGCTTTCATAACGGGGACATTTCTGCCCATTCTGGTGCCAGGTAGAAGTTTGACAATTCAATCCATCTTAATTTTTATTTCAAAGAATCACAAAATCTCCTAGGTTGGAAGGGACCTTGCAGATCATCCAGTCCAACCATCAACCCAACACTGACAAAACCACCACTAAACCGTATCTCTAAGCACTATGTCTGCCCATCTTTGAAATACCTCCAGGTGACTCAACCACTCCCTGGGCAGCCTGTTCCAATGCTTAATAAACCTTTCAGTGTGAAAATTTTTCCTAATATCCAGCCTAAACCTCCCCTGGCATAACTTGAGGCCATTTCCTCTTGTCCTATCGCCTGTCACTTGGGAGAAGAGACCGACCCCCGCCTCGCTACACCCTCCTCTCAGGGAGTCGTAGAGAAGCATTTAAGAGAAGCATTCTGCTTGTGTTTATGTGTATATATATAAAACCAAATTATTTTAAGCAATAAGTATAATTTGGGGGATGACTTATTTATGCTTTTATATTATGGGTATTGGCCATACTGCACACTCATTTACATGAGGATGAAGTATGTGAAAAGAAATGGGAATGTGAAAAGTATGGGAAAAGAAATATCTCGGGCACCAGAAAGAAGTCTTGGTGATAATATGGGAAGTGAAATCTTTGGGGCATAACTCTGCATTTTGTAGGATTGGAGTGGGGCAGGAGTTTGCCTCAGTTTTCTTTTTGAAGGAGTAAGATTGCAGGTTCTTCTGTCAATACCACCAAGGAAATGTATTGGAAATTGCCAAGTGCAGAATACTCCCTGGAATGGGAGGTCCAAGGAGATGGTTGAATTTGCCCTCTCTGGGTGGGTCCAAAAAATGAATACTTTTCAGCACCTTGTTTTGAAAGGAACCAGATTATGGCTTTTATTTTTCATAAGAAAACCTAGAAAAAGATGATTCACATTTGGAAATGCCTGTGTAGACTAATATTTTCTATAATGATATTAGATGGTTTGCAGACATGTCTGGAAGGCTTTTGTCCCAGCTGCAAGCTCTGAAAAGCCTGATTTTGGTGATCTTGGAAGAATGTCTGGAATTCTAAAAGCCTGAAGGACAGGACTGAGGAAAAGAAAAAGGCTTTTGTCAACTTAAATTCCCCCAAAATGCCTTGTCAGTGATCATTAGTTTGCTGCTGGAAGTGAAGAGCTTTGTATTCTGGCAGAAGTGAGACTGGACTATCTCTGCAGCTATTTATGGGCTTAGAATCCATAAAAAGAGAGAAAAACAGATTCGTGAGTCATGGTAAATGAAGATTCAGATGCTGGCTCCAAACTGTCGTTGTGCAGCATGCCTGGGCATAAGATTTTGGTTTGCATTATGTGATATTTATTTGCATTTTTATTTATGCATTTTTCTAGATTTGTCAGCACATCGATTTTCATGACTTCTTATACAAAATAAGACACCTTAATGGCATTTATAGTAATTTCGTACTACACACATATTTCAGGATGCTGACAGATAGTGGTCATGATTTTTGATGTTTCAGCGGCAGAGCAGCAGCACATCCCTAATAAAGCAAAGGACCAGTTTACGCAATTTGGATTCTCACAGTTCTCCCGCTGCCTTCCGATGAACTAACTTTTTATAGGAGTCAAATACGATTCTCATTTTGGTTTTATGCTAAGCTATACTTCAAAGCCGGAGAAAACCCAGTGGTCTTGGGATGAAAATTATTCCCAGAAGACAATGGAGGAAAAGGTTCTGGAGAAAAATGATAACCCCGCAGGCAGAAAGGTTGGTTTATCCAATGAGCATTATAAGGAGTAGTGTTTAAAAAAACCCCAAACCACAAGCCCCTCTGGTGATAATTAAATGCAGCTTAAACTCCTACGAACCTTGATCAAAATCCGTCACTGGGATCAGACTCCCATTACTGAACAGTCCAAGATGAGCTATTGCTGATGCTAGAGATTAACAATTCCTTACTAGCAAGTCCCGTAGTGGTATCGCAGTAAGTGCCGACTAGAAAGCCACCTCTTAAACTAGTTGAACCACTTCCATTTTCAAGCAGATTATATGTAGGGGCTGGGTTTTATGCAGTGTGTGCTAATAGTTTTTTATGGGCAGGGTGGTAGGCTTTAGTGCTGTGCTGTGTCCCCAGAAGCCGCAGAAGACTTAATTTTATCTGGAATTATTTTTGCCTGACAGAGAGCTTGGTGATGTGGATGTACAGAATGCACCTTTTCCATCTGAATGGTGCCTATTTGAAAGTGAAGCCGTGTGTTCAAAATAACTGAAACTTAGGAGATAGAAGCGCCTGCTATATTTGCTACCAGCTGAATGCTGAAAAGTGGCCAAGTTTGAGGGTGTATTTTTTTTCTTATTGTTTCTCTCACCTGTAATTGAGAGGGCTGCAAGTTCACAGCGGGGGAGGAAGAATCTGCCGCAGAAATCTCTTCAGCAGGTGATACAGGTGCAAACACTAATTGGGCCACAGATGAATAAGCCTGGGGTTTTTATGCCAGCCCTTGCATCTGTGTTGGCGCTGCCAATAGTTTGCTGCAGTTCGTCACAGTGGCTCTGTACGAGAGCGTGATTGAAAAGGTTTATTCAGGGAAGCGCCAAGGTGCGCTGGCAGAGCCGCGACGAGCTTGGAAGCCCGCGCGGTGTTTGCCAGCCCTTCCCTCTCCCCAACATGCTAATTCCCGGCTATGTTTTCCCAGGGAGGTTGAAAATTTCTGGGACTGCTAGTCTGCGGGATGCGATCTTTCTGTGTGAAAAATTGCTCATCTCCTACACAATATCTCCTGAAAAAAAAACCAACCAGAAAAGCCTAGAGAAAAGGAGTAAGACAAGGGAAAATAATCCCTGTAAAGCTCTTTGTGGTCTGTTCCTTCCACAGCCTGCCTTGGCACGATAAGGTATACATTAAAACCAGACCGGTGCATCCCAGATAACTTTGAAAAGCTTTGCCTCCAGAGCCAGTTCTTTCTACGTTCTCACTAGGTTTTTACTCCTTTCTGTATTTCTCTTTCTTTTCTCTTTTAATGAGAGTATGGCAAGTTAAGGTCTGCTACCTGCTCTTTTCCACCTTGAAATTGTAACCCACAACTTGCAACACCGTTTTTGGTTGCGGTGAAACAATGCTGGCTACCAATTCCTGGAGTGCCACTTCGAAACCCCTATTCTCAAAGACCAAGGCCATTTGCATATACAAATAGGTACGTTAGGGTGAGTTGCGCTAGAGACGATGCTTCATTAGTTGGTGAGTGCAACTAGACTTCAACGCCAAGCCTCAACTTGCATGGTGAGACGCTAAATTGAAATAGAGTGCTAGTAAGACCACCCATGTCAGCCTATGTCAGTGAGCGAAAATAAGTTTTCTTTTAAAATTAGCAGTCTGTTCTCAAGTCATAAAAACGTTACAGTACACAGACATGTTGTGTGTTGTCTTGCACTGGGAGCAAACAAAGCAGGAGCCTTATTTTGCATTGGGAATAACAGGATTTTCTTAAACAACAGCCATAATAGAGCTCTCTTCTCCCTTCCTTTAAATGTACACTCACAAAAGTAATCCTGAAAATGTTCTTTGTATTTACATACGGTTATCTATGAGTGGGAAAACTCATAAAAAAAGAGAATCCATTCATCAGAAAAAGGAAGTTCATTCTGTATGTACCTGCTATTTAGCAATATAGAGTATTTTTAAGATCTTCAGAAAAAATGAAATATCAACAGACTATGTCTTTAGTACTTCCAGAGTGCCTCTTGAACTTCCTAGAGAAGATAAATAAGCCAGTAAATATTTATGGACTGTATTTCATTCATGGATAAGACATGATGTAGACTAATTGATCAATGAGCTCAACGGTGAAAACTAAAGAGTTTAATTAAAGTTAAAAGTGTTAAAGTGAGATCATAATTTACAGATGAAAAATTAGATGTCACTGAAATGATCAGGAGAAGCAATTTGCATTTAAAAAAGGAGTGAAAAGAAGGAAGCAGAGACTGAACTAAATCTCACTCCCACCAAAAAAAAATCAGAACTTTTAGCCTTTAATTCTTAATCTTGGACCGTAGGTCCCATTTGGTGCTTGTTTCTGAGTCCTGAATAGCAGTCTACAAAAAAAACCTCAAACCCCAAATAACCCAAATAAAAACGCCACAACAAATCTGTGATTTTTGCAGATAATAAAATATTTTCTGTGGTAAAGAATCCTTTTTTTTTTTTTTTNGGCAGGGGGGTAAGAGGTTGCTTTCAGATGTTGTCTTTTGATATATCCGTACACCCCCATCCCTCACGTATTTAAAATAACATAATGCTACATACAGAAGAACTTCCACTGACTTTATGGCAGGTACCCGCAGGGAAACCGTAAGCGGCTCGGGTTAGGCGCTGCGTGCTGACAAGCAGTCCTCTGGCTGGTTCTATGCCTACAGTGTCGAAAAGGTGCTGAGGTGGGTGACGTTGGTTGTTCCAATTATTTTATTCAATGCCATGAAATCTGAAATGCTACTGCCAGCTCAGCAGCTTTTCAAAAGTTTTATACATGTCTTAGTTTCTTTTTTTTTTGCCTCAGATTTAATATAAATCCTGAGTCAAAAACCTCAAAAATACCTATGCGCTAGGTATTTTCATCTCTTTGCAATATATGTCATGAATTGATTATGACGCTTGCAGCTTTAAAGGTGACTGTTGTCTGCTTTCACTCTTCTGCTGTCTCTTTCTTTCAACCTTATACCCTTTAATGCTTGTGACTTCAATTTGTAACACTCCTTTTGCCTAAAAAGTACAGATAAATTATGCAACCTTAGTACTGTGATCTGGCGGGACTGAGAATTTTCTGTAAAAAAACACAGAAAATACAGGTTCTGGGAAATAGAAGTGTATCAAAAGGAAACATTTTGGAAAATGTGCTGGTAGCCCCAAATTCCGCTTGAAGTGGGGAAGGAGTTCAGACTAGAATTTGATTTTAATCTATTCTGGCCCTCACTAGAAACTGTTGCTTTAAAACTTTGATTTTAATTTGAAATTAAAATTCAGGGGTTTTGCTTTGCTGAAACAAAGTGTTTCTGCCAACTTTTTTTATTTGACTTCAACGAGGAATTTCATCGGTAAGGCGTATTAAAGAACTACATCAAACACAACAGCAACATATACCGGCCATGCTTGCATGATGTTCTGATGGTTGTTTACTGAAATTAGAAGTGTATAATATTGGTCCACGCTTTGCTTCATCAAAGGTGACAAAATTCACAATGTTGGATGTCCTCTGAGTTTTTGGCAGACTGAGTGCTGAAATAACTCGTGGTGAGTCTCTGAGCAGTTGTTTACCCAGTGGTACCATTCAATATTTGGAGGCGTGCAGAGCCCCAGTAAGCTCCACAGATGTCCACTCAGATGCAAACATTTTCCTGAGGAAATCCGTCTGCTAAATTGTAGCTGTCCTCTGAAAAGATCTGCCTGGATTTGTTCATTTTGCTTCTGGGGTAAAACTCCCCTGTAATTTCCATGAGCAACTCAACTGGTTGTGTAGGGCCTACACTCAACGCCTGATTCATACCTGCGGCTACTGTCTGAAGGGCCGGATGATTTTTCTGTTGTCGTAGACAGAGGCTGAAGGCAACAGTATATGCAATTTTGGCAACTCTTTCCCAAGATAACATCAGCACATAGAAGCTATTTCCTCCCTAGTCCCTCAGCTGAACATCTGAAAGTCCCTCTACCTGTTGTACCTGCAATTCGTTAGCCAGGGGTTTGTACACCCGTAGGGTTCTGCAAAATGAGGGAAAGAAAAGCAATTAGTAATGCAATGACATACTCAGCAGCTCTTCATAAGCAAAGCTCTTTACACAGAGGGAAATTCCTTCACACATCTGTTAGGTACGGTCAGAAACACGATGAGAAATTGCCATGGGCTATTAAAATGTATTTATTAACTTTTGTGGCCCTGTTATGCATAATTATCATGACATAAGTATCAATTAAAAGTGTAGCCATTTTAATTGCATTAGTTCCATTTGAAGGTAATGTCTCCTCTGTGGTGGATAGAACAGATAATTCTTTATCTTCCGAGGGATGGAGATGCAGTTTTCCATTCCAAGACCTATTTCCAGGTAATCCAAACCTTTGTTAGATTTTCCATGCTTGTAACAATTCAAAATCACATTTTTCTCCCTGAAGGGTTTTTTTTTTTTTAATTATTGGAACATATATAACTTTGAATTAAACATCATGTAGCACACTAACTCCAGAAGAGCTGAATATCCAAATCATTAGTGAGAATGAGCACGCACCAGACCCAAGGTACAGCTCATCTACCGTTTGCTACACCTCGGTGACACTGAACACTGGACATAAAAAGACAGGTATTATTGTTTCCAAATACAAAGTGTGGATATTCTCTACATGCAGACTGATTCCCCCCCCCCCAGTTACAGAAAGCAGGACAGAGCAAAAAGTCTTTGAAACAGCAGCAACCTGTTTCTGTACCCCCAGGGTGGGACGCTGCTCCCGGATAAGGTGCCAGAAGAGTACAAGAGGTACTCAGAAATGCAGAGAGGAAGACATAAAAAAAACTATCTATTTTTTTGTCAATTATTTTAAACTTACAAGCATTTAAAGAACAACATGCATCTTATGTCTTTATTAGAGAAAAAAAAATAATGCCTGTACAGTTGGGTTTTTTTTACAATATACAGAATTTACAAAGCCCCAACGTGTAAGTACAGTTCCGAGGGTGGAAATCCAGAATCGAGCCTCTAGAGAGCCAGACCCCGTGGAATCCTGCCAGTCTCACACCAGACACTCAAACCCCGGGTCAGGGCAGTTACCAGTGACGTGCGGTGGAAGTCTCGCGGCAGCGGGGGCGGATGGATGCGTGGGTGACAGGGAGACCCAAGGCCTGGGACAGAAACGCTCCTTCACAGCTGAAAGCCTTTTGAAAAAGTTTCTGCTGCAGTCAGTTTTGTTCTCCATTACTACAAAGCGAGTAGACCGTGTATCAAGAAATAGCTGCAGCTGGTATTGTTTTTTATTGAGGTAGAAAAAGGAAATTAGCTGCTAATAACCTCATTCTAGTTAAAAGGTACTTGCTACAACTTCCTAGTGTTATCAAGTTTTAAGCTGAACCAGATCCAAGCGAAATGAACGGAGCCATGTTTCTGCAGACGAGGGACGTCACTTGAGTTGTTCTCTGCTGTTCTGCTACAAAAAATTGGAAGAGCTTCCTGAGCTTGCCCAGACAGCATTCATAGAGATGGTCAGAGAGAGACGTCACCTCAAGTGGGAGCCACCGGGGCAATATGCAGTAACACACCTCAGAAATAAAAAGTGGTCTGTGCACGAAAGGATGAGGAATCACAACCATTTCATAAAACCGGGTGATGAATACAGAACAAACACATCTGGTAGTAATAAATACATAGCATTAAAAAAGTGCTGTTTGGCTAATAAATTGAAATGCTGGTAGCGGTCAAGGAGGGGAGATACAAAAAATGATAACTCGGGTGAAATTGAATGTGATCTTCCAAAATGATGTGGCTAGGAAAGAACGGAGCCTCATGATGATTGTCATGTAACGTCTACTAGATGGTAACTGGAACCCAAAGGTTGGCTGTAAATTTAATCTGAGCTAGAAATCAGCACATTGTTTGCCCGATTGGATGGTAATTTGAAAGAAAAGCATAAAGCTGCAGCTGGTACAGGCAAGTGCCTGGAAAAAGATGAGCTAAAAAGAGAAATCATTCAGGGTAAGAAAAAGAAAGCACATAGGCGCAGTTGTGGTTGATACGCGCTTTTGATGGCCTACAGCCAGCGCTGCTGTGAGAATAATTCAGGTCTCTCCTAATACCACAGTGCCACTGGAGGTAGTCGGAGAAGTTCATTTTCAGAAATGCTCTGCCATTTTTTCTGTGACCTTTTTTAACAATATATGTTTGAATATATCATTCGTTAACTCTCAGTCAAGTCAGTCGGCAAGCGCAATTTTAGACACTGGAAGAAGCTAATGCAGAAAGTATAGGAGCTTACTAACATATTGCAATAAGGAGCTTACTTTTTGCATGCATATTTACCGCAGGAACTTCTCAAAAATTAATTTACCAAAAATTTATGGGGCGGGTGGGAAACTACAAAAAACATAGGAAAATATAGCTCGCTCTCTTGCATGGGTACGTAGCAAGAAAGGGGAGAAATGAAGATATATTATTAAGCAAGTATGAACCAGGGACTTAATAAAAAAAGAAATAACAAAGAGATATTTTGATTGTTATGTGATAAAAGTTTATAGTGGTTACAAGTTTTGTCACCTGAGATAAGTAAATATTATCAGTATACACTGGTAGAGAAAAAGGATAATAAAACTGAGAAGAAGATAACATTTCTGTTTCTCTATTTCTACCTTTCCTTACTAAGGAAGAGCAATTAATAATTTGGGCATGCTTTTCTCTGCCAGACACATAGTACCAATCGTATAGCAAATTGAAAGCCAAACTTGTGGGTTTTATCTTTATTTTCTAACGCTGCTGTTATTATTTGAGAAATTCCTAGGGGATAGTTTAGCGCACTGAGAAAAAAATGGGGTACGTTAAAAACGTTAAGGTAATATATATATTTCCTAATGGCAGATTAGCTTTGGGAATGGCAGAAATTGGGGTTATAACTTCTGAGTTAATGTTTGAGTTATACTTACAAACAGGGAGATTTTCACAAGTGAGCTTTTGGGGGCGGGGGGAAGTTGTACACTGAAACTAGGGAGTCTGGGTGCTGGGTAAATTAAATGTCATCCTTTTTCTTCAGAACAAATATTATTGTTTCTTAAACAGCAGTGCATAGTGCTTGCAGAAAACAAAAGCTGAGACTTTTTTGAGTGTTTCTTTAAGTACGTTGGATAAAATGTGGACACTTGTACGCGGTAGCTCATGACTCTTCCAACACAGCACCAGCTGATTTTGACAAACTTTTCTCTTTTCAGGAAACAAGCAAATCCCCTTTAAATTCATCCAGCTGATGATTGTTGTCTTGGCCAACAATAAATTGTCATTCATCAAGAATTTAAGAACCAGCAAGTAATCTAAAATAGTCCTGAGAATACAATGGGGATGGAGAAGGTGAAAGGTGATGTACTGTATGAAACGGGATATTTTTGTGTGGAACATGTCTGTGTTTGGAGTATTCGCCACAGTTTGGGTTTGGCTGTGAATTCTCCTTGTTTGGGCGGGGTTATCCCGTGCAATGAAGCACAAGCAGATGGGCCAGCGCTGCTGAGTGGTGCAAGGTGGGGGAGAGGTGCAGGGGGCCTCACGTGGCTCTTCAAAAGGAGTGTACCGGACTGAAATACTGAGTCAGTGACGAAAAATTCTGAGATGCAAAATGACAAAGAAAACACGCTGTTAACCTTAAAATTGCAAATTGTACGCGTTTTGTTTCGTATATTACAAATGCTCTGGGTTAGCGGGGATTTTCAACCACCCAACCTCAGTTTTAGGATATGTCCACCTATGCTGTGTCTGTTATTTGATGACTCTGTACATGTATCATAGGTGTTTAGCTCATATCTAGTTTTTTAAAAGAGGTAAACCTTTTTTCCTACTTATGAGATTTCCTAGGAAAAAAATACCCAGAACTGCATGCGCTTTCTAAACAACTTCTGATAGTTTTTCAAACCTCCTTAATATTCATAAAAGAAATCTCCTATAAAGTGATTGTCTAATTAAGGATCTACTTTTATCAATTGTGCTTTACAATCCACTTGAGCTTTCAGAGTTTCAGTTAAGCACTTGAATTTTAAAACCCATGGATTATTGCTTTGAGCACCGGGGATCAAAGCAGTAATACCGCCATTAAATCCCATGGTACTTACTTGTCTCTCATATTGTCGTAAAGCAGTATTTTAGTTCCTCATTTAAATTAGCCACTTCTAAACTGGAGATTACTCCTCCTGTGGCTTCTTCTAAGGGGCTGGACTTTGGAGGGAGAGTGTGCTTTAAACACCTCATTTTGTAAGCGGTCATTAGCAGTAACCATTGGAAGATTATTGATTTCCTTGCAGTCTGGAAATGAATGGAGTGCTGTATAATTACAAGGCTTTGAACAGTGGAATGTGTCTAATTTGATGTTTTATGGTGACTATTTAGTTGCTTTTTTAAAAGGGTTGTTAGGCAGCTTATGCATGGTTTTGTATGGCAGACTGAGAACACAGGGCTGAGTTGGACCTGAAACCTCTTTGTAAGATCAGCGGTGCCTGCTCCTCCCATGGCAAAGGGCTCGGGGACTCCTGAGGAAGCACGGAGAAGGGGAGGCTTCTTCAGCAATCTTCCAGCAGCCAACTAGTATCATCTCCAGGAACTTTGCTGGCTCAGATGTGGTTTCTGGTGTGTTTAGTGATTGTTGAATGGCCAAATCCCATTACCCTGTTGGTCCCTCAGATGGCTGTCATTGCCTTTGTTGGGAAGAGGTATCGCAGGTCTCCCACCTGGCGTGTGAAGAACAAGTTCCTTTGATTTGATTTGAACCCGACCTCTACTTTCTTCACTTTATTCCCCTAGGTTTTTGCTGGAGAAGACAGTGAAGAGCTTCTCTGTACATGTCATTCATGATCTGCAGACCACTACTGTATGTCTCCCTCACTAATAACTGTTCTCTGCCTCACCTCCCCTTCCCCTCCAGAAAAGCAGCATTGCCTGTTAAAGGCACTTCATGAAAACTGTGTGTTCATTCCAGGAATTCTGACTGACCACAAGTGGCACTTGCCAGTTTCAGGAGGGGATTCAATTTGTTTGGACCTGGCCCTTCTGGCTGCTGATAATGAGGCATCTCATCATCCCCCAAAGGTGTATTTACTGCTTCAAACCCAAATGAATCATAACCAGCGCCAAAAAGGAGGAACTCTCAGATGGGAGGGCAGCAAGAGGAAAGCCATTTCAATGGAAAGATGCAAGAGTGGAACATATTATTTTGCAGAATAAGTACACTGAGATGTTCGACGAAGTACATATGGTACAATACCCAGATGAACTTAATCTATTATGCAGCTCTGAGATATAGGGCATCTGTTAGGCTGAGCTGTGAGGTTGCAATATTACTTCTGTTGCTAAAGCTATTACAGTCTTAATGTACAAATCTAGCCAAGTCCACCTGAATATGAACCATATTTGAAAATTGTGTTTCTATGTAAAGGAGCTCTGCCTAAATTAGGCTATTTGCAAATAGAAGTAGCTAGAGGTAACACAAGAGAACTAGAAAATCCTGTGGTAAATTTCACTTTTCCTGACTTTATGTTTTTATCCTTTTCTGATTTTAATTCCAGATTCCAACCAGGTAGGTCAGGTGGAAATCAGGCACTGCTTGATGCTTGACTTGTGTGACTGCCAGTTCTACTTGAAGTCCCCAGAGCATGTTTTTACACCACTGGGTCATTATTTTTAATCGAAAACTGTTCTGGTGGATAGTGGAACTGTACTTCAGTTCCTTACCAGTGTTTCTGGAGAGGGATACTGACAGTGTTTGGGAAGTGCTTTGATAGACTCACAAAGATGCTGTGTAAGTGCAAAAGAAGTCAGTTGAAATATTTTTCTAGACAAAACTTCCCTTCCATACATGTTGAATTTGGTTGCTAATTGGTAAATATCATTATTTTTTCTGTGCCTGGATTATTATGTTTTTCCCTCTCATAAAAATTATCTACAACTCTAAATTTCATTTTCTTGTAACTGTATTTACTGCATTTTTCTTGTGGACTGAATAGCTAAGGTAGAAGCTGTTGATCCTGTTTTTCAAGTATTCTGCTCATGTTAGAAATTTATCACCTTGATGCAGCCAATTTGTTATCCTTGCTGTGTATAAATACTTTCTGCCACTACCAATGACTGTACTAGACTGTAGTCTTTAAAGAGTTTTCAGTGTCTGCAACCCAGAGCTTAGATATCTTTGTTGCATCAGAAGCATTTTATAGTGACTAAAACTTCATGACTGTCAGGAACAAGAGAAAAGTAATTAAGTAAATGAAATGTCAGTCGTTGCTTTAGACATAAAATCAATCCTTTTTGCAGGAAATCTCTTCCAAATTTTGGCCTTTGCAGCATCAGGCAATTATCAGTCTTGTGATCCTGATTTAGGCCATTGCCTTGGGGAAGTCAATAGGTCAAATTTCGCTACTCTTTTTGTTGACGCGCTGAACCTAAGTGGAAGAGAGACATTCATTTCTATTATGAAACAAAAAAACCCCCTGGTTTTGTGGAGGACTTTTGGCCATTGAAGTGTTGAAGAAGCTATAAGAAGGTGCATGGGCCCTGAACCCTTTTGGCTTGGCAGTTCTGCTCAGCAGCTTCCAATAGCGCTTGGCCATTACGCAGAAGTGTTCTGTAGGAGTGGCCAAAAGGAAGGTAATTTGTATGCTTATAACTCACAGAAGACCCTAGCAGAACCCACAGAGCTAGAGGCTGTTATAGGCGGGGATTTGGCCCATATATTGAAGCCAAGTAAAACTGGGAAGACAGAACAGAAAGAAATATTTTAGTATTTTGCTGTGTGCTCCAGCTCTGGTATTCTCCTCAGGACTATTTACTCATGTAAGTACTAGCGTAAAGCTGCATGTCATTTTGAGGTGTATTTGTAGAGCGTAAAAGCACTAAGAAAAAGGTAACAGTAGGTGTTTCAATGAGTAATCACACATTATTTTCTTAGTATATGGAGGAGATAATATTGCCGGTATGGAGTCTTGCTCAAACGGAAAGGCCAAAAAAGCTGCATTTGGATAGCTGGGCTCTGAAAAGAATGGAAGGATGGACTTCTCTAGGATGGACTATCCCCCTTGTTGTACAGCTGTTGATAAAGCAGTCCAACATTTGTGCTCCTAAGGTAAGAAACACCTTCACTTAAAACTTTTAAAGAAGCTTTAAAAATTATACATCTTTTAAAAAAAAAAATCAAGCTATTATGTCAGCTTGGACTTGATCAGCACAAAAGCAATTGTTTCATTCAACCATATTCTATTGAATCAGAAGAAATATGTAACACGATTTGCTTGAGAGCACATAACTGTTAATGAGTACCCAATGACTATTGCACAAACTGGTAAAAATAATAGCTAATTTACAAATACTTCATCCTTCTTGCTCTGGTTATTCTTCCTGATGAAACATGCTGTCTGTAATAGCCTTCAGGCTGCAGTGCATACTGCAGGAGATCAGTCTTAGTCCTTACTGTGGCTCTGGCTGGTAGAAGACCGTTATCCCACCTCTTGCTATGTGCAGTGGAGAGGCTGTTACAGTTGTGGTCAACTTGCGCTTATCAATTTGGAGATCCCTGAATGCAAAGGCTTTGTTTATTCTGGCCCAGCTCAAAGATTTAGAAATTTCAGTTTTCTTTCCTCTCTAGGCAGCCCAAGCTACAGTTTTCTTCTTAATTGAAAATCCTGACTATGATTGGTCAGCTAATGATAATAGACTTCTAGAGAGACAATGCTAATTAAGGATTACCTGTAGTTGGCTCACTGCTGGATATTATAAATAAAAGTTCTCCAGGAGCTCAGGTCTCTTCTGGTGGAAAAATGTTGTCTCAGCTGCTCTGCTTGCTGCCAGGGACCCAACTGAGGACTTTGTGTTCCTGAGCCGTTCGTCTGCCTAAAAGCTAGGACACGAAAGTTGTTGCTCTAAAAGCCGAACATGATAGATTGTAATATACTCATGCAACAAGCTAGGTAGGACGTAATAAAAATATTTAGCCTATTAGTGAAGAGTGCTTATCTCCAGTAATTATCTTCTTGATTTCCTTGCCTGTTTCGGACCGTGCCGTACCTGCAGACAAAACTCACAGGGAATAGGGCCGTAGCAAGGTTGGATGATGGGGTTTGCCTGTGAGAAGGGTGCTTGGCATGGAAAGATGCTTGTGCGGCTGCTGCTTGTGATTAGGAGGTGGCAGTCTGCTGTGGCAGGCTCAGCTGGGCCGAGGGCCAAAGGGGTGTCGTTGTGTCGTGTGTGTCCCCACCCCATGCCAGATGTCCAGAGCTTCACATATGTCACTGGATGCTGGGCCACAGCACACAGATATGCCCGGCCCTTTTGGGTAATGTCCCATCTACTTCGGTGAAAGTGAAGGCAGATGTCCAAGCAGGATGAACAATGCCTTGAGTGGTCCTTCTGCAAATCCTGCTCCGCTCTGCCTTTACACCATGACAGGAAAAAAAGAGATTCATCAAGTATAATATACTTCCAATACATAAGAAAGATGCATTATGTACTCAGTGACCTGTATTTTATATGTCGTTTATGAACACAGATGCCCATAAGTACACACATTGTTATCAGGAATATAAATATTGAACTTTCACAGAAACACTGGCCTGATTAATGATGGAAATTTGAAACAAAAGGCTCTGAAGTGCTCTTACAACAGCATGTTAATCTGTCCAAAGTAATGATAAAACCTCTAAACTAGTGTGCTGTAATTACAGCAATAAGTAATTAGTACATTTAAAGGGCAGAAGCAGTTCTGTGCCTGAATTCAGTGGAGGGTAGCCAGGCAACAATTGAAAGTGGCATTTTGTGAGGCAAATGTGAGGAAATGTGCTTTGTCCTGAAATATAATTATCTTTAGATGGATGAAACTGTCCAGGTACTTTTATGAAGAGAGTGTTGGGCTCTCAAAAGCTGAAACTGTCTGAAACTGACATATATGCAGCACGCATCAGATGTCTGACATGATTATCTTCCTTTGTAAAAGGCTTCCAAGCTTCCTACGTAGTTGGTAAGGCAAAGCCGAAGTGGCTGGGCAGCTTCTGAAATCAGGGAACGGAGGAGTTCCATGGGAGGAGGGTAGACATGTACATCAACTGCTAACAGGGTGCTATCGAATAACCCATGACGTCCTCTTTTGTTCTCTGGATGCAGCATTTTGGTTGTCCACGCTATGGTTGCTCCTTCCTGTCTTCTTTCATGGGTGGGTGGACCAAAACAAGAACCTCTCTGCCAAACCCAAGAAGCTGTTTTGGCAAGAAAGCTGGGTGTAATTCAACAAGGGAAGAGTCCGCCGCAGAAAGGCAACAAGCCCGTGCCGTGCCTGGCTTGCCCCCTTCCCAGGCACTAGCTCTGCTGCTTTTCTGTCGTCGAGCACCTCCTTGCCCTCAGCACCATGCCCAACAGCTTGGTAAAGGTACCCCTGGCTTCCTGCCACGGAGATCCCATTCCTTGAAAGCTGCAACGCTTGTCCTATCTTGTTTTAGAAATTTTGAGCTGAGATAGAAAAATAAAAACCTGGGACTGATCTTTGGGAAGGATGTTTTTTGTATTGTGGGCATAGACAGTAATAGGTTTCTTTTAAACGTTGTTTTTGTTTTATACACAAAATGAAATGAAGTTTCAATGACCTTTGCCTTTCTCGGTTCAAGGATGAATTGTGAAAGAATAAAAATCCATCTAGCACCTTTCATATTTCAGTTTAAAAGCTGCTTATAGTAAGTTAGACCTCAGGATCTCTTTCTTTTTAAAATAGCGTAATGTCACCTCCTGTTCAGACAGCAAGAAACACCACCTGGTTCCAGTTTTCAAACCTGTGTACCTACAATTAGGCTCTCATATCCAGTGCAAGCTACGCGTGTTCAGAGAACTGAAAGCAGGGACAAATTTGCCCCTTGTCCTACCATTGACAAAAATCAGAGCTCGGACAGTGTTACCTTGACTTCAGATCTCTTGCTCTGGGTGCAAAACCACAGTTATTTAGATCACATAGACTAGATCTGACATGCGTTGCTACAGCTGTAATACAAAAGGGATTTGAAGAAGGATAAGCATTAGTCTTTGGTATAAAACCAGGCCAAATCATTTTGGAAAGAGGTGAGGTTAGGGAAGATATTTGGTTATTTATTTTATTTACAAGGAAGGGGTAGACTTGATTTATCCAAAGAGTATTTAGAAACCTTCTTTTAATTCCTCAGTTGTACTAAATGTCCAATACCGTGTCTTTAGATTCACAATTCCAATCTGTCACTTGCTGGAAAAGAAAATACAAAAGCGTATGGCCAAGAAGAACACTGGAAAAGAATCTTGAAATTTTTAAATTTTTTTAACAAGACAGCTAGCTCTCAGAAGACAGTGCTGGGAGGTTTTCTGGAGGGACTGTTACTCGGTTCAAAAAGTTACTGTGTTAAATACATGCATATATACAAACACAAACTCTCACACTTTGTTTCTTGTTAAGAGTGTTGTTTCATAGCAATAATCACTGCATGAGTTTGCCACTCTTATTCCAGAATTAGAAGGACGTGATTTCTTTTAAAATGTATTTTTTTTTAACGATACGAACATGCTGTGAGGTAAGAAGGAGAGTGTAGGCTGAAAAGATATATTAATTTTGAGATCTTAGAGTAAACTAATTACAGGTGACTTTCATTAGAATATCAGACAGTAAAAATTGACATCTATCAGAGTTAAAGACAGGAATTAAATTTGAAAGACTGCTCGTGTTATCTGCCTGGAATTTACTTTAGGAAAAGAATGACTTGACGTATTTAGGAGCTAAATACCGTTCATGCCATATGAGGGTAAGAATAAGGGCTGGATGCTTGGCTAGTCAGAGGGAAAACAGTTTTTCAACTAATAAAAACCAAAGTACAGTAAAAGCAGGCTCCCACAAGAGGCGGGATGCATACAGAAACAAAGATGTGGCAACTCACAGGCTTTTCCTATGCTCCCCATAGGTATGAGTCATGTTGGCTACGTACACATCAGCAAGTAGGCAGGACAAAAAGGATCCTGCTGATGCCTCACGTCTGCCTCACAGAAGGCTTTTGGTTTTCCCTGCTCTAGTCCTGTTCAAGGCACACCTGTGAGGGCCTGGGGTGTCCTAGATGCGCATCTTCCAGTTCAGTTACATCCAAACCGAATCAAAGCTGTGCGCTCTGAGACCGAGCTATGGAGAGGGAAAACCACAGCAAAGGAAGTAAAATCAGAGATTTGCTTCCATGCGAGCTTCTGATCTGAGCTGCAGTGCTGATGTAAGCATATAAATATGTATAAATACGCTTACATCAGCATTATGTCTATGCAGCTATTTCTGCTGAGAATGGGAGGAAATTTCTTGTGCACACTGTATAAAGACTGGAATAAGCGTCTGACGCTTGGTTAGTCAGAAGAGGAACAGTTTTTCAAAAAGAAAGCAAACCTGGCTGAGTCACCACCTCTGGGAACAGAAGGATTAGTGAAGCAGAAGCAAAGGAGAAGGCATGGAGTAGTGTAGAAGATTAATGGAGACCATTGCTGCGTTTCACTTTCATGATCTTGCCTCTTCAGCAAAAGTTTAGAAAGCTGCTGTGATCATTTTTAGTCAGCTCAAATTTTTAAGAACATGGAGGAAATCCAGAACCGTATTTTCACTAATAAATTTATTATACCCAATAAGCTCAAGATGATGGAGATGGGAGAGGGCTTAGTCTGCTTTTTGACCACTGATCTTAGATGCTAAATATTAGAATATCCATCCTTACCAATTTTTTTATATGGTGGTTGAATCAGGTAAGATAAAAACATAGTTTGCGTTCCACGTCCTGATTTGTAAGTGTATATTTTGTATATGCACCTCAGACAGACACTTTCAATTTTTTTAAAAGGGTTCAATGAGGTGAAGCTCTGAGAATGTTTCCTAGTCTGTCTCTAGATATTATTGTTGGCTATAAGGAATTTTCTGGAGTGGTATTCTAAAACTTTGGTTTCCACTGTACAGGAGGTGCAAAAGTGTCATCTTTCTAGCTTTTCTTTTCAGGTTTAATTTCTATTCAGAAATTAAATGTTTTATTTCAAACTTTAAAATTTTCAGTACTTTCAAGAACCCCTCATGCACTTACAGAATGCAAATAATACCAATTAAAATTCAGCTCCAACTCACAGAAAACTGTATTATATAGCGTGTTTTTATAAAGATAAGGGTTAATTGAAAAATGTGTCGGCCAAAGCGTTTCTCTGAACATTAGCACTGTGTGTATCACAAGCAGCAGGCAGCCGTTGGGTTATGAACAGGTTCTGATGTGCTTCAATGTGTAAGGATGGGAGGACAGTGTTAACTGAGCACCATACACTGGCGGGTTGGCATTAGCCGGTAAGGGCAAGGCTTATTTTACCCTTTAGAGAGAGGATCCTGTGCATTCCTGGTGCGGGGCGTACGCAGGAGGGATGGGTCATGCGTGGGAAGGTGCAGCACGCACACATGGGCCTGAAGATGTCTTTGAGCGGGTAGTAACCATATCGATAATCAGGGCGGCTTTCACCTTAATGATTGAAGCAGAGATTGTCTTTGTTCCTGCTGAAGCCAGTGACAAAGCTCGTTTTATCCCGTGTCCTGTGTTGAGCGTTGGGTTTGAAGAGAGAAGGTGCTCAATATGCTAGCTTTTCTGATTAAGCCCTTGCCAGGTCTGTTCTTCTTGGTTCCAGCTGGCTTTAGCTTTCTCATCTGTAGACACTCTCATCTACTTGCGTTGCCATGAGAGGGTTCGATGTTGGGTAAAAGGGGGAGAAAAAACTAGAATTCCTCACCAGCTGCATAGGTTTGGACTAGATGTTTAAAGGTCCCTTCCAACCCAACACATTCTATGATTCTGTAGGTGTGTGTGTACTTATATGAAATACACTAGGTACGGTTTTGACGCATTCCTGTAAAGTTTTGAACTCTTGCTTCCTCGTGTCAATCTATCGATTCTTCTGGGATTCTATATCAAATCACTGGGACCCATGCCTCTGTAGAATTGATTCTATTTATATTTGCTATTAGACGTCATTGCACCTAGAAAGTGCAGAATCCCACCTGAGCCTAAACTCGCTGCCACTCTACACTACCGATCTACTGGAGTGGGGCAGCGGAGCTGAGAGCAGGGGAGAATTTGAGGAAGTTCCTTAAATTTAAGGTTACCCTCAAGGATGAATTCATCCCCTCGGAGAAATGGCCTGGTGTGCCTTCTGTCCCACCCCCATCAGAGCATGACGTGAGCGACATCTTACCAGCGGGGCTGGGCAGACAGCTCAGCGTAGGTGGTGGAAACATCAAGTCTCAGGTCTCAGGAGCAACAGGTGCTTCAGGATACCAAGCTTGGAGTCGCTGTTAAGATCAAAGCAAAGGTGAAGGCCGTATGTGCCTTATTGCAAAGTGTGGTGTACAGCTCGTGAAGGTGTTCCAGTTTAGGTGTGCTGTATGTTACGTTCATGTATGGCTATCCATGCTGCTGATGGAAATCGGATTTTAAGATGCAAGCAGAAGCGAGCAGAGTTAATGTGGAGATTTCAGCTTTGCTCTACACTGCTCCATCCTCTGAGTACTCGCTTTTACATCCTTCTTATTACAGGAACATGAGATTCCTTCAAATAGAGCATAGGTAAAACCTGAAGACGAAGGCAAAACACGGTAGGGTCACTGTGATTAAGCTTACTCTGTGGGAAAGAAACTCACCATTTTTTAGTTTTAGTTTTAGTAATACATACACACACATATGTGTGCCCCATGTCTGGCATATTTCAGTTGCTGTGTTAAAAATTGTTTTATTTGCAACTCATAACTCTGGCTGAAGAAAGTCCGGTTTTATTTTCCCCTAGTGAAAATCCTTTCCATTTGTATTCTGGATATATTTATATAAAATATCAACAAATATCTCCTAATGAATGAGTATTCGCCCAAGTTTCCAAATTCAGGGTTTTTTATTCCCTGAGTATTTCCTATGTATTATTAGCACGCAAATATTTTGGGATCTTTGCATTCTTCTTGCCAGTGTTATTTTTCTTGTGCAGAGAGACCATTTATCTGTTTTGTACCTGAGGTCCTTTTTTGTGGAAACTCTCTTTCTTTCTCCCTGAGTATTAAGAACAAATCAATAAAAAGTGAAAGCTTAAAAATATTCCCAAGCTGCATGTAAAACAAATGGGATTTTTAAATGCTGAGTTGACATCCCTTCCCACCACGCTTCTGAATGAGATATAAAAATGAGGTTCTGACCACATGCAGTCATTTAACAGATCCCATGGCACTTTTTTCAAGAGTAGAGGTGAAAGCTGCAATGTCATGGCTTAATTTCAATCAGATAATTACATTCTACCTACTTTAAAATTCCTCACTGCTTTCTGTTAGAAAAGATATTCCTCATTTTTCTCCTAAACTGTTGTGTTGTGCATTGCTAAAAGGCTTTTGCCCTTTTCCCCAGTAGCAATGCTTGTTCCTGGACATTTCAGTAATGACCGAAGCGATCATTATATATCTAATTTGCAATAAAATTTCCTAAAGCTTCTCAAATGCCACAGGAATTGTGGAAATACAGCAGATACTCTTCTCTGCCTCTTATAGACCTGACAGCGCACCTCATTGTCCCGTGTTTTGGGAGAGTGATTAGGAAGTGTAAGCACAGAAGCGGTGGATGAAATGTATTTATTATAAAATATTCGTGGCATTATAGCTAGCTTGTGGGTGGCATTTGTTGCTCTGGCATGTACACAACAGCTACACAGGCTTATAGTATAAACTAATTTAAGACTACAGGGCTAAAGCTAGTAAAATTATCTTAATTATTTTCTTTTTAATCTCACCTGACAACACTCTTCTAAATATGTTGACGCCGTATCTCATGCAGGTGTAGCAGAATTCTGCTGAAGGTTCCTGAGAGCTTTGTGAACGTGATTTCGATGAAAACATAATTTAGCTGAAGCCTGAGGACCGTGGGGACCGCTGGTGCAACAAGAATACCCAAGTATTTCTAAACGGGGCTACACTATGTGAAGAATATGCTTTGTGAGCTGAGAAAATGAGTGGTGGAGATTTAATCTGGTATTTAGCCTTTGCCCAAATAAGGAGGTAACTTGAAAAACCTGGAGGTTTTTCATGCTGTTTAGGTGTTTTGAGTTGTCCTGTGTGAAGTTTAGCGCCATTAGGAAGAAAGCTATTTTAAGGTTAGCAGTCTTCCAGTTAAACATCTAAAGTGTGGTTGCATGTTATAGATGGAGCTCTTCTAAAACTCACCAGGATGGATAAAGCCTGTTTTCCTCCCTCCTATAAAATTCCCTGTCCCAGGCATCTGTTTCTGCTACTTAACCTCTTAGCGGTTGTGGCACTTCTCTGACCAGCCTTATTTTTTGCTTGCAGAAATGCCACACAGGGCTGGACCCTCTGGTGGTGGTGAATGCTCCGGGAAGGAGAGACAAAGCAGATAGCTATACCCCTCCCAAACACCCACTAGCAATTTGTAAATCCAAGACTTTCTAAGCCAGAAGCGGCATCTAGGTACGCGATAAACCTCAATGGATTTTTCAGCAGAGGAGTTGTCAGGGAAGACTCACGCAGTCCTTCCTTGAACGCTGATAAGCTTTTATCACTTTTATCATTATAAGCACCCTCTGGAGAGGAAGCAGCATTTAGCTGTGTGATGGACCACCTCCTTCTGTGTGCTTTCAACCTGCCACCTGGTGGAAACCAGGTAATGCCCTCTTCTCCTCCTACTGGAGGAGGCAGCGAACAGTTCATCTGTCACCCTCTCTCTGACATTTATGTCTTCATCCAGGTAGGTATGTCTTATCTCCCTTTGCTCACCTATTTTCCAGGCTGAAAACTCTTAACCTTAATCATTCTTTGGACACAAGTTGTTCCTAATCTACGATCAGCCTTGTTGCTCTTCTCTGAACCTCTTGTACATCTGCTCGGTCATTTTTGAGATGGGAGAGCCAAACCATATTATTCAGTGGTCAAAAGTTCTCTTTTTTGTTCTCTTCTTTTACCTTGCAGTTCCTAAGACTTTATTTGCTCTTTGACTGATATTGAGCTCTGTGCTGACGTTTCGTGGAGTTTATCATAATCCCAAGATTGCTTTCCTGGTAAAGGTCAACTCAAAGCCCATTATTTTCTTTCTGAAGTTAGGATTGCTTTTCACTGTGTGTGCCATATATTATTCTACACTGAATTTTATCTGCCTTTTGACACAAAGCTGCTCAGTGTCGTAAGGTCTTTGTAGAATCCTTTCCAGTCCGCTCTTATCTTTTGTTATTCTGAATAACTTTCTACCATCAACACGTTTTGCCACCTTGCTATTCAGTGCATTCCTATGCTATTACAGATATGTTAAACATCAGAGACCTTGATGCAGAAAGCTGCAAAATTACACTGGAGATCAGTCTCCATTGAGGAAATTATCCTAATCTCAGTTTCCTACCTGTTCACCAATTATTTTACCTATTTTCCTTTTTATGCAAGAGTTGCTTAGATATCTTCAGAGCTTATAGTAAGGACCTTGGTTGGGAGTCATTGGGAAGTGTAAATGGATTGTAGCAACTGGAACTGCCCATGTAAAAACTCCTTACAAAAGGATCAGGTTTGTGAAGCTTGGCTTTCCCTACAAGTGCTGGTAACATGCCAAGAAGTTATTCAAGTATTCTTGGCAAGTTGTTGCCAAGAAGTCCAAGTACTTCTTCATCATACACATTCAAGAGTAAAATGGTAAAAAAGAGAGCCAAGAAAGTAAACCAGTAGCACTTTGCTGTGTTAGCAAGGGGACCTGACTTACCTCCTGAGCATCATGCTGGTGGGTGCCTGTGACCCCCCAGCAGCAGGGAGCTGGTGCTTTGGTCGGGACGTGAAACCAGCTGTGTGGTGGCGATGGGACTCCACAGGCAGCAGCCGTGGCTTCTTCCCCAGCAGATGGGCACGGTGGCTGCTGGGCTGGGCCAGTGTGCTGCCACTAGGGCTGGCTTTTTTTTTTTTTTTNAAGGCTGATTTTAGCATGTAAATGAGTAATATAAGCACTCTTAAAATTATACCATTTCCATTATATTTCCATTTTCCATATTTCCATTTTCCAAACATGGGAATACAAGTCTGAGGGGGGTTTCCAGGCCTGTTCAAGAAAATTACTGGGGCTGAGAAGCATTTTGTCGCTCAGGTGGGCAACATTTTGTGTATACAAGTTCTCAGAGGAGTGAGGTCCAAAGCGTTCTCCTCCCACCCAGCTTTCCTTGTCACCAGCAGAAGCCGGGAAGAAAGGTACAGATTCACAGGTCCCTTTTAAACATTGTGTTTAAATGTTTAACATTTAAACACAATGACATTGTGTTGTTGTGCTGTGGGACAACACGATTTAAAGATTCTCTTTTAAGTATCAGTCTCTGCAAGAACCTGGTAAGGGTTAAATTCTTTGACTGTACTAATGGAGTTTATAGGAGCACCCCAGGGTGCATTTAACTCCTCTGACAGATCCAGATATTTAAGGCTATTTAAAACTTCTAACTGAATTTTCAAAGCAAAAATCATTTGATTGTATTTTAAAGCATTCAAAAGAAAAAAAATACAATAAATTGTTTTTAAAATTGACTCATAACTATGTAACTTATAGTGTAAGTTCTGTCACTCTGTTAAAATGTACAAGAAAAAAGAGAGAGGTCATTTTTGCTTACTCAAATGTCCTGCTGAATTCAAAACAACAAATTAAAATGTAAATTAAAGTCCCTTTTTTAAAATTTTTGCAGATGCAGAAAGACTGTGAAGATAAACTTCAAACATTCTGATGACTGTCTCATTTTCTCCTAGGGAACTTACGAACAACATTATAACGTGGGAGTGCAAGATAAAAAATATCTGCTGGCTTCACCAGGCTATTGTACTTCAATTTTTGCTTAAAATCAAACACCTAAGTTAAGTAAATTTGGAGAACTTGAAAGCCTTCCAAGTGCTATAGTGTTCAAAGAGTAGATTGGGGATGTCAAATTATTTTTACACAGTAAGTTAACTAATTGAAATCTAACAGTACTTCATTACTTTGTGATTATTTTTTACAAGGAAACAGAAAATGCATTTGTAGTTGCCTGTATTTTGAATACAGCAAAAATCCTGTAATTTGAGTCCAGTTGGTAGCAGTTATCAGAATCCTCTTCTGCAATTGTTAATGTCTATTTTGTGAGCTGTGTTCAAACTTGATGGAGAAGAAATAAATCAAAATAAATTCCTTCTACAGCAGCAATTTTCTTTATATCTAGCTCTTTATTTTGAGATGATGTATTTTGACTGCTACACCAGACAAGCTGCACTTGCAGGTCTTTATATCCGTGTTTTGTTTTCCACATTATAGGAGGTTGCAACTTCATTGCTTTGAATAGAGAAAACAAATGCATGTGTAATTTCCAGCTTTTCAAAAATTTACACCATGTAAGTCTCTGAATAAATTTTTAAATTATTTTTTTTCTAAACCCATTGAGTAAACTTAAATTAATATCATTGCAAAGAAGTAAACATGAAAAAGAAGGTACTTTAAGTAATTTTTTAAAAGTAAACCTATTTCATGGGAAAAAAAGGAATTCTTTAAATTTTCTATAAAGGCAAAATGTATGGTAATTTAATATGTAAACTGGTTGTAAAAGCAAGCGCATTAGGCACAAATATTTAAACCAAAATTTTAGCTGTTGTCTTCTTGTTTCTTTTTTTGTCTTAAAACAGTTTGCCCTTATTGAATATGGTCAGAATGTCCCATAAGATGGCATGAGACAGGGAAGGTGGCCTCCATTTGTCCCCTCTGGCATACTGGAATGATAGACTGCCTGTAAGCCAAATCTGGTTGCCTTCTCCCACTATTCCAGTTAGGTATCTAATATTAAAAATGACAAGTATCTGCTGGGCTTTTTGTTGGAAAATATGAATGGAAACCTGTACGGTAGGCTATGAATGAGCACTGAATTCTGCCATCCTGCTTGTAAAATCATCCTGAAAAGGTGAGCTACTGCTAGGCTGAGTAATGTACTGGGGTTATTTAGGTGTGTGGGAAAGAAATGGCATCTCTGAGGCATTACGCGTTTCCGCTTCTGAAGTAATCAGACCTGACAAAAGACATAAACCTTGGTTTGTCTCAGACCTTTCTCTGTCTTTGTCTCATGATGCTACGGCACAAACTTGCAATATTTTCCTCAGTCCCTTTCAGGGGAATTGACTTTTTCCGCATCACTATCTTGATGGGAAGTCATCTCCTGTGACTCCCCGCTTTGTTCACTGGGTTGTCGAGACCGGGGCAAAGCCCAGAATTTCAGTCTGCCTCTTAGACAGTTGGGCTGACTTGAGGGTTGACAAACCCATCTGAAATACGAAAATTAGATAGCATGTCAATAAACAATAGTTTGTTTTTTTTTTTTTCCTGTCCTGCTGTCCCTTACAATATATTCTGGGTGATGTGCTCTGCCTGTGATATTTGCAACCACTAATAACTTCTGGGAAGAACCTGTCACTCAATGTGCAAAAACTCATTCTTGACCACAAAACAGTGGGCGGGTTCAAGCTGCTAATACATCTGCACTTAGTGGTAGCAGGCTGTGATTTCTTTTTGTTTCAGTAGTTTCGGATTTGCATAATATTAAAATATTTTTATTTAATGAGTCTGCCTATGTATTTTCAATGGAATAAATAGAACGGAGCTCTCACTGCTTTGTGGATTTGCTGTTTTTCCCTCTGGTAAGTCTAGCAGAAGTTATGAAACTCTACATTTTAATAGTTCCGTGGCCCATACACGTGGATCTCTATGGATTTAAAGTTGCCTTTGAAGTCAATGAGAACACCGGGCAAAGCTAATAGTGTCTGTGTTCGCTCTTTTGTCACATCAAAACTAAGCTGGTGGCTGACACTCAGTTTCTAGGTTTTGCTTTCCAATGGCAAAACAACAGATGACACTCCGATGTGCCGTAGTAAACAACAAGCATTGACATCTCTTGGGGTTTTTAGAATATTTTTGCATTAATAATGTGGTTTTTTGACAACCTTCCAACTGATTTTGCTGGAGATAACGAGGACTTGTCATAATACCTGGCTTCTGTTGCACTTTATCTGTGCTGCTGGAATCTAGCTGGAATGAAGTTGGTTGTTCCCCTCATGACACAGTAAGGCGGGGGCGGGGCGGGAAGCTTCTTCCTGAAGTTCATGTACTTTCACTCACTGGATTTACTTCAGTCATACCAGAAGTGTTTTTCTCTTGATTGGCTGCCTCTGTCATCTAAACAATCTTGTGTGTTGCTACTCTTTCCTCCTGAGGCAGTTGCAGGATTGGGACGTATGGCTCAAACCCTGTCCGTCATTGTACTTTCCTTCCATCTTACTTGTGCATCTGCATCGTTGGCACCAGAATGCCTACGTTTTGTTTCATCTCTCAATCTCTGTGCTTACTGGCTGTTTTCTGTCTGAACTTGCCTGTGTTCTGCTCATGCCAATGAGGCCTCTTTTTGTTGGTTGTTCCACTTGTAAGGTGGAAACTTGTGTTTTATGGATGGTCCCTCCTCTGCTCAGAGCATCTCTCTTTCTCCAAGACTGCACTCAGGTGTCAGATGACTCATACTGAGGACACCACAGCAATAGCATTTGATTCGTGTTCAGTTCCTTTGTTTCAAATAACACCCCACACCCTATACCACACATGATTAAAATGATCTCTGCAGGCATATACTGTCACGATTTTCATAGAACCACAGAATCATAGAATGGTTAGAGTTGGAAGGGACCTTAAAGATCATGTAGTTCCAACCCCCTGCCCTGGCAGGGACACCTCCCACCAGACCAGGCTGCTCAAAGCCCCATCCAGCCTGGCCTTGAACACCTCCAGCAATGGGGCAGCCACAGCTTCTCTGGGCAACCTGGGCTGGTGTCTCACCACCCTCAAAGGAAAGAATTTCTTCCTAATAGCTAATCTAAATCTGCCCTCTTTCCGTTTAAAACCATTCCCCTCATCCTGTGGCTCCACTCCCTGAGAAGAAGTCCCTCCCCATCTTTCCTGTAGGCCCCCTTTAGGTATTGGAAGGGGCTATATATAAGGTCTCCCCGGAGCCTTCTCTTCTCCAGGCTGAACAACCCCAACTCTCTCAGCCCGTCCTCATAGCAGAGGTACTCCAGCCCTCGGATCATCTTTGTGGCCTCCTCTGGACCCACTCCAACAGGTCCATCTCCTTCTGCTGTTGGGGGCTCCAGATTCACCATATTTCTTCCTTGCCTCTCAGCATTTTGGGGTGGGTCAGTTTTTGGTATTAGTTTGGCAGCAGAGGGCTTGCCCATACAGAGCAACGTGTCACAGATTATGCCAAGAGATTCTATCAGTAGCACGAATTAAATCATTCTGGAACTGGATTTAGTTCAGCGCTGCATTCAAACTAGTTGTGTGGAGAATGGAGAGCTGTTAATTTTAGGACAGAGATGGCAACACCCTAACTATACTTTCTTTTCCCCGCATAGACTATGGGTTATGTTCTTCCTGCTTCCAAAAGCCAACTCAAAATTTATGTACATCCGTGCTCGCAGGCTTGAGATTTAGCTGACGTGTGGAGCTTACATTCATTTTCTGAAAAAGAGATTATATTCGTCTCATGGACTAATGTTTCAGGGTAAATAAGCAGATAGTATAAAGATTGCCACTTAAAATGAAAAGATATTACAGCTTCTGAACTAAACACTGCTGAGGACGTGCTGAAACATCAAATTTTCTCTTATTAAAACTAAATTGCAACTTTCATATTTTAGAAAGAGTTCATTAAAACTTGTCTTATCTACTTAATTAAAGGCAAGTGTCCCTATATAGAGACAGACAAACAAATTACCATAATATGCCTCAGCTTCTCCTGAGGAATGTAATATTCTTATCTTTAGAACGCTAATTGCTGCAGTTAGGGTTTTGTTAAAAATGAATTGATATTTGCTAAGAGTACAGATTTGACATGCAGAAAAAACGAGCAACTACAACAGCATTCTGATACTCAGATGAAACATGGTATTTAAAAGTTAATATAGTGTTTTTCTAATAAGAGGAAAAATATTAGTTTAGCAAATTAATCCCAGTGCATTGATATCTTTCATGGATTGTAGTGCTTTGTTAGTCTATCACATTACAGAAAGATTCAAAGTAAAAGCTATTTCTGTCATAGTAAACTGTAGCAACATGTGTAATAACAGGGAAGATTAGTTCCTGCCTACACAATTAGGCAATGTATTGACTTAATACAGTTCATGCACATACATAATAAATGAGAGTTTATTATAATATGCATGCAGCCATCTTGAATACACTGATTAGCAACATAATACAGTCAAACATAATCATATATATTTGTATTTTGTCGAGTGCAAATTAAGTCAATGTATTCCAATGTTCTGTATTAGCTGTGTTAAGCAGACAAGCTGTATGGAGATGAAAGAACTAACTGATATTTACTTCAGTAAATCCTTCCTTACGCTGACAAGTAAATATCCCACAGACTACAGATCTCCTTGAGAAGAAACGAGGTGTGTACCGGAACAGAAGCAATATATTAATGGGATACGTTAACAGTTTAGAAAATAATCTGTAGCAATCAGCAAAGTGCAATAACAGCTGAAGTGATTTTTCCTGGGTCTCCCGTGGGAAGCCATGTCTGCTGGGACATGGAGTAAGAGCAGTCTTGTAAATGACCGGGAGGCACTCTACATAGACCTTCTCACAGAGTATTTAGCTTTGCTGGGTACAGCCTTCTCACTCCCATTTTACTGTGCAGTGACAATCTGGCCCGAGCTCTTTAGCCAGAGGCATGCTAGAGAGACGAGATCCCTGGCTCCTGGGTGACACACCTCCCCATGGATGGCTTGCTTTACTCTGATTCCGGGAGTTTATAACCTTATCTCACTGCTCTTGGTCTCAACTACTTGTCCCAACTAGTTGAGTTGTCCCCTCAACTACTTGACAAAGATGGCAATGCAACTGAGAAATCTATTTATCATGGCTCACTGTCCAGGTCCCTTGCTAGTGGTATTGATGTCCCTCAGCTAGACCTCTTTTACGTGGTCTGTGATGTGATAGATGTGATAAGATAGATGTGATAAGAGCTGATCCAGGCTTTCCATCCTTGCTAGGGATGCCAATAGGTCATGAATAGCTCCTCTAGGTCATGAATAGCTCCTCTAGGTCATGACACCAGCATGGCTGAAGGCTTTTCATTATCTCCTTAAACGAACTTCCCTCTATTAATTTCTTGACATTTAAAACAAAAAGAAAACCAAAAACCAAACAAAACACAACAACAACAAAAAAGCAAACCCAAAACCCAAAAAGGAAACCAAAAGACCCAACAAACCCTAAACTGCAAATGCAAGCAGTGGGTCTGTAGGAAGAGACATCTCTGTTACTTGGAAGATTTTTCCGAGTAATTTGGAATTTGCCACTAATTGGCTTGGAGAAACTGAACTGTCAGTGCAATTCCTTTCATCGTGGCATGACTATTAAATTTAGTTAAATTCAGGACCATCTTCTGGGTGGCGCTGTCTAATATAACATTTGTCAATCATATTAAAACATCTAGTAACGTATAGATTTTTATTAAGCAGCAAATGGAGTTTTGTTTGGTATCACAGATGCGTTGTTAACACATTAACTCAGGTAACAGATTAGCATGCCTGGTCATTCTTCTATGGTGCTTTGTTGTGGATTTGTGACCCATTTTGGTCGGTAATACAACATGGTTCAGTTATCGCTGAGCAGTTCTTGCACATCATCAAGTGCTTTTCCATTTCTCACGCCGCTCCACCAGTGAGTAGACTGGGCTGCCCAAGAAGCTGGGAGGGGACACAGCTGGGAGAGCTGTCCCCCACTGACCAAAGGGATATCCCGTACCATGCGATGTCGTGCTCAGCAATAAAAGCTGGGGGACAGAGGAGGAAGGAGGGACATTTGGAGTTATGGGGTTTGTCTTCCCATGTAACTATTATGGGAGATGAAGCTCTACTTTCCTGGAAAAGTTTAAGCATGTTTATATATATATTATGAGTTTAAAAATAAGGATAGACATATCATGGAGCCCTTAATGAAAACTTTCTGTGGTAGCAAATACATGGCTACGATTTCTTTTGCGCCGGAATTCAAGCATTATACATACTCGAACATTACCCACCAATTAAAAGGCAATTTGAGAGAAGGAACAGCATCCTTGGTGTCAAGGGAGCCAAGATTCACAGTCGTGACTGACGGGCTTCCCTGACTGCAGCTTCGCAGCGAGGCATTTCAGTGACACATAATTTACAAGACAGAACCGTGTTATGTGAGTTATGTAAATGACTCTAAATTATTATTCTGCCATCAATAATACAGTAATTTTAGGAGCTCCTAATTTACCCGGTAGGAGAGGGGTTTATGTGGCATATGGAAATGAATGAGTAACACATGCTTCTCTTGCTTAAAACAGAGGGCTTTGGACTGTGTGATAACCCTATAACGTTCACATGTCAGAAAGGATTTTTCTAAACAGCAAAGTATCTGCCCTTGGTATTAAAGATAAGGGGAGTGCCACTTGGGAAAAAGCGGGACAGTCATTATGGTTTGTTGCTGGTTTTACATTGTGCAGGCACCTTGTTTTGAATCTTCCCTAAAAATAACCCAATCTGTCAATCTACATTCATTTTGTGAATGCTGCAATCATATAATATAAATGCTATAAAAAAATATATATTTTTTTCTGTTAAAAAGAAATGTTAAAATATGAGGGCTAGATCTTTCAAACTTGCTCTAAATCCACAAAATCTGTCACTCCAGGTAAAAGCAACAGAAGATCTGTTTTTTGACATAAACGCAAAATAAAGATTCAAGAACTACTTTAGACTTCTAATGAGAAAATAAAATTAATTAGTTTAGCATTGGGTGACGTTCCTTAAAAATATTTGAAATTGAAAGGTCTTAAAAATAATTGACTGTCCTTGAATGCAACCGTGGATCTGAAAAACGTGAAGCTTCAGGGAAAGTATATTAAAAAACTGTGATATATGTCATGTGTGCTTTTTCGTCAGCAGAAAATGAGTTGCTTCTTATATAAAAAATAAACAGCAAAGGAATAAGTTAAGAATGTAAGAAAAAAAATCAATGTTTAATTTAATAAGGGGTAACTCCAAGTATGCTTGAGGAGCTTATGGAAATTATCTGCAGTTTGGACTGAGGGAAATAAGGTCACAAATCTCCTTATTATAGACAAGTTACAAGGTAACTTATAATATATTGCTTAAAGAAAAGCAGCAAAAAACAGTCCCTGATACCTTTCTGGTGTTGCTAGTTCCTTATGGCAGAAACCAGGAAAATGCAAAAGTGAAAAATAGTGAAGGGAAATTATGTCATTAAAATATTTTTTAAAATATTACTGGATCGTGATACTAAAGCACTTAAAACGGGTGAAAGCGAACCAATATTTTGTGTGGGTGTCATTATTAATTTTTTTTTGTTAAATGCTGTGCAGAAGTAATATGTGAAAAAAAGAATGAATACATTTAACAGATATTTTTCATTAAAAAATATACAAAACCCAGCCTCTTATTATTTTTTTCTCTTATACGTAAAGACGTTTCAAAGGTGTGGATGTTCCTCCCTACGCGTGTTCTTTTCCCATTTTTGTCATATTCCAAAGAAAAATGGGAATGAGGCAGAGCAGGAATAAGGAAGTAAATTATAGATAGACAGGTAGTTTCAGTGTGTGGGGCTTTTATAAAATTAAAGAAGTGAGAATTTTCTATTAAACTAATTTCCAAAAAACGTCGTATTAGTCATCATTAAACACAAACTTTTGCCAAGCTTGCAATACAAGAAATTATCAACGAAACACTTCACCTTTGTTTTCTCATGGTAGTATCAGGTTATTTAGGATAGGGGATAGGGTGTCTGCTTTATCCCTGAATTTAAAAAGGGAAAATACCAAGTCAATATTGAACACATCTGACCTTGTCTGTTGTGTATCATTAATCTAACAGTGACATCAAGCTGCAAAAAAATCAGGAAACACATATTGATCTCAACGGTGACCTAAAAGTGACGTATGGAATGGTATCTCAATGCACCTCAATGAGAACGAGGACAATTTTACTGCGGCACTGTTAACTTTTTGTTCAACTTTTCTGTCCAGAAAGAACTCCAAAAACCTGAATAATTTCAATAGGAGAAGGTAAGGTTTGTGCAATGCGTCACATGGAAGTGAAGTTCTAAATTTGCCTGCTCTCCCCTCTCCTACCGAGGAGACTCGACTGTTTTTTAAGAAGAGAAAAGTACGGGTGGCTGCAGAGAGAGTTACGGGATTTCGGTTTCGTAATGTAGTTGCATTACTGGCCTACTTTATTTGAGTCCAGCGTAACATATATGATTATAAGTCATATAGGAAAGTATTGCCTGCCAAAGTTGCAAATAGCCGGTGGAAAATAAACACACACAAAATGACGTAACAAAACAATAAGGAGGAATTAGTGGATGACTAATCAATCAGCATTCAGCCAGAGCTGAATAAAAGCACAGGCCAGTTAATAAAAGCTTTCCTTTCACTTTTATGTAGTTAACATAATTCTACTTGGTAGAGTACTGAAGTGGACAACTGGAATTACTAAAATAATGAATAAAGTTGACATGTAAAGTTTTTTGAGTGGACAGTGAGGAAAATAAATACCGAGAAGTTCACTGGGTCATGCGTAATTTCTCTCTACAGGGACACCATTAATTTATTCTGTTCCAGAGATTTCTTTGATCTATTTTCAAACGTAGTGTTGATTTAACACAATCATTCTGAAATTTGGATCAAAATTATGATAGTGCTCATACTGTGATACTTATTTTTAAGGGACTGAGCTCAGTGTTTGATGGTGCCTCGGTTTATTGCTAGTTGCTGTTCTACAGCAGCTCTGGGGCAGTGTTGGCGGCTCTTTTCCAGTTGTCTGGTAACATGCTATTACAGCTCCTACCCATAGATAATATCATAAAGATACAGACACATTAGCATCTCTGTCTCCTGCAAATTCTGTTCAATAAATGCTAGCTAGTTGTGTATGGAATACACAAATGTTGAATTGCTGCTGATGGAAGGAGAAGCTACCAACAACCACATTTAAACTGGAGCAGCAATAAAAAGGAATTTTATTTTTTTTTCTCTGAAAGTGTAGTCACATAAAATAATTGCAGACCATATTATCCATTTTGCTCTTCTGAGGAACACAATGACATTATTATAAAAACATTATTCATTAGATATTAAAACTATTATTTATCCCTGAGTTCCAGATATCTTTAATACAGCCTTGAAGTAATAATAATAAAAATTTTCTCTATAAAGTTATATAGCAGCGCAAGTCCATGCAAAACACCTTCAACAAAATATGCATCTTAAAAGTTCGAATCCTCTTTCCCTCCAACAATCTTCCAGATGGTGCCTAGGAAATAAGAGGACGTCAGTATCTGAATTTGATCCAGGTTTGATTCCGAGTCTCCAGCAGCCCTGGAAGCTGCCTTTCCTAAAGCAGATTAATTCAATAAGCCAAGTAACAGCATGATCCCTGCATCCTGGCATTGTGACACCTGTGGGAAAACCACTTCAAAACAGGCTGTTTTGTACAGACTCAGTAGTGTCTCAAGTTTTGATTCTGTGGGAAAAGCAGAAGTCCTTTCTGGAGCACTCAGTTCACTGCCATGCTGATAAGTACCTGATGTGCTGCTGATAATCACTTTCCTCTTCATTAATTACAGCTCTGTTTTTCTATCGACACTTCACAGAGCCAGTGCTAGATATCCCAGTACTAATGAATTTGCTTACACTGTACAAGATAATGGATCAAAATAGCACAATATCAACTCTTCTATGAAAGAATGTAAACATCTGCATTAGTATTTTATGTTGGAGCAGCTTGCTGCTTTCTTCATGACATTGTATTTATTCTATCTTGATTTCGAGCTCTGAGCATGATGAATATGCGTATTCTTAATTTCTTATAGGGAGGGCGGCAAGCTGTAATAGATAACTTCAAAGCATAATGAAAAGAAAAATGCAATGAGCCATATTTAGGACTTACCATTTTTTTTTCCCTTATCATTTTGACTGATGAAAATGGAGCAGTATGATCTATGGGAATGTGTAATCCTTTTTTTTACTTGGGAGGATTCAAATACTGCCTTGCTGGGCTATTGAAATGGCATGATTACGACTGAATTGCACATCGCCAAGAAGAATTCCATTTTTCTAAGAACATAGTCAAGTAAAATTGTCAAGATTATAAAGAAGTTATGGCTTATTTGAGCCAGCAAAAAGACAGCTGCAAACTGACCATTTTATCAGCTTTTTTTTCTCGTCCCCACATGCAGTTTAACATTTATACATTCCTCTTAACTTTCCAATTGGTTTCTGAAGATGGTATGATGCATGGTCGAGTAGAAATAAGCTTGATTTTTCCAGGAAGATTGATAGAGAAAAATTGATGGGCAGACATCAGCCAGCGTTTTGAACATTTAGGTCAGTATGTTCATTTAGGGAGTACGGAAAGTAATCCAGAAACCTTAAGCGCCCTGACCCTTAAAACTGAACTTGTCTTGAACAGGTTTCAGGTCTTCCACATAAACTGTACTAACCCCACTAAAATCAGAAATAAAATGCTTTTCCAAAGAAAAGAAGAATGTTAAGCCGACATATTCTTTTGCAAACTATATTATTTTAAAATCATCCGAAGTAATATTTCGAACAATGAGCCTTAGTTTTCTGGATAATCTAGTACAATTTTTCCTCTTTTCAAAGGGTCTGGGTGCAGTTTTAGAAACATTCAATAGCAACAAAATGGACGTGGGCAGTATGGCAATACAGGCAATTAAAAAAAACCCAGTTGTGGTCAGACCTATTTATTCCTGCAGCAGAATTCCTCACTGCACAAGGAGCGCCGGTGACTCCTACAGTGAGCTGCTATTTGATGCAGACAGAGCTGCGGTCTCAGGCACTGGTCCCAATAACAAAGGCACTGCTGAAGGTGCAATAGCCAGCTTGGTTTCTAAAACCATTTTCAGTAAAAGGTAGACTTAAGTTTTCAGTGATTCTGGCTGTTCAATGCTTTCTGAACTTAAAATCCTCTTGTGGAGAATCACTTTGAAAAACTGAGCCTAGTACTTAAATTTATCCAAAGAAAACCCTTTCAGTGCCTGAAAATGCTCTAGATGTGAGAAGATGTAGATGGGTTTGTGGCCTCTCATGGAGAAAAACCTAATAGCTTCCAAGAGCTCAGCATTACAGATGAGCAAACGAAGGTACCGTGGAGTCAGAAGGTAACAGCAGTGTCTCTAGCAGTAACCACCCTGCTGAACAGGCCACCATTAGGCCAGTTTATTTTCTATTGAGCTCAAACTAGTAAGTTGCTATTTATACTCCCTGCAGACTGGGGCATTTTGCATCGTCATTAGTATTCTGTTGTATAACTAACATGGTAGCCTGCTGAAGTATTAATATAGTGTTACATATATGGGCCCTAAAATATATGTTAGATATCCATTTTATTTTGAAAATCATCATTCCAGCTACTTCTGTAAAAGAAGGATTTTGCAATATTGAAACAATTTTGCTCAGAGTATTAATCATAAAGCTTAAGAAGGAAATATTTTATTAAATAAAGAGTAGGGGGTATGTTGTCCTCAAAGACATTGCTCTTAAAAATACAAAAATGTCATAAGAACTTCCCTTTGTTGTGAAACTATTGCAGTTGCGACAGGTGCTGTAACTTGCAGGCCCATGTAAGTAAAGATGGTAGAAGCAATATTAGCTGTGCCAAAGTTGTCCACGCTAGTTAATCTAGGATCCCTCTTCAGGCAATTGAGAGATACAGGATGCTCCAGAAGGAAATTCCTATCCCTCACCTCAAGTGTTTAAAGGCTGGATGGGATTACTCACCTTCTCGAGATGTCTGCCTCCCCTCATTACAGAAGGAACATAGATAAATATACAGCTGAGGTGACTACCCCTTGTTTAATTAAGGCTTCATGACACATGGACAGCGGAGCTCCAATTTTGTTTTCCACACATACATCAACTTAGTGAGTGATGAGCTAACAAAAGCCTTTGTTTACTGTTCCAATAATATCAAGTTTTGAACCCAGTCATTCAAATATAGCGGTAATGGGCATAGGTGTCCATGACAACTATATTACAGCAAAAATATGTGTGTTCACCAGAAAAAGAGCATACCTACACGATCAATAACTTTCCTATTCATTGCCTAATGTTCTTCGGTACATTACACCAGTGGCATTTGGGAAATGAATTGACACATCAGTAATAAAGCAGATTTGGGATACAATATTGTGCATCACATACTAACGCATCCTATAAAGTTGATTGTTTTCCAAAGGGGGAAACATTTCAGAAAGCACTGGTGTAAGAGAGCTGGGCATCTAATCATATGGGGACATTTGTAATTGGAGAGCACATGTGGATTACCGTGATTGTTCGTACTGCAACACTGCGGTAACGGAGGACTTCCTCACCGCGTATTTTCCCTCTGTTAGCTTGATGAATACCAGGAGGAGATTGCTTCCACAGGGCTGACAGAGAAACTCATTTAAATTAGAAGCTACCACAAACACACAAAATAAACAAATAGTGGTTTTCCTGAGGTGTTTTTTTGTTTGCTTATTTTTGTTTCATTTGAATCTCTTGAGCTGTCAGAAAAGGATTTTAATTTAGTAAGTCAATAAACCCTCTATTTTATAGTGTATTGTTCTTTGGTTTTGTTTTTTTTTTGTTTTTTTTTTTTTTCTTAGGCTAAAAGCTGCCATTCTGCAGTGACTGATAACTCATGTTGCTCTTTTGATTTCTTGCCATGCATAATTGAAGAGCTTCTTCTCTTCTAACTTACACATGGCTTGTTTTCTTTTCTCCTTCTGATTGGTTTTGCTCCATGTTTAGTTTGTTACCTGCGCCTGAAGGCTGTTTCCTTGTGTGGGAACAGCCCATGCATCTTCTGATTTTTGCCATATGGTATGTTTTACTTCTCTGTGTGATATACTCTCGATCACATTCGTCAGCACGTTCCCTGAAAGGCATTTTTGACACCGCTCTTTGCGTACGCAGAAATAAACATTTGCACTTTCCTGTGGAAGCTGCCGAATAGATATGCTCCCTGGCAGCGTAAATTCTCCTTTTTCACTCCTTTGGATGGCTACGGGGACAGGTGTTTTGGAGGTACGTGCTGTTATGAAATTCCTCAGGGAGGAACTGGTGGTCCCTGCGTGTGAAATGCTGTGCAGGCAGCGATAGGGAAGATCAAGCTCCTGAAGAATTAAGGAGCGGGGATTATGGGAAGGGAGATTTGTTAGGCTATAAATTCCTTATCTCTTTCCGAAAACAGAATGCTATAATCGTCTCTGTGGGTGAAACCATGTCTGTGAAGAAACCTTATACAAACCTAAACTTTATTTTAGGCCTCATTGTAGCCAATAAGGTAAACTAGTACAGTACCATTGTATTGTATGTGATTAAACTCTACACATTTACAGAAAATAAGGGTCATCAATACCAACACCTTGTTCCGATACAACTGACTTCACAGACTGAACATCATCAAGGATATTGTCAAACGATTTGAAGCAGTAAAAAAAAAAAAAAAAAAAAGTTTTGAGTTATCTGTGTAAGCGTGAATAAAGCAAGATCTTGTGTCATATCATTACACACCGTACCTGTGCTGGCATCCTCCCTTATTACCCATCAGTTATACTACAGGAGTTTTACATAGTTATGTATATATTTACTAAATTATACCTGTTAATAAGCAATTTTTACCAGTCTGTTATTCTCATTCTTCACCTCCCACTGTGTCTTGGCTGCCTTTCAAAACTTAGCAGTACCTGCATCTTTTAAAAACAACAGCAAATGACCTCTTGAATTAGGATTTTCCGCCAGCATCTCTTGGCCCAAGCACTAAGGTATCTGAGATCCAGCACTGCCTGAGTTCTCCAACATGCAACGACGAGTTCTGCCAGCGTCACGGGAGAAACAGGCCCCCCATCTAGTCACCACAACCGGAATGAATCTGTCTTATCTGACCTACTGATAACGCACAAAAGTAATCATATGACAGTGGAAAGCACATAATGAAATAATATCTTTTATAGATGTCACGGCAGAAGAACAAATCCGCACCTGAGAGGAGCAGAAGATGCAGATAACTGGCTTCATTTTAACCCAGTGGCTATCTAGATTAACTCACAGTCATGTCCTCCAAAAACACAAATTCTAATCTTCCTTAACTGGGTTTGCCCACATGTGTTGCTTTGTTGCACCGATTGGAGATGAATGATCTAGATGTCTATTAAACCAGAATGTACCTCGTTAACTTCTTCCAACCTGATCATGTCCAGTCTCACTTAGGAAACGGTATCACATAATTTCTGGTTAATCATGATGTGGGCCAAAGCCTGTTTAGAAAACCCTGGTGAAATCTATCTGTTTTTTTCTATTCTGAACAAAGAGTTCAGATCTCAAAGCTGACAGTAGGAAACTGCCAACCAGAGCAACTAACACTAACGCTCAGGTGAACTCAATACGTCAAGAGCTTACGGAGATTGGAAAAGCTGCATGGAGATCCCCGTGCTGCTAACACTCCTGGAATAACAACGTAGGCAAAAGATTAATCTTAATAACCTCATTTCTGGGCCATTAATTCAAGAGACAATTTTGCACACAAAATGAACACACAAACAGCACTCAGAGGAGACAGTACCACCAGTGATAAGATGCTCACTAGAATAAATCGACTGGTTTTAATTTATGTGATTTTATGAAACATGAGGGTGAGAACTGTATGTGCTGGGACGAATCTGCAGGTGGTTGCTGTTGAAATGAGAGCTGTGCCATTTGTTTGCTTGCTGCAGAATTACCTCATAGGTTGGTGCGTTAAGATAATTGGTTAATTGGCACCGAGTTACCACAGTTTGCTGGCTAATAAATAGCAGCAGCTGAGAAGCTGTTTTAGATGTGGTACCATGAGTAGGTGGTAGGAGTAAGCCACTACAGAGCATGCAAAATTAAGGTGGTCCTCTTTGTCATCTGCAGTTCTTGTATAAAGTTCTTAAGCATTTAGTTGAGTTGTTTCTTAGTACAGCAGAAGGTTAAAACACCTGCATGACAATGTTCCTCAGGTAAAAGCAATGTTTTTTGTATCTCTTTATGGATTTCGAAGCTGAATTTTCTAGTTACTCCCTTAGATGCAGTAAAATGATTTAAGGTTGCAGTTCAGCTGTGTGTTTCATTGCTACTCTATTTTAATGGAGTTTATCAACTTCTTGGAACACTTGCTAAGTAGAGTGATTTTTAATGAGAGATATTCTATTTTCCAAGACCAATGTAGTAAGATAAATTAACCATATTCCCTTTTGTACAGGGGTATTTTTGCAAAGAAAGTGACATTGAAAGGAACACAAGAACCGGTGCCAAGATTCGTATTGTGTTAAGAAATTGGAACAGGTCAGAAGATGGAAATGTATTTCAATTTCATTCTATATACAGCAGAGCATTACTTTGAGTGTCCCCGTTAAATTAAGAAAAGCCTGGGTGTTTTTGTAGCACAGTAGGTACAGGGGAGTGGAGGGATACGATGCTTCCTTTGCTCTGCTCTCTGCTGGTATCAGCTCCTCAATGTGCTCCTTTGAAAGGGTAGGTCCCTCTGAGGACAACATACAGCTAAAATTCCTGTGAATCAGATAGATATTTCTAAAAAGCATGTGTATTTACCTTTGATAGGTTCTCAATTTCAACAAATGCTGACATTCTCCAATGATTTCCCTAGAGGGCTAATACTTCAGCTTCTCTACAGTAGTGTTATTCTCCATCGGCCAATTCCTCAACTCTTTAATTCTTTCAGTTCTAACAAAAGCACCAGATTGTTTGCACCTGCCAAACAAAGGATGGCAAGGGGTTCTTCACTGCCGTAGGTAACCTTTGAATTTCAGAAAAGTATCATCCTGTGGTATTTAACTAAAATGTAATAGGTTTGGATAGCTTATTTTCCCCATCTTATTTCATGCCGTAATAGTTGTACAAAAAAGAGTTTGTGGGTAGTCATTGGGCATGATCAGGTTTTCTTCCTATATTACTTTGTATGGGGTGGGGGGGAAGCCCTCAAAAAGTATTTGCATTATTAAAAACAGCAACAGAACTCATGAGACATTAAAGTAAACTTCCCTAATTACTATAATTTAAATTTACAACATTAATACCCAGAAAACCTATTATAAATAAGAGCTTTTAAGCAGGGGAGAATTAAATCCACTAAATTCCATTAGTGACATCTGATATAGAAACACATTAAGAAGGCTAAACACCACACTGGTTGCTTAGTTAGTTAAATCCATTAGTACTAAATACATTCATTTCATCAGCTGCTTGGTTCAAGGGATTGAAGCTTGAAATCTGTTCTTTTGAAGTGAATAAGGTGATTTCCTTTAGATGAGAGGTAAACAGTGACTGGTCACATGGGTTTTGCATTTTATGTGCATACCTTGTCATAATAAAAGAAATAATGTACAACTTTGACTTAACAGATCTCAAATATATGAATGTGGTGAAAAACGTATGCAGCAGTCTGAGGTAAAAAAAGACATAGTCTAGAATTAGTCCCCTTTTATACTAACCCTTCAAAGAAAACCCCACCGAGAAAGAGACTAACATTATTCTTGGGGACTCAGTCCAAAGCACAGAGAATCAAATGGAAATCACTTATTTCCTTTGGGTTTAATCAGGCTTAGATTTTGTTTGCTTTTAATGAAGCCACGCAGTTAAGAGAAAATGAGTAAACACACCTAGAGCATTGTGCAGGAAAGCCTTATGCATCAGAATGCTCCCAGTCCTTAAAAAAGGAAACTTTTCTTAAAACAACCAAGTAAAGGTGCGGGAGAAGCAATAGAAGTGTCTCCTAGGAGAAAGAACTTGATGCATCAGGTGAAGAGAGAGAAAGTTTGCCAAACAATTCAATGGGAATGGAGGACTCTCGGTGCGGTGGAGAATAACCGGTAAGGATGTGGGTTGTCTGACAGCTGCTGAGTGTTCGGTGCTGGTCTCAGGGTGTGATAATTCCCCCCATGACACCACCAAAAAGAAGACAAGAATGATAATGGAAGAGATTCAAAGAAGTTCTGTTCTGGCAGTTATAAAGATAGTTTTCCACATGTTGATCTGTGCGCATGTTTGTATGTTGATGAGGGCCAAGTGCATATATGTGCAAGCCGGTGTGTAGGGTTATACCGTTTAAACTGGTTATTTTAAGGCAATACTGATCTGTAAAGGGTGCCATGCAGGTCTAAATTTTCTTGTCGTAATATAATTTCTGCCTCTTCCTTTACCACTTGTGGTGCCACTTACTGTGAGCTGAAAGGATAGGATATTGCCCTCTGTTATTAATTCTTGGATTTGGTGCGTGTTTGAGCTTTCTCTACTTCGGTACCATAAGCATACAGTCCCTGTTTCCTTCTCTGCTAAATTTCCTTAGTCCCTAACAGAATCACCTGAGAGTCATGCTGGATTGTGCATTAAAATGTCCAGTTGCAGTTTGTTTTATTCAGTTCTTGTAGGACTATAGAAAGCTGAACTCCACCTATCACCTGCTTAAGCTTTGCTTTTCTTGTTTTGACTAATCCTTTTCTCTGAATTGCAAGGAAAAAAAAATCAGTTTATTTTTCTGTTAGTTGACATACGTGCTGCTTACTTGCACTGAAACTACTTTTACGGGTCCTTTGCAGGCCACACTAGAGATGTATTTCATAATTAATATAAATGTTACATGTTCCAAGATCTCCAAGACCACTGCCTGTAAACCAACTCCTGTACTCCGACAAAAGGAATTAATCCATCATTAACTTGCAATGGCTAGTATGTTCTGTTATTTTTAATTAATTGATAAAAGTCTTAGGGTAGTATATTAATAGTAAATATTTTATTACATTTATTCATGGTTTTGAGTTTCTCAATTAAAGAAGAATCATCTAAGAAGATTAAAGTCTGGTGGAGAGAGAGATACTTGGAAAAAAAATCATTAAAATGGGAGTAGAGAAGTCATCATTGTTGAGGAGGGAGAGAAATAGCGTATGCCTGACTACTGTGAATTCAGCTGCTGAGTGTTCAAAGCCACCGATGTTTGGAGAAGGCATCTGAAAAATTCTCCTGTAAAATCACCAACAATTATGAATGAATAGACATGGCTTTCCTTCAAGAAAATTCAAAAGTCAGTTTCAATTTTTCTACCTCTTACATGGGACAATGACAACTTCCATCCAGGAAAATGGAAAAACAAAATCTTGCTTGTTTATGGGTTGAGTGTATCCTTCTGTGTTTGTACGGCACCTAGGACAATAGTTCTCCGGTGCAAACTTCAGCCTTTGGGTGTTACCACTGCATAAATATTAACTAGTAACTGGAGCCAATACCCTGCGTTTCCTGAACCCTTTATGCAGTTCAGCTCATGTCAGCGCTGGGCTTTTTATTGTGCTGTGTTTATGGCTCATCTCCTTTTAATCTGGGCCAAGGAATGGAATCATTTTGCTCCATTAGCTATAGAAATCAGAAGAGAGGAAGAAAGCAGAAATCAAGAGGACAGAACATTTTAATATGAATTTTGCTTGAACATGTTCTAATGAGCACAGTGTAGATAGTGCCACCACGAATGAAGTTCATAAGTAATTTCCACTATGACAGTTATGTTTTTTCCTTAAATTCTGGGTGCTTAAAAGCGTTTCTTGCCAGCTGTGTTGGTTTTTTTATGAGTGTTTGGGACTCAGATTGAAATTTATTACACTATCATTAGCAGATTGGGGGTTTTTTTGGTTGGATTTAGAGGTAATTATACTTAATGCTGTGATTATTTCCATTATCTTGTGTACACAGTCGATGCTTTATTTTATATGTGCTTAGCTTGGTTTATAATCTGACAACTGGTGTGTTAGCTGTTAAACTCTTAAATTCAGTCCAGCTTTCTATCTGTGCATTGATGTCCAATGAATCTAATGCAGACGATCCTTCCAAAATTAACTCTTAAAGTTCCAGACTGCTGCCACATACTTAAATTCTTAATTTTAAAATAAATTTGGCTTTTTATTTAGTTTCTGGGGGAAAGTACTTTTTTTAACCATTCTATTCAACATTTGCATGAGTTCAAATGTCAAGGTTCAGATGAAAACAGAAGCGCTAAAACACAATGAAAATCAAGCTGTCTGTATCTAGCCGTTCTTATCACCCTGGTACGTGACTGCCTTACCAAGTCTCCTGTACATGAGCAAGAAATTCTATTTCTTTCTCTTTCCTCTTGCAGTAGTTCCGTGTTCACTCATAGTTGTTTATGAAGAGGCATTAGACAGTAAAATTGAAAGTGAAGACAGCAAAAAATAAGGGAAGAAAAAGATACTCTGAGGTTTTGAATAGACCTGCCAGTACAATAATTATGTTTTACAAAAGGAGTCTAAACTGATGGAATGAAAATCTCTGAAAGTCTCTTTATCATTATAAAGCACATATATTTCTAAATATTGCTTTTGCAGAAATTTTACAGTAACCTTCCTGCAGGTTTCTGGGAGCAGTTCTAAATCTGGCCCTCTCTCCTGCCTTGAGACTACCTAAGTAATGCTGATCTCTTTTAAAGGAAGAGTCCTTACATTTTCCTTTGTTCCACCAATTAGAAATAGGCAAAACTTTTCTGAGGAACAGATCTTAAATTAGATGAACCAAAAGATTTAAAGAGGACTTAACTTGCTATAAAAACCCTCATAACCCTTCCTTTTTATTTCCCCAGCACAAGATGCATTTGGGTATTTTTATTACTTTAGAAGCCCAAAGCTTCCTAACTTGCTTAGATGCTTTTTGACAGTTTTGAGAAGTGCAAAGTATATCTCATGATGCATACAGTATTACACTTTTATTGCCTGAGAGGATCTGCGCACTACTGTTACGTCCAGTTCTGCGGAAAACAGAGCGTGGCTCCTTTGGTAGTTATAATAGCTCAGCAGTCACTGTTTCTTTTTTTCCTCTCTCTTGC
>VXBH01007370.1:14193-37896 GCA_013400035.1 Rynchops niger
TTTTTGCTAATCTTGCTTGGAAAAAAGCCCATGTGCTTTCCGAGACTAAAGCAGAGGTCAGCATGAAAAGATAACCTTCTGTTGCCCAACCGTCCTGCCCTAGCAGGTCCTTGATTACTGCATTAAAGGATCTCTGTTGTATTTGGTGAATGTTGCTGCGTTATTTTAAGTTAACAGCATGAATGCGGTTTTTTATTTACATGTGATTTTTTTTTTTTTCCCCAACCTTGATTGTGTTTAGGTTAAGCTCTTTTTTACACAAATGTAAAAATCCAGTTTTATTTACATTTACTGAAGTTATCTAATATAAAGAGTAGGACTTCAATTTCAAAAGTGTTAGCTTAATTATCAAGCCCTGTGCAGTAGTGGCTATGCTAGGAAACATGGGAAGAACATTACTTGCAGTCTGAGGAATTCAGGCCAAACTTTGTAATCTACGCGAACTGTTACAGATGAAAGAAGCTTCAGTGTTTTTAATAATAATAAAAAAGTCCAGTTAACTCTACGTAAAATTAATTCTGTTTGAAAGAAATGTAGAGTTAACTATGGAACTGGTAGTTGTGTCAGCTGTGATCTTTTTTCTTTTCTCCATGTCATACTTCGAATAATCCCTTTCGACCTCTCACTGAATTCCATTTGCTGTGCTGTCTGGTTTATACAATGGTCTTTTTAATGGAGCCTTGAGGTACTGTACCATTTATAAACCAGTCGACACAGGTATGGGTTATGTGTAAATGGTATCTGCTCTTGGTACTAGGGAAGTCTATGACGCATCTTTTTTCTAAATAGATAGCAACTGGTGTATTCTACAACTACCTAATATAAATTAACCTGCAACTATTTCTAAAACTTCCTCTGTAGTGTTACTTCAGTACTGTTTCTGTTAATTACATCTGCTTTAAGCTTTTTGTTTGGTGAGACAGAGGACTCTATTTCTAATTGTGGGAATCATGCTTCTGTTTTCTTTTACATGAGTTCCTTATTGTTTTGAATGTGTTCAACTCTTGAGAACTTAAGTAAATTACTACTGAAAATTACTGTCATTCTTATGTAGGAAATACAGATATTCTTTCATTCTAATTTTAACCTGTTCTAATAATTTTAATTGTTCTAATTCTAAACTGTTCTTACCCTTTTTGTCTCTTCCTTTCCCAGTAATATACCCTTCACTGGACTAATACTGTGCAGATTTGGACTGCAAAATACCTTCATGGCTTTGTAGCAACTAGAAGTAACATAGGCTCAGAGATAGCACGTAAACACAAGAAGTGTGGAAGGAACAAAACCAGTTCCCAGTGGTGGTTTTTGGGGTGGTTGGGGTTTTTTTTTTTGCTCTGTCCGCCCCTTCCTTCGAAATCTACAGTGTTCGTGTTGAGTAAGCGGAGTTTGAATAGATTCCTTCATTCAGTCTCTTTCCTCATCAGTAGGTGTAACGGTTGTATCCTGTACTCTTGTTGCCAGTAGGCCCCAGGAGAGATTGGGAGAAATGGAGGTTTTTAAACAGAGAAGCTGTTCTGCTCTGCTTTAGAAAACTGTGTTTTTTAAGAAAACTTATTTTCAACAGACAGACAGTGTATTGTATAAAAATAGTTCCTTAATAAGCATTTACATGGAGCTCTAGGTACACGTGGTTCTTAGTAAATCTACTGAAATAATCTCTATCCTGAAAAATTTACAGGGGGACGCAGACAGTATGTATCACAGTAGTTCTTGTTGGTCTAATGCTAAATTGTGTGCCTGGGTCTCTCATATAAACTATTGCTTTTGCCCTCTTAGGGCTGTTTTTAATGACATACTGTGCAGCCAGCCTGGTTATGTGACCTTACTTAATTGCGGAGGCACCTCCAGGTACATATCTTTGAGCTTTGTAAACACCAGAATTTGTTTGGTTAGCTTGTTAATGAGTTTTAAAAAAATCATCTCTTAAACCATGCCTTCACTTAGGAATCTAGTTGTGTGTTTAAGAAGTCTCTGGGTATAAATGACAGATGTCTAAAATAAGGTTGCGTTTCTTAGTTTAGTAGCCTCTTGGCTAACATGTTTTGAGAATGCTGGCGCAGAGAGGAGATAGTCTGGCTTCGTTGGGGCAGCCTTTTCTAAAGTGTTCTCTATAGATCGATAGAACCAATAAATGTGGGGTTTGGGTTTTTTTTTTATCTAAGGCAGCCTGGAATTAGGTAATGCTGTAGACTTTACCAGGTTGCGGGGGGAGGAAGCTTTTGCTGCTGCTCCATGTGTTTGTATTGGCACTGCTGTCTGGTGTTCCGGCAAGCTATGGGAAGACATTGCTCGTGTCCTTGTGCTAACACAAGCTATGCCATTTTCTCCACAGGAACCAGTTTACTTCCCCTAGGACAAACTTGACTGTACATTAACGTAGGATGCATCTAATTGCAGGCAGGCAATTATTTCCTCCATTTTAATATATAGTTTTCAATACAAACAAACTTCAGCCATCCCCCTAACGTAGAACGGTAGATGCTCTGAGAATGAGCTTTGTCCTGCTTTTATTATGGCCAGAAGCTCTGGAAGAAGTTGCTGCAAGGCCTTGCTTGTTATTCCAGTTGTGTTGCCTGGTAGGAATGCCGAGAGGCTTGCTCTGAGTGGGCAGCACGCACAGTGCCCCGAGTTGGAGACGTTTCTGACTGAAGTAGATGGGATGTACGCGGGTACGTTCCTGGCCTTGAAAGCAGCGGGTAGCTCTAGTACCAAAAGCACCCATTGAGGGGTCCATGTTGTGCTGCGATGACTAGACCCGTGACCAAATTTCGGACTGTTCTGTAGCTGTGGAAGGGAATGGAGCTGTGCCCCCTAGTGCTGTGACTGGAAGAGGAGAGTGGCAATGGCAGTAGGTTTCTGGAAGCCGGCTGTGCCTGTCTGGGTCTTGGCAAGCTCTTCATGGCGACAGACTTCAATTAGGCAACAATTTCTGTTTCGCTCACTTTTGGTGGTCAGACCACCAAATGAGTGCTTCAAATGCGGAGATTTCCAAACTGTTTTTATGCAATCAGTAGCAGAGGCGTGCCTATAACTTGCTTTTGTCCTTTCGTTTATTCTTTTCTGCCAGCATTATCTATTGAAAAACTCTTGTGGTGCAGATGTTTTTATATGGCTTTAGAAAAGCCTTTGTATAATAAAATTGTGGGGAACTTGGTCAGGCCTTGGTTAGATTTATTATTTTTTTAAAATTTATGGAGTATTTCTCAGGGTGAAGTTGTCATTGCTCTAATATGGGACTCTATCCTTATGTATTTTTCCAATGCAAGATATAATATAGCTATCAGTAAAGATGGGCACGATCACATCTAAAATCTTCGTGAAGTTTTGATTCAAAACCTTTTTTGCTATGCTGCTTTGCTAACAAACAGTTTGGAGGGGGGGAAGTGATCTCTTTGAAAGAAAGAGAAATTATTTCAGTGGGGTATAGAGATTTGGAAAAAAAAGCATTATTTGGTTACACCCTAGATGTGGAAGTGAGCTGAGAATAACATATGCTGACAATGACACTGTTTTTCTTGTACAGTATTAAATTTTACAAAATTGGTTATTACTTCTCAACAGTCTCCACTGTGTTGACTCTCCTACCAGTTGAAGCCTGACGTATTAGGGGATGACAGCGCTGGGTTTGCACTGTCGCAGGGCTGCAAAGTTACTTCCAATTCTGAAATCCCAGGCACGTGGGGTATGCGCTTGGCTCTGCTCATTGCCTTGCCGCTGGCTTGTGCAGTCCTTTAAAACTGCCGGGCATGGTTGTTTGCATGACGGTCGTGATTAGAAAATGGTGGGTTTCTGAGCAGAGCCGTGACGCATTGGGGCTTGTGACTCTTGAATTTTTCTGCTGTCTGTTCTTTTGCTGACTATAGGGTGGATAATGTTCATTGAGGTCTTGTTACGTCACTTATTGCTAATGGATGTCGTACTACTGACTGTGTTGACTTTCATTCACGAGAGTATGGCAGACAGAATAGCGAGTCCCAATCCTGGATGTAGTTTATCACTTACTGCTTGTAGTTACACAGGTGCCCTCTGCATTTTGCTTCCTTTTCCCCTATAAAATAGGCATGGTAATGTTACAAAATAGGCATACTCTGCAAGGATTAATTCTTGTAATATTCAGTGAAAAACAGGACTATGCAAAAACCTGTAATACGCGTTTGTTGCAGTCCTTGTTCGTCAGTATGTTTTGTGTATTGATGAGGCAGAAGGCGTTATTGAGGTTCACAGACAGCACTGAAATCCTCTGAACATCTAATCCCAAACAATGGTGCCTCTCCAGAGTTGTGGAGAACAAGTATTGAGTGAACGATCCGTTTCTCGTAACTTCGCAATTGAAACAAGTTTTGTAGGCACGATAATTTCCAGGCGTGTATGAGACAGGATGAGATGGACAGGACTCCGCGGGGTGTTACAAATGATTGTAGCTGTACAGCCTTATCATGTGTGCTATTTTTGATATTTTTTGTCAGTGTTCACAGTATGTGCTTATGCTGCGTCTGGTGTAGAGCAGTTCTGGTCTGGATTGTGCTTCATGGTGATATGTTAGAAATCCTCAAAAAGCCATACTAGGATCTTTGGGATTTGCTGCTGNTGGCAAAATGACAGCCTTCATTTAAGATTTCTTATCTCTTGGGAGCTTGTTTGTCAGCTGATCTCATATAGTGAGGTTTAACAAAAGCAGGCTAACTAGCATTGTAGTTAACAGGAAGGTCTGATGCATTGAACTAATGGTTTGTGCGGTGGCTTAAAGACTTCTGCAGACTTGAGCTCTCTCTGATGTAGGCTTACGCTTAATAAAAATTGCATACTATACTGGTGTTTTCTTTCGTTAACAATGTTTGGAAAAAATTAGCTTTTTCATGTAGAAGTTGAGATATTTGTCTTCCAATAAATGGTGTAACTGTCTACGATCTCTGAAGCTGAAGATGTTACAGGGAAGATATTACAGGAAAGGAATAGCAAATAATGAAGTGTAAGACTTCTGGTTTGAATCAGCTTTGCTTTATTACATTTTCCTTATCTCTGTTATTGATAATGATAACTTATGTTGTGTTAAATGCTTTGAATTTTTTCTTTCTTTCTTCCAGATGAAATAAAAGCGGAGCTGGAAAAGCAAAGGTAAATTATTAATTGCTGTAATCTATGCCAGAAAACAGCAAGTGGAATAATTTGATAGTGGAAATGTAAGAGTGTATATACATTATGGCAACTAATTTGTGAATACCCAGTTATACATCTTTCTGCCAAAAACATGATATGGCCCACGTGTTCCAGTTACACAATGACAGTTGGTATGAGTACTCAAACCGTAACTGTCTCTGAATTTCACTATGAAAAAATTGCAAAACTTCTAAAAGGTGCTAGTTTTTCATTGCTCTTTACTGGGCTTAATATAGCCTGATAGGAAATCATAAAGAGCAGTTGGTACCCTCTGGTTCATAGTATATGCTCTTAACTATGTAGATCAAGAATACAAATTTAAATATTACTTAAATCCAAATTTTAAAATACTTTTCCAGCACTGTGCTGTGACTTAAAATGAGCCCCCAATGTGTTTCTCTTTGCTTAGTATTCCTCATATGGGCCCTGTTTAGTTAATTCATAACAACTTTGATAGATTTATCACTTAAGTTGTGTAGGAGTTCCACAGTATTTCAGGTAGTGGGACAGTGTTGGAGTGTAGTGAGGGAAGAGTTAAGTTGAAGAATATATGAAAAAGATCAGATGCAATATTGATTTTTAAAGAAAATTGAACTTTCTTTAACAAAGTATGTGTGAGAGAGACTTGAATTACATTTGCATGCTGCTATGTGCTATTCGGCTGTAAATTTAGAAAAGGAGGAAGTGCAGTTTGCTGTGGTGTACATGTTTAGAAAAATCAATAACTCTTCTTATCTGACCTAGAGAAGGCACTGTTGCTCCCCCAAAAGCAAACTTCATTGAAGCAGATAAATATTTCCTTCCGTTTGAACTGGCCTGCCAGTCAAAGTCGCCACGCATCGTCAGTACTTCACTGGATTGTTTACAGGTAACTGTTCTGTAACTTGGACAGAGTGAAACGGAGAAACATGCAGTTACAAAAATCTTGTGTGTTGTTGGAGTGAAGAAGTAATACTGTCCTGAGTAGATACAGCTGTGCCGATACCCACTAGGATTACCTAGATGCATAAACCGTGCAAAATAGGTTATCAGACTTGGCTGAAAGTGTGTCTTGTCAAAGCCAGAAATGTGTGTGGTGTTCTATAGTGAAGCAAAGCTTCATTGAAGCTCATAAATGCTTACATTATTTAGTAAAGATGTTTCATCTGTGATGCTCTACATGGAGTATTTACCATGGTGCTGATGTCATGGGAGTTCAGACTCTGGAATTTTTCTACTTTCTTCCTCCTTAGATTCTTACAGAAAAAATGAATGCGACTTGAGGACAGAACCTTTCTGTTGTGAATAGGTACAAAGATTGTCTGGTTATGGTAGGAAGAAGTGGTCTGGTGGAAGAAGTTTGTATCATTTACTAATCTGTCTAGGTGTATGAACAGTCTTAAGTATTTGGTAGCCAGAGTATTGATGGTGTTAAATTTTTGTGTTAAAACTGGTTAAGTGAGGTATGCTGTCTAAAACCCCCTTTTCATGATGTACTTAACTGTATGTTATTTAACAGTATATGGTTGTCTAACCTGCATTCTTTCTAACTAGAAACTCATTGCATATGGACATATCACTGGCAATGCTCCAGACAGCGGAGCTCCTGGAAAACGGCTGATTGATCGAATAGTTGAAACCATTTGCAATTGCTTCCAGGGTCCTCAAACCGATGAAGGAGTACAACTGCAGATAATTAAGGTATTTTATTTGGTTCATTATGGTGCAGTATTAATTTGCTTTCTCTGTCTTTGATTTTGTAACTGAAAAAAATTCAATGTGAAGCTCTAGTTAAAGCCCAGTTTCTCCATTTCTTACGCCATTAGACGTGTCATTGAATTTAGGGAGGCTGTCACCAGGTCAGACTTGGTATGTGAAATGTATTTCCTCTTGGTGAAACAGAACATAAGGGAATACCTTATAAATGTTTGCCCTTCTTTCTCGGATGAACCATGGTCTGGAGACTTTGTCTTGCAGGCAGCTTGATGTCCATCTCCTAGGCTAGTGATACCCACTTTCATTAGGGCAGTGAATTGCTGTCAGCCTTCAGATGAAGGCGCTGTAGCTGTGATGCACTATCATGGCATGTTGCTCTAGCCGGTCTGCTCTTGTGTCCATTTTTCCAGAGAGGTTTGCAGTATATGTTCTCAACAAGGCATAGTAGTACCAGTGTTGTGTTTTCTGGTTCTGAAATGTACTTGGGCTAATGTAGCTGAGGTTAGAAGTTGGTGAATCTTCTAGTAATCTAATTTGATGGCAGTGTAGACCAATTGGCCCTTTCACAGAAGTTAAGCCATAGAATATAATGGTAACTGTTTCATGTGGAGGTGGAATGTCTCCCTTAGTGGAAAACTAGTTGTGATAAAACACTACAACAGCTCAGGAGAGGACAGAGATATGTGGAAGTTCTGTTAAACTTTCTTTGATTTGAAATGTTGTTTCAGAGAATTAGAAGTTCCTTATAAAGTCTCATAAACAGATACGTGTTTCATAACAAATCCATTATTATTATGAGAGATCCGCATGAAGTGTATTGCTGCCTATTTGCTTAGATCTAATTTTCACTGTGTTATGGACTTTTTCAGGCACTCCTCACTGCAGTAACATCTCCGTATATAGAAATTCATGAAGGAACAATTCTTCAGACTGTTAGAACCTGTTACAACATCTATCTGGCCAGTAAAAACCTTATTAATCAGACAACTGCCAAAGCTACCCTTACGCAGATGTTAAATGTCATTTTTACACGGATGGAAAATCAAGCTGTATGTAACTATTACTTTTGCTCATCTCAAATGTTTAGGCTTGACAAATGAACAGAAAACTTAAAAAACAGAAAACAAAAAACCCATTATTATTTTTAATGGGTCTGTCATTGTAGTTGGATATCTGTTGATTCGTAACTCAAAAAAAAAAATAAAATCCTGCAGTGTAGCATGTTGAAGTGTACTGACTGAAATAAAATATGAAGCTTATTGCTGATAGCAAGGTTTCACACTGTAGTTTCTGCCAAATGGCTTTGTATAAACAAATGATGGAATGCTTTTAAAATAAGCTTGAAGGACATTTTTTTAATTTGACTGGTCAAGTGATTATATTTTCACTGTTTCTTGTGAACACGTGAATTCAGAAAGGAACATGAGTCACCATAGACGTGTTTTCCCTTATTGTGTTTTGTGCCTTAGATTAATTTTTTCATATTATTTTTTCAAGATACAAGAATCCAGAGAACTAGAAAAAACAAATCATCAGAAATCCCAGTCTCCTGCAATTCAAGTGGTGTCCAAGTCTCCGAAGATTGGTCAGTTAAAGCACAGCTGTCAGGAGGGCAAACCCCCTGGTCCTGTAAGTGTGGAATTAACGAATGGTGAACCTGAGAGGGCAGAAAATGGAGATGTGACCTTGGAGCAGGATTTGACTCTTTCAGCATCAGGTGAACAAGGATAGGTTGTGTCTGTTGCTTTCAGTTATAATGTTTCTATTGGAAAATGCTCTTTTAGGCTATTATGAGGAGAAGTGACTGGGGTTCTTGGCTCAAATCCTGCTTGAATTTTCTCAGTGGTTATTCAGATTATACAGGCCATCCTTAGCTTGTCTGCAATATTATAACCATTGAAGAAAGGCTCCCGTTTTCACTAGAATTCTAGTACAACTATATATAGCTTATGTATATAGAATTATAATGGAATTAGACTTGATTAGGTTGATAAAGGGGAAGGAAAGGAAGAGAATAATCATGGTATGTGGGAAGTGACAGAATCACTTTGAGGTAATTGAAGTTCTGTGGTAAAAATAATGTGTGTTATGAAGAACTTATCCTGAGCATATACTGTATCCAATTTAGGAACATAGGATATTCCAAAACTAAAAGTTTGTAACAGTTGGAAAATACAAATGACAAAATCACAGCATTAAAAATATTAGTGCTTTGATTTAAACAATGGAAATAACAGCAATGGGTATTTTTGTATGACTTCTTGGAAATGGCTTTACGGGAAAACTATAGAAGAAAATCTGGTTTTAACCTTTCTGCCTCTATCATGTTTCTCCTTTTAATCTTCTTCCTAAATGAAACTACTAATTCAAAATTATCTCTTTCTGTGTTTCATTAGAGGAAACAACTGATGGAGGAAAGGAAATGGTTAAAGGCATCTTGGAAGATGTGGTCACGTCAGCTGTGAAAGGTATAAAAATCTTCTGAAGTAAAACAGATGCACGTGTATTGGCAAAATTTTGTTCCTGTGACTATAAAAGCATGCAAGTTTTTTTTTAACTAAGTATCTATCAAGAACACCTACTAAGGCAGTAAGAACAGTTTTTTATTGTCTCACAATATCCTTCTGTTTGCTGGTAGCTGTGAAACCTAGTTTACCAGTGCTGCTTCTGTCCCACTTGGTTGTAGGGCTTCACAAAGTCATGGGATAAAAAAGCTCAATAGATTATTTTAATCAGTTTTCCTCTTTTCCCTTTAGTGGCTGAAGAAAAGCAGGTAACAGAAACAGTTAAGGCTCTACCTGCATTAGAGACTGCAGATATTGCTCTTCCTGGCTCTAGTAGTGAAAATGTACAAACAAACGGGATTCCAGATGATGGGCAATCTGTTTCTTCCACTGATAATCTGGTAAATTATTTCACTGGATGCTAATGTATATTTAGGAAAGGAGAAATGTTTTTATCATGCCAACTAATACAGTGGGATTTTGGGGAGGGAAGGGACAGAAGCTTTAACGTATGTGTCCTGCTCAGGCTTGAAAAGGAAGCAGCAACTGTTCTAAAATTGATTATGTTAATTGTATTGTAATACAGGGTGGGGGCAGAAAGGAAGAGTTGGTCAATATGTGTGAAAAGATCCAGATCACTTGTAGTCCTGTTTAGGTTTAGTTTAAACTTTGCCAAATGTACCGTTTTTATAATCTGTAGCTAATTCTCGGAGGAGCTGTGAAATCTTCCTAATTGCTCTGTTCCTTTATCTCACTGAGGATCTAACATGTTTCTTGCTTTCAAGGACACGGATGTATCTGGACAACAAGCCGCTGCCAAATTTTCCCACGTTCTACAAAAGGATGCCTTCCTTGTGTTCAGGTCGTTGTGCAAGCTGTCCATGAAACCGCTTGGTGATGGACCACCAGATCCCAAGTAATGAGATTGTATTTATTACACTGTCCTCTTCAGATAGCTTTTGGAGACGGTTAAGTAGCTGCTGTAAAGTAAAGCAGGTATTCAAAATTCACCTGTCAGGCCCTTGTTTCAATTAGCTTGATGAATCTAGGATTGAAACTGGCGTCAAATTATTAAAAAATTTAATATTTGAGGATTTTTTTGTGTAATGGGCTTATTAATCTTATCAGTTGAAGTGGCCTTGACTATAGTATTTGTGAAGCTATTGATGGGGGAGTCGGGGAATGCTTCTCAGTAGCACTGAGTTGCATCTATTATACTAGTCTAAGATGTTAATACTCCCAGAAAATCTCCAAATTAATATGGTAGATGTTTTCCAAAATCACTTGCAGGCTGATTTCCACCCTTCCTGCCCTGCTGCATTGAAATGAAATAAAATAGTAGTCATTTCTTCTTGGCAGCAGGAATGCTATAGTGCTCATGTTGAAAGCAAGTATTTATTCAGAAATACAATAAAAATCTATTTAATGGTTTGGGTTTTTTTTTTTTTNAAGATAGTGTCGCTCCAGCTTCTTCTCTCAGTACTGCAGAATGCTGGTCCAGTTTTCAGGACACATGAAATGTTCATCAATGCAATCAAGCAATATCTTTGTGTAGCATTATCTAAAAATGGAGTCTCTTCTGTTCCTGATGTATTTGAGCTCTCTCTTGCCATCTTTCTCACGCTGCTTTCAAATTTTAAGACTCATTTAAAAATGCAGATTGAGGTAAGCGTTTTTGTCTATCCTTTGGATTATGCTCTATTTCTCAAATGAAAATACTTCAATGATAAAAAGGCAGCTGGAACTTAGAAGTTAATGTCTTAGTTTTGTTTGCTTACTAAACTAGTGTATTACTGTATGAGATGATACTCTTCATATGAGAGATGAGTATGAGATGGGTATGAGAGGATACTCTTCAGGTGAAGTTACTGAACAGAAATGAATTTGTACATTTGACATGGTTGTAACAAGTTTCAGATCATCATGTTCTTTACCTCATTTATTTTGCAGGTGTTTTTCAAAGAGATCTTCCTGAATATTCTAGAGACTTCTTCAAGCTCCTTTGAACACAAATGGATGGTGATTCAGACTTTAACTAGAATTTGTGCAGGTATTTCCATTGTTGTGAAAAGCAGTCACTTCCTCTGGCAGCAAATGAAAATTATTTTGCAGACAAATGCCAGATATAATGTTTAAGTGTGAAAAATTAGATTTGCTCCCATAGTGCTTGGGTGAAATGCCTGGATTCATCCCCATTGCCTGCTCCAAGTGGCAGATTCTTTTTAAAAATGCTGTTACACTGAATCCTAATAGTTGCATTTTCTTTTATTTTCAAGATGCCCAGTGTGTAGTTGATATTTACGTTAACTATGACTGTGATTTAAATGCTGCTAATATATTTGAACGCCTTGTAAATGATTTGTCCAAAATCGCACAAGGACGAAGTGGGCATGAGTTGGGAATGACGCCTTTACAGGTAAGGAAAACAGCTTTGAAGATAAGGTACTATTTTCTCATAAATGGTGCTGTCTGCATCATTATTGATGCTCCCAGTGGTTCATGTTTTCTGTAACCTGCTAATGTTACTTACGTTTTATTAGTTAGCTAATTTGCAATTAGGTGCTGAAGCAGTACAATTAATTTACTTGGTGATTTTGCTGCATATTTCCGTTCCAACGCTAGGCTTGTTCTGGGCTTTCTTGTTGGGCTGCCATGGGAGAGAGAATCAAATGAGTCTTCCTCTGCCTTACTCAAATGACTTTCCTTTTGGGACTTAGGAACCAGCAGTACCTTCGTCTTGTGTTTGCTTTGCACAAACTGTTTGTGCCATATCTCCACCACTACTACTTTATTTTTAAAATTATACTTTCCTAGCCCTTAGAGGGAGCGTGGAATATAGACTGCTTTCTGAAAGAGCAGGTTTTTCTGACGTTGGCCTTGTCCTACAGCACTGTTTTTCTAGCCCAGCCTAGTGGCTCTCAGGGCTTAAGTGAACTTGGTGCCAGTGTTGGTCTCAGAACTGACTGTACCTCACACCTTCAGTTAGAATTGTATCAATGCTTGCTTGAATTTTTTTTTTACATTTATTTTTTTCCCCCCCCTGTGGTCCTTTGACCAGAAAACAGAAGTAAAAACCAGGAGACCTGTGTTTCAGATTTTAAATAGAAATGTTTTACTGTAGAGCTAAGGTAGTGAGACGCTTGTCTTGCTTGAGGAGAGATCTGACACTGTAGAGGCTTACTGAATGGTCATAATGCAACAAAGGCGTTGCATTTAGTATTTAGTGTATATTGACCCTTGGTTGTACTCATCATCTATCAGTAGACCATCTGCCTAAAGCAGCTGGAATGTGTTCTGGTGTCACTCTGGTGATGGTGGCTTTTGGCCTGGATATATCTATCCATCCTAAGTAGTCAGGGGGCAGAAACTTTGTATAACCAATAGATTTCCCCCGAACTGACAAACTTCCTAAGATACGAATGGTGTGATGTAATGCCTTCTAAAAACTTGTGGATATACATACATTGTTTGGGGTTTTTGATGTGGTGTTCGTTTTTATTATTTTTTAGGAACTAAGCCTGAGGAAAAAAGGACTTGAATGTTTGGTTTCTATTTTAAAATGTATGGTAGAATGGAGCAAAGACCTTTATGTGAACCCCAACCATCAGGCTAGCTTGGGTAAGATTGTTTCCTTATGGAGAGACTAATTTGTTTAATAAGCTTGTCCCTGTGTTTATTCACTGTTTAGGAACTATTCAGAAGTGTGGATACTAGGTCTTTACATAATGATTTATTTATACAAATAAAGTATTTTGCAAACAGTTGTTAATGCTGTTGCAGTCATGGACTCTTCAAATGTCTGGTTCAAATAACCAGGTTCTGTTTAAGAGCTTTATCCAGGCCATTGTCTACGCTATAAAAGTTGGCTTATGTAGAGAGGTGTGACAAATCTTGCAGTTGCTAAGTTGAAGTGCAATTTCTCCATAATTGCTGCTGCTCTTCTGCCTGTTGATGGGTTATTTTAGAATTGCATCAGTCTTCGTGTAGTGTAGACTGCTAAAAAGTATACATGGTAAAATAAGAATACTGACTCACAAATGTCTCCTAAAAAGTTTTATAACTAAAAGCTTTTGATTGAACAAGATAAATTAAGTCTTGCCCCATTTATAAACAGGTTCATATAAACCATCAGAACAAGAAATGGCTGAGGGTAAATGCCTTGAGAGTGGAGGGAGACGGAGTAGTGTCAGTTCCTTGGACTCCACTGTATCGTCAGGAGTTGGAAGTGTTGGTACCCAGACTGCTGTCCCAGATGATCCTGAGCAATTTGAAGTTATCAAGCAACAAAAGGAAATAATTGAACATGGGATAGAACTGTAAGTCCAGTATGACAGGAAAATAAAAGTTCACTAGTAAAGCAAACTATGTGTACAACCATACTGTTTCTCATGGTCTTACACGCTGAAACCTGCAGGGACACTTACATATTTATCTTAATGTTGAAGACTCTTGCCTGCTGTTGTCAAAAGCTAATGCTGGAGGCTATTGTATTTAAAAGGAATTCAGTGAAATCTTAGGTGGAGTTGGAGGGTTGTTTCACAGCTTTCATTTGTGCTGGTTCAGCCACACAAAAGTGTGCGCGTATACCGAGAGAAAAATGGATTTGAGCAGGTAGGCTTAATGCTGTCTTACAGCTCTTTCACCATTTGTTGTCTTCTATTGAAACAGAGTTTGGAGAATTAAGTCATTGTCCAGCTATGCTTTATTTCTTTTTCATTAATTTGAAGATCTTTATGTTTGTAAATGCTATAAAAAGGTCTTTAACAGCAACATTTTTAACATTTCATGGAAACTCTAATATTTCACAAGGGTCAGTTTTTAAGTTAATTTCCCAGCAATAACTTTTAAGCTTCTTTGCAACTGAATGTGCCTTAGGAGGTATCCTATCGCCGCCTATGCTGTGATACAGTTAATACAGTTGTTGCACATTCCTTCATTATTTGTTTTTCTAGCTAGAAAAATAGACATAGAGCTAAAGCACAGAATCTTTGGTTTTGAAGGGCTCTGTAAAACTAAAACTTTATAGGTTGTGATCTTTTCCAATTGTATGTCTCAACTTGCCCATGTTTTTGTCTGAATAGGTTTAATAAAAAACCAAAGAGAGGAATACAGTATCTACAGGAGCAGGGAATGCTTGGCACTACAGCAGAAGACATTGCACAATTTTTGCACCAAGAAGAACGCCTCTGTTCTGTAAGATTACATGCAACATCAGATAACTAATACTCTTGCCTCTATCATCTTCTCCCCTGTCTTCTGATGACTGTATGCACTCTCTCTTTAGTTGATATTTCATTAACAGATAACTGAAAGTGTAAGGGTTCTAATGAAGATACTTAATACCAATGCTGTTTTCTATTTACTTGCTGTCCCAGGCTTTTTAGTAAAGTACCTGTGTTTACAATAAAGTGCTGAAGGGATTCCTCATAAATGGGAACATGCATTTTATCTGCATTAATGATATCTTGCCAGCAAAGGAGTATCACGTTCTGCAGTGGCAAAGCATTCTCCTCTGCATGTGAAAGTGGGCACGGTTCAGCTTGCCTTGGCTGTACAGTAATGCAGATCTCGCCTTGGGGAGTGAGGGAAGCAAGAATGCGGACTAAAGGCATTTTCTAATGACATTGGTTTCTTGTCAGGTTGCTCTGTCTGCTCAGTGAAGCTATTAGTCTTACAAAACTGGCAGCTGTGCAATTCTTGTGCTATAAACTTTCTTGCAAAGCTGGCAGTTGGATTACACAGTAATAACTGTCTCTTGTGTTTTTAGACTCAAGTAGGGGAGTTTCTTGGGGAAAGCAACAAGTTCAACAAGGAAGTGATGTATGCCTACGTAGACCAGCTTGATTTCTGTGGAAAAGACTTTGTCTCTGCTCTACGTATATTTCTGGAAGGCTTTCGTCTGCCAGGTGAAGCCCAGAAGATCGATAGATTAATGGAGAAGTTTGCTGCTAGATATATTGAATGCAACCAACGGTAATTCAAAACCTTTGTATTGGATGAGTGCCTGAAGAATGGCCATGGTGTTTGTGGCCTTTAGGGGCAAGGTGCAACTCACAGTCATACCAGGTCAGGAGCTTCTACAGGCTTGAATGAGGAGCAAGTCTTGTTGCTAATATTGGTGCTGAATCTCTTCAGCAGTTAGGCGAAATAGAAACTTTGGATAGAAAATATACTGATGCTGGCTATTTCATTAAATCCCAAATACTTGCTAGCAGGAATTACTGGAAGAGGGAAGCCCTAAGCACGTTAAATTGTCTCTGTGTTAGCTGTCTGTTTTTAAACAAATTTAGATCAGTTGAGTGTAAACAGCAGTAATAAGCAGTAGCAATTGCTAAAAATAATACCTAATAAAATATTACACGTGTTCTTGGTTGCCCACTAGACGTTGAGCAAAATGTATATATGTTTGTTGACATAAAGTAGGCAGTGTTGCTGTTGTTTCTAATGCAGTAAACTAGCATTAAAGTTTAGCAAGGTGTTCAGGCTTAATTGGTGCCCATTCCTTAGTCCAGTTGGTGCATCACTGGGTTGGGTTTGTATGATTCTTTGTGAAACCCTGGGAGTGAAAAATAAGCTGTTCTTTAGCTTTTGTAGGATTACCCAAAGAAGGATAATATATAATCTTTTGGGAATGTTCTTGGAAGATTCCAGTCATAGCTAGTTTTCAACATTGGGAAGAAGATGCTTTTATAGGTTGTTTTTTTTTTTCCCCCTTTTTATTTGCATTTTAAAACACTTGGGACTTCATGCATTTCTAAAGACTAATTTTAGGCTTGGTTAGCTCTTAGGCTGAATGCGTAGCCTTTTTGGGTATTTTTCTTGCACTTAGAAATAGAGCTAAGCTGTTGAGGAATTAGGGCTCTAAAAACCTGCTTGTGGCTTTTTTCTTCTTCTCTCGTAGGCAAACACTATTTGCCAGTGCTGATACAGCCTATGTTTTGGCATACTCTATTATAATGCTGACCACAGACTTGCACAGTCCACAGGTAGGAAGTAAAAAAACAACCTTGTGAAAGTTCAAATTTCCCTGGAACTTGCATTCAAAATCTGATAACCAACTTCCATTCTCTTTAACAGGTAAAAAACAAAATGACAAAGGAGCAATACATTAAAATGAATCGAGGAATCAATGACAGTAAAGATCTGCCAGTAGAGTACTTATCCACAATCTATGAAGAAATAGAAGGAAAGAAAATTGCAATGAAAGAGACAAAAGAATATGCAATTACAACCAAGTGTAGTAAACCAAGTAAGAAGGAACTAGAAACTGGAAAGACCACAGTGCTCTTGAACTATTGCAGTAACTTTCAGGATGCCATTGTGGCGTTCAGATCCCTTTTTGAAAGCATCTTTGTGCAATATATAAATTGCATTTAGAATGGCTAATACAGATATTTGGAATGAAACCGGTTCAGTTATAACTTAATATTGCTACTTCTCTGATGGAAACATAGCTGTGTAAGTGCATCTGGCACCATTGCAGACAGGTGCTAGAAACTAGATCTGGGACTTTTTTGTTTAAATTAAAGTGTGAGGGGAAAATGGTAGGATAACTGAAGGTGGCACTTTGCAAGTTAACTTCTTGTTTCTATGTGCTAGACAACAGGTGGATTATTGTTTTGGGTTGTTTTTTTTTTTTTTTTTTCTCCCTGTCAATAGCCTGTCATAGTTTAGAGGCTGGTAAGTGCCACAGTCCTTGTGATAATGTTTGGAAAAGGGAGAGATCAGAGAATTTTTCATTACCTGTAGTCACCTATCCTCATCTAGACCAAATAAGGACTTCTGTGTGTAGAGTACGCTTGAAACTAGTATCCCTAGCTGTACTTTGCTTTTAGTCAGAACAACGGGTATTAATTTAATTCAAATTATTGAAATCTGAGTCTTCAGCATAGTGGGGTTTTTTTTTTAGTGTTTTCAGTGCTGTTTGCAGGTTTCCTACATCAAAATAGGAACAAAATTGACTTGCTTGAAAATTGAAGTTGCAACCTTTACTATAAGGATAAAGAAACACTAAGCTATTAATTTATTTATAAAGTTGGTGAGGGCTAGTTTTGTTTTGAGGATGTCAGCCTAAGAAGGTGAAGGATTTTCCATCCATTTTTAGAGGCAGAGTGACTTAACAGAGTATGCTGCCCTGACTTCCAGTGATTAGGTCATAATGTGGCATATAATAAAGGGCTGAAATAGTTATTTTGTATAGAATAAAGTCTTGAGTTGTGGTGTGGGTTTTAGTGCTGGAGTTCCTTGCTTGCAGCCTATGACAGCCTCCTGAATTCTAGCATTCTGGAAGATTTTTGTCTTTATGTTTGACTTGCAATACCTTTATTTAACATTTTGTGGTGCTCAATGTGAAGACATGGAATATGCTCTTATAAAAAACCAAACCAATGCGACCGTGTGGTGTTCCCCTTAGGTGTAGCTAATGAGAAGCAGCGGAGGTTGTTGTACAACTTGGAGATGGAACAAATGGCTAAAACAGCTAAAGCCCTCATGGAGGCTGTAAGCCACGCAAAGGCTCCTTTTACTAGCGCCACTCATCTGGATCATGTCAGACCCATGTTCAAAGTGAGTGTCAAGTTCTTGTATCTTCATTGCTAAGAGCTTTAAGCATGGAAAATTACTTTGAAGAGTTAAGTAACGCAACAGGTGGACTCTTTGGGTATATTTGGTTTCAGTTACCTAGTGTTTTGGGATAAAATCATAATAGATTTCTGAATTTAGGTTCTTCCTTTCTTTAGCTTGTATGGACTCCATTGCTGGCAGCTTACAGTGTTGGCTTGCAGAACTGTGATGACACAGAAGTTGCGTCCCTTTGTTTGGAAGGAATACGATGTGCAATTAGAATAGCCTGTATCTTTGGAATGCAGGTTTGTATGAGACAGCATGGAGCTTGCTACAGGTGGTATAGGCTCTGGGAGGGAGATTAAGAATTACAAACAACTTGTAAATAGAAAATGAAGCATCTCATCTAGTTTCTTGAAACGGTAAAATAAAATATTACAATCTTGTTTTAGTTTGTTTTAAGATCTCAATATCCTTGAGCTTTTCAAGTCTGCTTTCCTTTTTGTTGCTGTCTCCTATTAAGAGTGTTTGCTACGTTGCCTCCTACTCTCCATCAGCTGGAAAGTGCTCTGGTAGTGCTAACTGTACATAGAAGGAAAGTTTTGTGTGCAGGCTGGACAAGTAGCTTTCTTTAGCTCTTCAGGGACTTGATTACGATGCTTGTTTCTCTGTCTTGTAGCTTGAACGAGATGCTTATGTACAGGCCCTTGCTCGTTTTTCTTTGTTGACTGCTAGTTCCAGTATTACAGAAATGAAACAGAAGAACATAGATACCATTAAGACACTTATTACAGTCGCTCACACAGATGGCAACTATCTTGGCAACTCCTGGCATGAGGTAAAAACTTGATTAGTTTAAATAGTGCAGTTGCGTTGCCTGAAAACTCCTCTGAAAACTTGCAGGATTCTTCTACTACTTTCAGTCTTTAGTAACTGCATTTAGCTCCCAGTGTGTGTCAGAGCCCTGTTTAGAATGTAGATGCAAGTGCATTATTTTGTTAGTGGTTTTTTTTAATATATGCGTGTATGATGTTTATATATATAAAATAATGCACTGTGATTTTTTTTTTTTTTTGGTATACCCTATAGACATTGTGTGACAAATATTGTAATTTTTGTAAGTGCTTTTGATATGGAATTAAAACCATATTAAAGTCTCATTTGACTTCAGAGAATTCTGTGCAGAAACTATTGCATTCTTGTTCATGTAAACAAAAATATTGTTTAGACTTTGTGCAATGTTTGGCAACATTTATACCACAACCACATGAAAAAATAGGGCTAAAATAACTTGGAGGGGGATAGCTATGGATAGGTTATCAGGATAATACAGACTTTCTTAAAGCATGTTTTCCAGGAGCTCTTTAATTGGATCTAAATCTGTGCTGCTGTTAAAAGGGGCATTGTTGCTGCATTATGTTCTCTGGCAATAGTCTTTGGCTACATGATAATGATCCAAAAAGTACTCTAGCTGACAAATTACTTAGACCTGGCTGACAGCATACCCTCACAAATGCTTGTTCCAGTCCAAGGGATTTTGCAGTGGGGGAGTAAGAAAGAAGAGATAGTAAATTTTGTGCTAATGGCAAGCCACAACTTTGACGTTTTCACTGTCTACATTGGACCATTGTTACCCAAAGTGGCAGCTGCAATAATTCAGTCTTTTCGCCTCTCTGGGACAATGAACTCTCTAGAAAATCAACTCCCAAGTTTATAGTTTTGAAGGTTATGCTGTGAGAAGTAATAAAAGGGTTTCCTCTGGTAGTTAGAGATCCAAGTTAAGTTTTTGGGTACTGTTTATTTCTTCTCGTATTGGAATGATTCGTGGCAGCTGGTGATGTTGAATGAATCACTCAGCTCTGTTTCCAGTTGTATTAGTAATGCTTCAGCAATGTCAAAACTATTATTGTTGTCAAAGTTGTTTTAAAGGTTAGAGAACCCGGGAAGGTTATAAATATTAAATACAAATGTATGTTAAGAATAAAAATATAATGGTATCCAGAAACACAATGTTTAAATATCTTCCGGTTTTAGATCTTGAAATGTATTAGCCAGCTGGAACTAGCACAACTTATAGGAACTGGAGTGAAAACACGGTATTTATCTGGCTCTGGGCGTGAAAGGGAAGGAAGCATTAAAGGCTATGCATCTGGAGGGGAAGAATTTATGGGCCTGGGATTAGGTAAGACTGGTAATCCTGGACTTCACAAAGATGCACATATAAGTGATGGCTAAGAAAGCTTAATGTTACAAAATATTACTTGCTTCCAGGGGGAGCTATATTGGATTAATGAAACGTAAAAACCAGAACCCTATATTTCAAGGTGTATTAGTAATTACCAGATATGTTCTACCTTTGTAATCGGGTTAAGCTATCTAAAGAAACTCCTTCAGGTTTATTTGCTGGAATGGTTTTGTCGAAACTGTTTTACCGTACTTACTAAGTCATGATTTTGTTACCAGTATTATCAGTTCTTTCTTTTTAGGCTCTGTTTTTAATAGTAAAAATATAAGCTGTTTACCTTTAGGAATAATAGATGTTTCAATGATGGATAACTAGCTTTCCAAAGGAATTTCTTAACTCTGCACACTGGGCTTGCTGTTCCAGTTCCTATTGTTCCTGCGTTATGTGCAAGAAACAAACCTTAGATTTTAAGCTGTAAATTAGAGGGACAAGGAAAGTTGCCTCAATCTTTGGAAAACCATCAAGGAAACCTTTTAATTTGAAAACACTCTGGAGTTGATGCTATACACGATGATGCTGAATATAACAGAACTGTGCCCAGCGTTAACTACTCGTATTTGACTTAGAGTTAATATTTTAAAATAATATTTTATCATTTCCAATTTTTAACAGCATTACATCATCTTAACTTAATAAACATGATGGTCAAAACACAATGCCCTAAGGGGAAAAAAAAACCCCATACTTCTTACTGGATGTTTAATTTTGTAATCATCTGGCACAGATCTGGCAAAAGCACCATCTGCTTCACGTAAATCACAAGCTAATTGGAAGCAGCAGTCACTTGTCTTCGTCTACTTATATAAAGTTGGGGTTAATACAAAGTCACAATTTCATGATGCTAAATACTGGTTTTTAATGGATTTTATTGCAGGTAACCTTGTTGGAAGTGGAGCTGATAAACGGCATATGGCGAGCATTCAGGAGTCCGTGGGAGAGACCAGTTCACAGAGTGTTGTGGTAGCAGTAGACAGGTACTGAGAATATAATCTCTTTCTGGGGAAAACGTGACTTTAAGTTACTGACCATCCTCACTTTATTTGCAGACTCTGACAGGGATTTTTGTTCTTGAAGCCTATATCTCTTGTGAGCAAGATGCTGATACTTAGATGCTTTCTCTAGACCCAATAAGTATATCTCTTTAGGCATGTAATATTCACAAAATAAAGACTGTCGTTAAATAGCAGTGTAACTAATGTAGTGTATCGTGGGGCGCTGTGTGTATGTATGGGTTTTTATGCCTTTCTTTGGACTAAGCCAGTGAAGACCAGAATTAGGTTGATATTACAGTATTCAGCTACTTTTGTTTTACAGATCTGTCTGATAATTTTCTTTAACTTATGTGTGTGTATTCTGTGTATTTGGGTCTCTTTTTTTCTTGTTTAGCCTGAACAGGACAGGTATCTGAAATGAATAAATGCCCTTATTTCAAAGAAAATCACATGATTTAAATAGTTCTGTGAACTTCAGTATTACAGCATTTCTTTAGTGGCTGCTCTTCAGCTCTTTATCCGTTAGTCACTGCATTCTTGTCTAAATCGTTATCTTTCTCCTCTGTCCTTCTAAAATTTTGTCTAAAGAGATGCTTCTATCATAAACCATGTGTTGGAAGGGGGCTTTTTTCTAATTAGTGAAACTATAGGGCAAGTCTGTGGAATCCTGCATTCAGACTTGTAGTATTTATCATAACATAAATGTGTCTGTTACCATATCAAAGTCTGAAAGACTTGGGAACATTATGAACCATGATCAGTGGTCTGAACTCCTCTCAAGACTCTGAAGAGCTGAAAGGGAGCAAGGGACAATGGTGCATCTGTAGTCTTTCTGCTGTCTGTTTTGACAGCCATAACTTATAGTATTCTTGAACTGTGTAAAAATCAAGCAGGTGGCTGGCATCTGGTAAAGTCTTGCAGCAGAGCTTTCTTCATATCTTTTTATTCTCCCTATGAAATTTAACGTGCTGTCACCCAAATGATTGCTCTGGCACTACTTGCACTGGATAAAATTGTGAGCCTGTGCCTGCTCCCTGCAGTGGGGAAGGAGCATTGTAGACTGTGACTTGCAGAAGGGAAGAGAATGCTTAGACTAGGAGAAGGACATGAACTGCTGCCAAGGCGTAAGAATAAAACAGTTGCAGAGTTCATGGCACGGAGGATTGTAAAGTACATCCAGGAGATGCACTGACATTTGCCTATAGCACTAAGATGTGATTGAGTCTTGTGGATGCGCTGCTAAAACTGCAACTCATTTATTTGTTCCACAGGATATTTACAGGATCAACTAGGTTGGACGGAAATGCAATCGGTATGTATGCTGATCATTTGGTGGGTTACAGGAACTCTTGCAGTGTAACATCCTGAACTGACAGTCGTGTGCTTTAACGTTCAGTTGACTTTGTCCGATGGCTGTGTGCTGTTTCCATGGATGAGCTGGCTTCCCCACACCACCCACGCATGTTCAGCCTGCAGAAGATAGTGGAGATATCGTATTACAACATGAATCGCATTAGGCTGCAGTGGTCAAGGATTTGGCATGTGATTGGAGATCACTTCAATAAGGTATTTCTTTAAATCAAGTTTCAGAACATACATGAATACCAGCACTTCTTTAATCAGCTTTTTCCTTCTATGTTCTTAGTGGTGTAGGTTGTGATATGTAAAAAAAACAAAGTAAAAAAAAATAACACATTAAAGGTGCCTAAACAAAGCACCTATTTAAAAATCTAAAGTGTATAAATTGAAATGGAAATATTTATGAGAATCATCTTTAATCATTTCATTATATGATTTTGTATTTGTAATTTTCTTTATGCCATTGCCTTCTCCCTCTGATCAAACGCCAAGTTAATTTTCCTTTAAAATACACACAGATGATCCTGGAACAGCAAAGTTATTTTCTTTAGGACCCTTAGGACCTTGTTTGGGGGTTGGGTTTTTTAACCTAAGATTTTATTACTTTTTAGTGTGTAGCTGGCTATTATAGTTCTGCACCTGTTGCATACAAAATCCATGGGTCTGTTTAGTTGGATCAAATGACTGAGAAAACCCTCTCGGAAAGTAACCCCCCTATCTTCTAAATATCTGCAGACTAGAATGTGCTAGTGATTTTTTAGTGCACTGACATGAAACTTGAATGATGAATTTGTTACTCATAAGTAACACTTTAGCTGGTTAAGTGTTTGAAAATGTTTTTCTTCTAGGTTGGATGTAACCCTAATGAAGATGTCGCCATCTTTGCAGTAGACTCATTAAGGCAGCTGTCAATGAAATTTCTTGAGAAGGGAGAGTTAGCCAACTTCCGCTTCCAGAAAGACTTCCTAAGGCCTTTTGAGCATATTATGAAGAAAAACAGGTGTGATGCACCACAATTTGTGTTAGCTTGCTTTAGTCCTACTTTAAAGATGTTACTTGGTGTGGGTTAGATTGTCGCGTACATGAAAGTGGCACAGTTACTTTGTGCCAGTGTAAAATTGTGCCACTTGTCAAGTCTTACTTTCCTTTTTTTCTTTCTCTCTCTCTCTCTCTCTTTTTTTTTTTTAAA